>JADMLD010000532.1:600000-967500 GCA_017589585.1 Phylloscopus whistleri
AACTATGCAGATGTACTTTTCCAAAGTCAGATAAGTCAACAGTAAGACTGACACCTCTGTAGACAGAATAGCCAGCGATCCAACCAACTGACAGTGAATACTGTCCATCCACAACTGAGCGTGCTTGTTGTATTCTCCACGATATTTAAGATCAAAAGCTCCAATCACAAATAAATATATTCCCATCAGACAGTCAGCACCTGTGGGCACAGTGCTTAACATCATTATTTACACATCTGAATTTCCCATTCTCTCTGTATATGTATATTGGAAAACAGACACACACACACACACATATAAATATATAGAAGTACCTATTTACAAGTTAATTAATACATAGATATAAAATCAATATTGCATCTGGAATGCTACTACAAATTACAATTAAGGCAGTATAATTTCATATTACTTTTTCATTTTTTTGTTTTCTTTTTCATTTGGACTCTCAGTCCATGTCTTGTACTTGTTTCCATTTTTTAAAGCTCTGGTAAAATTGGTTTGCAAATAGAAAAATATACAGCTGTATTTATAGAAATATTCTTCCAACCCTTTTTTATTAGGACTTATTTCTTTATTTTTATATTAGCATTTGGCTTAAGATAATTTTCTTGGAGTAGGCCATCTCTTCTGGACTCCAAGTTTGTTTTTTTCCACCTTATGCTAGTTCAAAACTCATGTGCATACTCTTCTAAGACTAGTAAGGGAAGATGACCTGTCAACACAGAAATGAATGCTTCTTGGGTATTTTGCTAAAAATTTTGCGTAGTATTCAGATTGTTTCTATGGGATAAGCAAAGTTTCAAAATCACTGACATGCTTTATTTAGAAATGTTGCAATAATTTTGTACAATGTGGACAACTACCTTTCAAGACACATCTAATTGCATTTGCGCAATCCTTATAGACTCTCCTGTATTGAGAGACTCAGGATTGTAGTGATTGTACTGCCAAGTAGTTCATCCATAAACTTGTCTTGCTTTCAGGACTAAAATAAAGAAGACCACCCCAATCCTAATATTGGGGAGCTAGGATAGATTAATTTTCTATATTTGCATAAACCTTTTGTTTGTGCCAAGAGCAGAATATTTGAACACAATAATTACATGCAGAAATCCCTACTTACTGAGAAACACATAGTAAAATATAGGTTTGTGGGCATTTGAAACACTGGAATTTTATTCCTTTTTGCTGAAGAAAGTGGGAATTTGACAGAATTCCCATGGCATTAAAATCACACATGAAACCTTGGAATGTCCCAGCTGCCAAAGGCAGCATTTATTGAGACCTCCCGGTATATAAGCCACAGCATTTTGTTTTTTGTTTGCAACATCACAAAAGTAGTGTTAATCCAATGCTGGAAATATGTCACAATAATATAAAAGCAAATATCAAACACTCTACTAGCAGACTGAAAAGATGTTCTAGATATGGTGTACTCACAGCAGAGAGACATTATGGAGATGGCATGCAGCTTGTTCTCTGATCTGATGTAAGGCCTCATGCAGATAACGAAAATGTTCCCAAAGCAGGTAATGGCAGACACAACCCAGACAAACACTCTCTGTATGATGCTAGCTAAGAGATTCTCAAGGGAGGAGATGCCATCAGTGTTGGGTTTGCAGCTGCGCACATGAGGAGCGTACCCACAGTACTGGAATTTCTTAAAATATCTGGTTGTGAGAAACAGATGAGAGATCATTCTAGATTGGTTGTCAAAATATCAAAACTATCTAGTAACTACTCAGAAAACATATTCTGAAAGAAGAAAAATAAATAAAAAGTTCTCAAAATTCAACAAAAAGCTCACGTGCTGCTTTTCATATACCTTTGTTTTCAGTTATCTAATATTCCATAACCATAAAATTCAGGCCAAAGAAAGCAAACTTTCTAAAATAATCTACTTACATGTGGGAAAGGTTTCTCAGGGGTCTGAACATTCTCCTCTGGATGTTTGCAATTTCAATGCCTTCCAAGCTGCTGTAAAAATATATTCTCAGTAAAAGGCCATAGAAACTCAGTAGTAAACCCCAAATTTTTTTGAGCATTTCCTTGTGATTTTATGATTATAGGAAACCAGAGAAGAACTTTAATTGCATCTAATCTGTCAACCTTCTGAAACTTGACCAAAAAGTCTGTGTAAAATCTGTAGTGGAACAAAAAGGAATTGCAAACAATTTTAATAAACTCACTGTTCTTCCAGATTCATGAAGAAAACTCCTAGTGCTGCTCTCAGTCATGAGAATTGATAAATGTCTGTTTAATATGTCACTGTTTCAAAGTACTATTCTACTGATGTTCTTTCATCATCTCTGGGAAAATAATAACTTGTTCTAATAGTAATATTTTTACACATCTCTTCTCTCTTTTATCCCAGGGAGTGCTTTACTGGACAAACAAACCAACCCAAGAACTCAGTCTTCATATCATCAAAACCAGCAGGAAGCTGGGATACAAAACACAGCATGTAAGAAAAAATGCTGGTTTTTTTGTGACACACAGGTGGGATTCCTTATTTTAAAGTTTATTATATATATATATGAAAGCAGCAACATTTTTTCTCCTGCAGTGCTAGATCAATAAAATTTAAGTCTGTAAGATGTTCTTTTAGAACTTCAGGTTATGTATTCTCCCAGTCCATCCCATTCTCTGGCTAGATGTGCAACTGGTCAGGGGTCTTTGGATCTCCTTGTGGGGAGCCTTATTTGTATTTATTGTTCAAAGATTTGAATGTAATACTCATGCGAGTTCTGAACACATTTAGACAAAAATGGAGAAAAGTACAGACTTACTGGTTAGTTGGTGTGGGTTGGTGGGCAATTTTGCTGGCAGACATGAGAAAACCCCAGCATGGAAGTGTGCTACTTTTATTTAAGTGCTGCAATCAGTCCCAGGGAGTGCTTTCCCCAACTATTTTTACTATTTCAAACAGATGAAGAGGGAACTGGTGTTCTACAAACTGCCAAAATACAGTTGCCTATTGATCTATCTCAACATTTAACATTTTTTTAAACTAAAAAACGTGCAGGGCCGTGATCACTGAGTTGTATGAATTCTTTGGTGTTAAATACTAGATGAGAGGATAAAATCATGCTGTAGCTTGACCGTTAAGGAGGTAATTGGTTATTATTTTCTCTGCTCAGTTGCTTATTTTCATGACACTTATACAGATTTAGTATTTTCAGTTCTTACGTAATTTACCAAATTTAGTTGAATTTGGCCAGGGGGTTCCAGTCACTGTGAGGGAGCTGGTCTGATCAACAAAGGTATGTATACTGCTGTCTATGCTCACACGTAATCATATCAGGTCAAATCATAAATTCCTACTGCACTTCTGCCCAAGAAAACATCTGTTTTTTAATCTCCACAACCATTTTTAATAGGGCCTGTTGCAATAGGACAAGGGGTAATGGTTTTAAACTAAAAATTAGTAGATTTAGACTAGATATTAGGAAGAATTTTTTTATGAATAGGTGGTGAAACACTGGAACAGGTGGTGTTCTAGAGAGGTGCTAGATGCCCCAACCCTGGGAACATCCCTGGTCAGGCTGGACAGAGCTCTGAGCAACCTGACCTAGTTGAAGACTCATTGCAGGGGAGTTGAACTAGAGGACTTTAAAGGGTCATTTCCAAAACAAACTATTCTATGATTTTGAAGTGATGTCTGACAAGAACCAATCCTGTGCTATACACCATGGGGGTTACTTCAGATGTGAAGTGACCAGTGAAGATGTACTTAAATCTACTGCAGGATAATTTTGGATTTGCAAGATTGTTGCTGATGTCTCAGAGTTTTAGGAGGAGCTCTGCTGGCAGAATTCAAGTTAGAGCTGCTGTGTTAGTGCACATGCAAAAACTCCCCCTAAACTCTTCAGGGGCAATTTCTTACAAAACATATTCTGGATCATGTCCTACTGAGGGAGATGTGCATAATCACAAAGAAAATACAGATAAAATATAAAAACTTGATACTTACAGGGATTTGAGTTTAATTAGAAAATCAAACTGGTCTATTTGTATTTTCTTGATGGGGTTGTAAGAAAGGTTCCTGTAAAGACAACAAAAGTAACTTTGGCTACATTCCTTACAACTTGTTCTAAAAACAAAGTCCATGTAATTTTAGAGTTTAATCCTGTTATCATGTTAAGCACTCCCATGCAATTATTAATTTCTCATGATATAGCTGGCATAGCTCTTGTATGTACTAACAAGATCTAGAAAAAGGTAGAATTTGAACATGCTGTCTTTTGGCAAATGAGATGCACATCTTTTACAAAATTATTCTGTAATATTATATAGAATTGCTTTTGGTGCATTTTTTAGGCAGAACTTAAATAATGCATCCAAACAAGTGTGCTCTTCTCTTTCCTGACACATATGACTGAAAGCATCATATCAAATGAGGAATATACAGTTATATATAATAATAAACAAGAATCCTTACAGTTGTGAAAGCTCCTTTAGTTCCTTAAATATATATGGAGGAAGTGATTCAATCTTGTTGCTAGCCAAATCTCTGCAGAAACACACAGGTTACAGTAAGTTCTTACTACACACAGTAATTTTACTGAATAGTTTTGCAGTTTCAATATACACTATTTCATTTGCTAATTAGGATGTTATTTATTCTATAGGCTATCAGAAATCTGGACTATAAAAGAATGTTAAAGCAAGGTGGGAAGCTAGATCTACCAGATCTTGCTTTGTCTCATTAGTTCAGACATACCATTAGATACATAATTTATTGTTATTTTATTTCCATCAAAAAGAAAGTAAAATACCATTATTTTGGCTTGTAGAAGCTTACAAATTAATTAAACATATTGTTTCATGGTGGCATGTGGGCTAAACAGCACATCTTAACTTTGGTTTTTTATCTCTTGGTCTTTTATCTACCTTGCACCTTACTCTCACTGTTCAGAAATCCTAATGACAGGGGAATAAAGGTCTCAGTCCAACCAAAACTGTCAAACTGGTCTAAAAGACACTGAAGGCACACATTCACCTGGATTATAGTGATAGAAGAATAATGAATATTATTCTATTCAGGGAACATAATGTGAGAAAAGCCTCAATATGATTGATACAGATAATATATTTTATTGATTATTTATTTCCTGTTCAATATATATTCTAAAAAAATACCCTAAGAAAGGATGTCATCTCCAGAGCATGTTATGTGAAATAGAATTGATGATGAATGATATTTCTAATATAAATCACAAAACTGTGTGACTTGTACAAATAAGAGAAGAAATCTACTCACAATTCATCTAACATCTGGAGAGAGGAGAAGCTGTTTTCATTTAGGGAGCTGATTTTATTTCGTCTCATCACCCTGAAAGAATAAAACACACTGATGTTGCTTTTTATTGGTGTCTATTTGATTTTGGAGATAAGGTTTTATAAACTTTAAAAGTTCTCTGCTCTCTGCATATTCAAGTATTTGCCCAATTCAGTTAACAAGCTAATTGCATCCAGGAGTTTATCATTTTATCATTTGGTAAATAACCTTTTTTGCCTGTGCATCCCATATGTGCATGCACTTCTGCATATATACACACACACATTCACCCATGGAAGGCTAGTGAAAATTGACTGAGGGCAGGAGGGGGATTAAGTGGGCTGGAAGGCTTGTGACCTAATCATGTCTCAGACACAGGCACATGGTTATGCAACCTTTCATTCACCCTTATTTCATCTCCACTGAGCTTATTTCTTAAATGAACTACCTGGATTTTAAAAATTACGAGAAAGCCAAGAACAGGGGCACTGCAGAAGAGTTAAAAATGGAAAGTGACACTGATCATGGAGCTAACTGATCTACCAAAAAGTAGAAGGGATTTTCTGAAAATGTTTACATCATCACTGAAGAAACTTTGGAGAAAATTCTAGAATCGATGAGCCAGCCAACCCACCAGCCAATCAAAATAAGCAAAGCAACAAGTTATGTATTTTGCATGTTTTTTGGTTCTCATTATGAGACCATTGACTCCAATAAAAAAGGTTATAATGAAAATTTCTAAATATAGTATCAGCCAAAGTCTCTTCAGTGAAGTCTAGTTACATATTTTAATGCTGAACTTTGCTGTAAAATATAAACAATGGATATTCTCTGCGGTGCTCACTTCAAACCAAACATTTTAATTTAATATCCTCAAGAGATAAATAACAATAATACTCAGGAAACTTTTATATTAGCTATAATGAATCACTTGACTGTTCAGCATAAGCACATCTCACTCTGGCTAGCTAGCATATCCAATTACTTACAGTACAGTTAGAGTGCTGCAGGAGATGAAAGTGGCATTTTTCACATGATGGATATGGTTGCCTTCAAGGTCTCTGAGATATAAAAGAACCCCATCAATCATTAAAAATAAACTCAGGCACTTATTCTAAGGTAATTGAAGAAAAATACTGCCAGGACTTGACTACACACAGGAGAGTTGGAGGCAGATATGTAATACTTCTGCACACTTAACTGATGACTTCAGGCCATCAGCCCTGCAGTGACCCAGCAGACACTCTGCAAGATCCAGCACCCATAAGAAAAAGTGACGTGGAAGTGCCATACAAAGATAACAAAATAATATTTTTGCAGTGAAATAAGATAGACTTACAGCCAGCTTAATCTTGGCATATATTGGCAGAGAGGTTTATCAGGCAAGCGAGCAAGAGAATTATTCATCATCTCTCTAAAAAACAAACAAAAAAAAAAGAGGAATAGTACAGCTGGTTATATTTGCACAGTTACATTATAGAAAAAATTCATGTCTCTTATGTACTTCTGAAAAAAAAATATTCCCATCTTGAATAATTTTGCAATAGTATTATTTTCTTCCACATATTTTCCCTGTGACATTCTGTGCAGCAGTATTTTATCCTTAGCTTGCTAATGACCAAGTAAAGGAAAGACGTTCACTCCACTTCATGTCTATTAAAATGAAACATAGCAATCCAATACAAATCTACTATTCAGTCAGAACATGTCACTTCTATGGATGATGGAGGAAGTGGGATGTGGAGGGAGATTTCCCTCTGGGATACAGGGGAAGAGCTTTCAGGCTGGAGAGGGCAGTGGCAGAGCACAGACAGGGTCTTGGGGAGGGGTGTCAGGCTGCCACCAGGGGCAGGGACTGTGGGACCCTCCTGTCATAGCATGGCTCTGGAGGACACCTGGAGCCCAGTGCTGCAGCTGCCTCGACCCTGCCCTCTCAGTGACACCTTTTATCATTTTCCCCACCCTTCTCCACATACTTTTCCAGACACTGCATGTCCCCTGCTGCCAAAATCCTCCTACTCCAGCACATTTTGCCCGGGGTAAAGGAAAGCTGCAGATGTACTGCCAGCACTCTGGGGTTAGCAAGCACAGTCGGTGTAAAAAGGCTTTTATATGCATATTCCCTCCCTATTCTGTTCTTTTAAATAACACCTTTTTTATCTTGTTTCATACTTACAGAAGAATAAGGGATTTGAGTCCATAGAATGTTAATGGATAGATCCGATTTATCCTGTTGTTTTCAATTATCCTGTAAATTACAGCAAAATATGCATCAGATTGATAATTGACTTCAGTCTTAAACTGAAGAGATAATAAAAGGTAACAAGCCTTGTACTGAATTTCTTCAAATGTCCAGTCAAACTACTTAAAAAAATTAACAAACTATTCCTTGATGGGTTAAGATATTAATTGAATTAATTTCCTTTCAGAAAAAAATTAATTTAAAAAAAAGTAACTTAGAGAAAATAATTTCGTTCAATTTAGAAAAAGTGTTCTTCTTTGAGGCTTTTAAATCCTTTGATCAAGACACTTTGAATGGATTCTCTGTAAAAACAAAGTAGCACAATCTAACAGTACTATGTGGCAATCCAGCAGTCCCAAACATGCAGAAGAATGTAAGACATATTATTTGCTTATTTTTAATAACTTAGTCAAAATCTCTCTGAAAAGCAGTAATAAGCCAATATTTCAGGTTATGACAGTAATTTTCCCTGGACATTTTAAGCACTATTTACAGGAAAATACCTGCCCAAATAATGTCTGTCTACTGTTTTACAGTACCTGGGTTATTTAATATATTCATTTGTAACAAGCAATTACTAATAAACATTGTTTACTATTGTAAATTGTTACTATTGTTAGGAGTCATCCTAACATGTCATGACTCATTGAAGTCATTAAGGTTCAAGAACTATTTTCTGCTCTTACCAAAGCCAACTGTGTAACAGGAGTTCCTTAATTATTAGCTAGTATGAAGTAATGCTATGCATAAAAATGAAAGCAATCAAAATATTTATGTATATATTTTAATTAATTGTTTATTAAGTAAATAAATATACAAATAAGAAAATGACATACAGCCACTCAAGTCTGTGGAGGTCTGCAAAGACAAAAGGCTCCAGATTCGTTATCTTGTTGTTGCTCAGGTATCTAAAACAAGACCAACCAAAGATGATTGAATGAAATCATTATTTAGCAGCAGACACATGAAAATGAGTTTTAAGATTATTTTCCCTTGATAATTTGCTAGAATACTCTTATTTTGTTCATAATTTTTTTTTTTTTTTGGCTATGATAATTTCTGTGCCCTTGTTTGAGAGCAAGGCAGGACTTTCCCTAGTGAGAATTTAAGAGTAATTATGTATAGCACTTTTGTCTTATCTATAAGAAAGCACAGCCAGATAAATATTTTCACTGTGCTATATTTTAGACCCTTTCCAGTTTCCTTCTGTGAAGTGATTTGTTCCATGGAAGTTTCCAGGATCCCGTTCATTTTTTGTTAAGGATATCAGTCATAAATGTAGATACCAGAATAATGGAAAAAGAAAGCCTGAAAATGAATGGGGAGGGGTACTATAAATGGTTTGGGAAGATAATAACAGCAGCTGTAATAACAGATAATCAGCCACACTTCTGTGATGGAAAGAATAAGAGGTACAGCTTTGAAAAACTTTCCCTCTGGAAACATTGCAGTAAAAGTTCTGAAGCAAACAGTGCAATTTATATGTTGTATCTTTCAGTGAGCATTTTCCTTAAAAGTTAGAAACACCTTTCAAAAGGTTGCTGCAAAATAAAGAAGAAGGTGCTCCTTTCATCACCTATATTGGTACTTGGAATTGCATTTGTAAATCAAAACACTGTAAAGTATTTTCATCTATCACAAGCTCTCACTTTCATTTTACTCCTTCATTCTCTTTGGCTTTCTGCAGGATAAATACCATACTGCCTCCTTCCTCCGTTATGAGGACTTGGGGAACAGCATTGAAGTATGGAGCCAGCTTGTCTTTTCAAAGTACTGTCCTGCCAGACAAACTTGCACAGAGACCTCTTCATCTCTCTTTGCTTTCTCAATTCAATTAATGAATTAAAGTTTTGGGCCACTTTGCAAGTTCCTAATATGGAATCAAGTAGAGAGAGAGACTGTCAGAGCTCTGCCTGCTGCTTTTTACTTCAGTATTCTAAAAGCAATACTTACAGTTTTGTCAGGTTGTATAAACCTTTGAAAGCACGTTCAGATATAGCTCTGATTTTATTATTCTGAAGATACCTAAGAAGATACAAACCCAAAACAATTTATTCTCTAAACAAGCAAAGTTAAAGCAAATGTAAGAAACCAATTAAAATCTATCAGCTCAACTGAATACACATTTGATACTTTAAAAGAAGCTGTTAGATTTTGTTACACCTTGAATTTGACAATAGTCTTTTTACAGCTATAGCTGCAAAGATTGCAAGATTGTTTTTAAAGAAATTCACACAAAGAGCAAAATTACAAAAATAATTCCAATGGATGCTTGCTATGGCAAAGATGAACAGTGGAGTGGTTGCTTGCAACCTTCTTGATCAGGTCCTAACCTTGCAGTGCTCACCTGTGTGACCTGATCTCTGTGTTTACCCAGATCTTAGCAACAACCAAAATTTTGCACAGTAAATGTAAAATTAAAATAATTTCTGATTTTTTTTTGTGGTACCAGAGAATTCTCAAAGTATTGCATTTGTAAGATAAAATATTTAAAATATACACCAAATCTTGTTAATCTTCTATAAACTAAAGATGCTATTTTTTTCAAGTTCTGGATTCCTTTATCTACTTTGATGAAGTTATGAGTATCAACTGCAACTGCCAAGTCTTTTTCAAGTAATTTTAAGGCATTATAACATTATTTTCTGCATAATATTTAAATATAAGTCCTTTAAATCAAATTCCAGCTAATGAAGCATCTAGATGCATTTCTGCTAGAAAGCAGTAAGAAATTGGACACTGGCTTTTACAAAAAGGATTTCTGTCAAACACTGCTCAAGACCTTTAGGAAAATGTAAAATTACCTATCAGAAGAGTGGGAAGTTGGTATTAGAAAAAAATTATTTCTACAGATAGGTATGGATTTATTTCTTTTAGTGAAAACTTACCTTTCAGGAATTTAAGGGACATAATGGGACTTAACTTTCAGAACACAAGATGGTGCTGCAGTGTAGTACAGTTCCCATGAAAGAACTTTGAATAGGTTACATAGAAGCCCTACACTAGACTTCACATTTAATTTTTATTTCACTACTTCTATATATAAAAAACTTGTTAAATGCTGCGATTTTTGAATATCATGTATGCTACAAACTGGAAAACATAACACAGTATTGTATTCCCATCGTAATAAGACTTGTTGGGCATTATCAAATCAGTACCAGACATAATTAGGAGCAAAACCATGTGCCATGGGAATGAGTTTCCCATGAAAATGGGAAGTTTGAGTTTCCAAAGTTTGAGGGTTTTTTTCCTAGAATAAATAGATTAATTTACTTTAATTCATTTTGACATATTACTATTTATTATAAACATAACATCCTTCAGACAAAATTAAAATTTAGTATTTTTCTGGTATAAACCAATCTATAAACATAAACTATTAGATATACAGAAATAATGGTTTTGCAAAAAGACAGATGTCAAATCAAGGTACTTGAGCCAAAAAAGGTACACATGAGGTGTCAAAGGGTGAGCCAAACCAGACTTTTGTTACTTAAATGTTAAGCTCTGTGTGTGTACATATGGGGTAAGGGAAGGATGAATATTTAAGGAACTAGAAAGCTATTTTATTTATAGCACTCCCTTACAGATTTTTAAGATCTTGGTATTTCTTGAAAACATCAGCAGAAAGTTTCCTTAGCAGATTCCTCTGAAGAGACCTGTAGGAATGAATGCACACAGTAAAACTACTGTCCCAGGTTCCTACAGTGTTTTTGTTATTTAATAATGGCAGCTCTCACACCGCTAAATAACAAAAGCAACATGAAACCATCTGAACATGCTACTTCTGTTTTTCTGTATACTTGTATCTATTTAAACAGTAAGAAAAATACATAATAATAATTAAAAAATCCACGTCTCCAGGAAAAACTGACAGAATAATAGTTAAATCTAAGAATTAAGAAGATTTGAATGTAAATAACTGATTTATTTCAAACCTCAATTGCATATAGAGAATATTTCCCAGTTCATGTCTCCACTGGGGACACTCAAGTGTCCTGTCAAGAACAAAATTCCTTCAGGACATGCTTTGATTAGAAGAGAATTTAGCCTGAAAGCCAGCTGAACTAACTCACTGCTTTTTCTCCAGCTAGAACTGGGCCAGTTTTTTTGAACTCTTTTTTGACCCTGAGCCAGAGGCCAGTTTAAATAGATGTTTGACATTCCACATCAGTTTTTGTTATGAAGTGTTGTAATATTTGAATGTGGACCCAACAAGGAGAACTCCAGCCACGTGTGAACACAGACTGGTACCAAAAGGAAAGATCCATGACCCAAATCTGTGGGGAAGATCCCCAGGTAAGGACACAGGGTGCTGCTCCCTGCTCATCACACCTAAAACTGACTCTCAAACAGCAATGTGCAAATCAAGTGCACATCAACCATATTCTGGTCTATTAAAAAAAAGTCTGGCTTACACATACACATCTGCATGATGACTCAGCCCACATTAATTTTTTTTAAATAACAGTGTATTCAGAGACATCAAATGAGAACTAAATAGATTTGCTCCAGCAGGGAGTTCCACTTAGTTCAAGGTTATTGACTTTATAGACAGAAATACAGGCTAGGAATATTGGCAGGACCAAGAGTAAGAAACAGGTTCTAAGTGTTGTATCTTAAAAGGAAACATTTCTTTGTAGATTTTCTTAGATATCCTGAAACTGTTTGTAGCTCAAGTCACTATTACAAACATGAAATAATCAGTCCACAGTTTTTTGGTTTCTTAGTTTCTTTTCTCCCCTTTTATGTAAGGAAAATCTGTACTTAAAATATTAAAGCACTTGTCAACAGAGAGACACAGTGCTTCCCAAGCATCAGCTGATCATAATTATAAGGCCGTAGTTGTAAAAAGTTGTAGGATTGACAGTCAAACTTGAACAGGGCAAGACACCAGGTTACTTCTCTACTTACATTATGGTTATGTTTGAAGAGACTGATGGGACAGCACGTAATTTGGCAGCATCACAGAAGACCTCCAGGCCTTGGCAGGTACACTCTGCTGGCATATCGCCAGCCACTGCAGGAGAGCAAGAACATAGTTGGGGCAAAAGGGGGGGATATGTGTTGTGATGGGATGTGAGAAAAGAAGTATGGTATAGAAGAACAACACGCACAAAGACAGACATAGCAGGCTCTTTAAACATAATTAAGGCACATGCTTTTACAAAATTGATTTAGAACTGGGAGAACTCTAACAATAAATATAATGGGACACAAAAAATTGTATTACCTCTGTGAAAGAGCTTGTAAAAGCTCTTGAACCTTAAGCATGATATACAGGAATCTGGCATAGGATTTTTGCAACAGTTCTTTAGATTATTCAGCACTCATTATTAGAAGGAGCACAATTCTATGGGTGAAAATGGGTCGAAAATGGGTCAGGGAATCTTTCCTCATCATAGTAGACAGCAGAATCAAAAAGTCTGTACAAAGGTCTGCATAAGTGGTGGGGGTTTGCAAATTTCATTTTATGTACAAAGAAATGAACTGAGAGCAATGTTGCCTTCATTTCACTCTGAAATATATGCCAGTTCCATGGTCTCTCCAGCAGTATCATCATATTTAGATAAACACTTATATTGCCCTCCTAATTGGCATATGCTAATTAAAATATGTTTGACACCTCTCTTGGAGAAAATGCATCATCCTTAATGGAACTGAAATTAGCTTTAAATTAGCATTTGTTCATTTAAAATATTAATTCTCTTTTGCTATAAATGAAACAGCATTAAATTTCCTGCTAAGCATATATTTGCTCTGTATTTCTTTCTAGGAATCATCATTAATAATCACTCAAATAATACCTGCAATTACTTACAGCACTCAGGTGTCTTAGTCTGAAACGCATACAGAGATTTCAGTTTATTGTATTTGTCCTTTGTATAATGTTTATCAAATTGCAGAGACCATCCATTGTTGTCCTCTAAAAAAAAACCAGAAAAAACCACACAACATAAACGGATCACAAATAGAAGATATTAAAATAGAAATGAAAGGTAGAAATGTCTTCACTTAATTTAGTTGCATCAATTTTTTTCTAGTTAGTACAGGTTTTTATTGCAGAGTGTTTCATACACCATTAGATAACCTTATCTTTATACAGCTGCTTAATCATATGTATCTACAAACAATATGACCTGCATAGAAGTAACAGCTTAGTATATTGTCAGTAACAACATGTGCTGTGACAGTCATACTGAAAAAGTAGAGTTGTGACTTCAGAAATCTTTATTTATGTAGGAGCCTAAAAATGAGAGGGAGCCATATTTTCATACTTCCTTAGGCATGCAGGTTTACCACTTTGTCCAGGAAAGTTGAAATGATTACCATCACTCTGGCTAGTTTGTACAAATGGAAGCCTTGCACTATCACAGCCTATGATTTCTTTCCTGAAAATCTAGATGAGGGCCAAAGGAACAGTGCTTTTCAGAAGAAGGGACTTGGTGTAACATATTCAAGGCAGAATGTTCACATTAAGCTTAATATGCATCTTAAATACAGCATGATTCCCTACTGCCCATTTGATCACCGTGTGTAGATGTACTGGAACTGAGTAGTTTATGCCTATAAGAGCAAAATTTAAGAGCAAACCTTTTAGTTCCTTCCAAAGAATGGACACTTCAAGATATAGTGGTGCTAGAAATAACTACATGTCTGTTAGTTATTTTTTTCTTGGAAATCAATTGTATATCTGAGACTTGTAAATTGACTGATCATGTTGCCACTTTCCAAACAGGCTGGAAAGGGAATGGGAACTTGCCTCTAAAAGCTGTGATTGGATTTTAGTTCTATTAAGTTGAGCCTGACTTTAGTTTTCTTGATTTGAGTCTGTTTCCTCTTCAGCTTTTAAAGCATCTCTTTTAATGAACATGCAGCAGTAGCAGAAATGCCTTCCTTGGGATGGCACCCACTGGCTGGTGAGCCAAAGCACCTATGACATTTGAAAGCAGCACACTTTAAGGATACCTACTGCAAAACAACATTTCTATATTTTCTAAAACAGCTCTCAGGATGGCTCTGCTTTGCTAGTAATTACAGTCTTAGATTCACCTTTATGATGTACTGGCAATAGTCTTTACCCCTGCAATTTCATCAGTTAATAGTTTAGTTATACTTGAATATAATTCCTCATGGACATTTATCTATAAATCTTTACATTTAACTAAGCATTATTGCTATATATATAGGCTTCAAAATAGGCAGGGAGAAATAAAAAAAATATTTACTTCTTTTCAACTCTTCCCATTTTGAAATGGCTTCTCATTTTTCATGTCACATTACATCGCAGTTGTTGTTCTCTCAGACAGGCAGGAAAATGACCTTGAAAGCATCTCCTGACACCTGCCTACAGATGAAACTGTTTTTGAGAGGTGCTTGCCTCTCTGCTGTCTAAGCTGGAAAGGTGTGTTATATGTACTGATTAATGATATGATGAAAGATTAAGTAACTTCAGGCAAACTATCCTTCATCTAGTTATTTGTTTGTTATGCATAAACTGAAAAAATGAAAGATTCAAAGCAAACATAAGTACCTATCTGCAGGAATTGCTCCAGTGAGAGAAAAGACAGACCTGATAAGACATTTAAGAACATTTTACTAACGTCCTCAAGCGCACCTTGCATGCTCTGATCCATTAGCAGTTTTGCTATTCTAGATCATTAAGCTAATATTCAAAGCAGCCTAATGCATTTTGGACAAAATGAAAGGTATTGGCAAACCAGCCTGTTTTAAATGCTCAAAAGAAACTCAGTTTTAGGGCTGCCTGCAGCATGGAATCTGACATTGATGAAGTGATGAGAACAGATCCTTTGTCAAGTGGCAAGTGCCTTAAAAGCCCACTGCCCTGTAGATGGGACCATAATGAGGTTTTCTCTATCACTATTCCTGAATATTTAAGTGGAGGACATCCACTGACTTTCGTTTGTATGACTGGACTCAGCAACATGTGGGAATTCAACATACACAGAGAAGGTAAGGTTTTTAAACAGAAACTGGGAAGATGGTTTAAAAATGAGATTATTCTTGAAGTATACATCATACCAAATGTATGCTTTGCAGTCAGGAATACAGTATGAACATACTCTTGGATTTTCTAGTTCATAATTATGTTCACAGAAAGTTTTGGACAACTAACCACTTGTTTGCAGATTCTGAATATGCAGCTAAGAGCCATAAATTCTAACCCTCCTGTTCTGACACTAAGCAGTGGATATATGAGATTTTATTCCATGTTTTTGTACTTCTAAAATGCTTTGTCGTGTGACAAAGCATGTACAAGAGGTGATCATCAATGCATTTCACATCTGCAGAGAAAAAGGATGAGAAGTTCCTCCCACACTATCAGGGATGATGGAGCAGTTTGCTACAAAGGGGAGGTTCCTCAGCATTTTTGAGGAAGTCTAGAGACAGCTGTGTATTTTTGGGTGGCCATAAAACAGAAGGGGAAAAATTCACAGAGAAGATGGATTATTTTGTACTGGAATCATTCTGGCTCTTTGGTGTTTCTAGTAAGCTCATTTTAAATAATGGGCTTTTCTCATAGCATGGTTTCTATTAGAAATAAAAGGCACATCTGAATATAATAAAACAAGTTATCAAACACCTTTGGACCTCCAGAAATATACGCTTTGGGTCAAACTTTGTGCCCAAGCATGGGACAGTCTCTATTTTGTCCAAATTTTTTTGTCATATCCTGGAAGAATGTATTGTGCAAATAACTATATTTAGTACAACCATTCGGTGAAACACTCAATGGCAGAACTGTAAATCACTTTTTGGTCATTTAGAGTTTATCTGAAGGTTTGTGACCTGTTTACCTCTTTTGAGGCAAGATTTTCCAAACACTTTAAGAAATGACTGGTAATAGTACTGGTCTTGAAATCCCAAATCTATCATTTGAGGGAGTACAGCTCAGATGAGAAATTACTTTTACCCTGAGCCAGTTCTAAAATAGATTATGTTGGCTGTGGTTCTGTTAAAAAAAAAAAAAAAAAGAGATCTGAGAAAACAACACATCATCAAATCTTCCTCTACATAAGTGAAATAAGTAGTAGCAAACCAGATTCATCTGACTACATATTAATATGTTCTTTCTTGCTGAAAGTTTCCAATTACCACTTCTAATGGGAATGAGAAAGAGCATGTTAATCCTGATTTGAGTAATCATTTCAGTGACAGATCCAGTGACAATGGCATCACAAGAAAATATCATCTACTGTCAGTTAAAGACATATCTCTTAGTATGGAGCTTATGATGAGGATGCCATCTATCTATATGAGTTCCCCCTTCTCTCAGCCGTGTTTTCATGGGTATTATACAGAGAAAGGCTATCAGCTAAATGCATAAACATTCTAAAGAGAAACTGTGTCACCTTCTGATTTTGCCTTTTCTGTTGGTCATAACTTATGGGCATATTTCTTTTTGTCAGTTGTTTGAATAAACTTTTGCTTGCTGTAAGGAATGACTTCAGGCTTTTCACGAAAGTATCTTTTGGTACAAGGAAAACCCGTGTCCTCCAGACAAGAAGAATTTCCTTTAAAAATATTTACAGACTAAGGAATAAAATTGCCCTTTTCCACAGTGTTCAGGCATCCTGATACAGCCTCATAACTTACAGCAAGTCCAAAACCACACAGATATTTTACAAAACCAAGGGCTGCGATGCCTGGAGGGAGGGCAAAGCTGGGATGGAATTTCACTGTCTCAGTTTGAATATCCAAGCAGAAAAAATTGAGAACTTAGAGCTGGACACCTTATCAATCAATTCAAAGGTAAGCTACCCCAATCCAATGTGCATGTCACTGCACTTATACTGTGTCCTGTACCTGCTGATTAATTGAAATCGCATGTAGCTTGTCTGCTTATATGAGACAATGCAATCATAGTAAACCAGACAGGGAACAAATTAATTTGCATAAGGTTTACAGTTTTCTGGATGAACTAGATTACATACGTACACAAGTTCTTTTATGATTTTAAGACAACTTAATTAAGCTAGTGCTACTTTTAAGAAAACAGGCAAGTTCAAATTTCCAAAAGATACACAATATTTCATCTTTATTCCTGTGAAACGTGTAGGGTTTTCTAATTTTATAACAATGCTTTTAATCTGTATGAATTATTCTGATTTTATATTTTGTTTTTCTTGAAGTATATTCAATTTTTAAAATTAAAATAATCTAATAGCATGGATACATCTATAGAACCTTTAGCTGCTTGGAAGTTCCTTTGGCAGTAAGCCACTATAGTGGGAACCAGGAGAGTTGTAAGTATAGTGAAATGCATGTTCCTCATAGTCACCAACAATACTTAAAAATTGCAGTAGCAAAAATGATTAAAAACCCTCAAAAATTTCAGCAAAGCTATTCCATCTGCTGATATTTGCACATCAGACTAAACCTTATTATTTCAGTGCCATGTACTGTGGAGGGATGGCAATGACAGTGAAATTTAGCTACAAAGAAAATAATTCCATGTGAAGCTTGAAGATCCTGTCTTTTCCCAGGTATTTGATACATTTTGAATATATTATTGACTGTCAAATATTTACTTTATGCTTCACAAACAGAATTTTCTCTCTAGAGCTCAGAACTGGATAGCACATTGTACATTCAAATTTTGCATTTTAAGTATGATGGGTAAAATACCATGCCAGGAAAATATAAGACCAATTATAACATTATTCATTACTAGTACTAATTTGATATATAAAGAACATCAAGTTCTTCTGCAATGTGCTGAGACAAAAATGAAATTTCTCATCCCTTATAAGCAATCTTGTAACATTAAAACATACATCTTTTGTAGATGTTTTGAAGTACCCCACAGAAATTTGGATTTCTGCTATGGAAATCTAGAAGATGATTTAATGAACCTACAGAACTGCAATGTGTACGATTATAGACCTTCAAAGAAACACACACGAAAACAGCATTACATTATACAGATTGGTACTGTGTTTATCCTGTTGAATTTTTATTGGCTCCTTTTGAAAAGAGAGCTGCTCTGTTGTAACTTATTTAGTAAGGCAAGCCAGTCACCTGGTGACTGTGTGGCACAGGGTAGCAGATGAGGTCTGTGTTTTTAGAGGCAAATAGGTGCAAGGCTTCAAACAGCCACTCCCTGCCCCAGTTCTTCTGGAAACCTCTGTGGGTGACAAATGTCTAGAAGTGAATTTACAACTGGGGAGCGGAATGCTGTCCTTTGTTCAGAGAACTCTTAGGGCTGGGAGCAACACAATAGTAAATACATCTAGCCAGCAAAAAGCTCCTCTGGAGTCAGAAACAAATTAAATCTGCATGCCTGTTCTTGCTTCACTAGACTGGAAAAATGCGGCTACGACACCGTGATTAAAAAACAAATGCAGACACACTGCAACCATTGCCTAGCTTCCAAAAAAACAGTTTTGCAGAACTATCAGCAAAATTGTCCAGAAGCCAAATTTTTAAACACTGAGGAAACTTGTGCTCTCAAAATAGCTCAGGCTATTTTGTTCCATTAACCGCTCTACATAATTAAAGATACAAAAAAAAGATAGAATTAAACACAAGCACTTTTTTTCTTTCACTCTCCCTTTTATTATTGCTTGCATGTAAAGCACAGTCAAACGTGTAACAGTAGTTACTGGTTTTCAATGTCCCATTCATGGCAAAAGAGTCTGGTTTGCAGAGGTGCAAGGGATTGGGGCCAATGTGTGTGATTTTTGTTTTGAAATTAATGAGAATTCTGGTGCTTGCATTTTTTACGATTCTTGTGTTAAAATACTTTTTATTCTAAGAAGGACTTACACCTGTGTTACTTGCACATAAACATTTCCTCTAGAGATTTACTAGTAATAAATGAAGAGCCTAACAGCAAGTTCTGAAATGGAGCAGAAGAGCTATTCAGTAGTGTGATATGACAGTAACACTAATTTTAAATAAAGAATAAACTATGCCTCCTCAACCAATTAAGTTAGAGATAAAAAGGATTGAGGCATTTATTTATGAAATCTATATATCACAGAAGGCATGGGAAGAGACTGTATATTATACCTGATGTTTCTGTGACAGGTTGCACAAACTATATTTCTTCTTCTAAAGTGAAAAATAGCACTGTGATAGCACTGTGCCTCCAGTCTTTTCCAGATCTATTGAGGAAGGCTGGTACATGAGTAACAAACACCAGGGTTTTGAAACATATGAGCTTTTTATTAGTTTCCTAACTTAGGTAAGTTACAATTCTTTGCTCACTGGAGACAGTGGGAGTCTCTCCTTTGATTTTAGTGGAGTCAGTCCAGATCAGTTCTCACTGGGCTTGGCTTTGTTTCATAAGCCAGGTGCTGCGACTGAAGATATCACATCAGTCATACTGTTTGCATTTTAAATTAGAACAGAACATAATAAATCCAATAACTGTATAAATTTTAACTGCATGTTTGTGTGCTATTAAACCCTAATGGAAGTTAGGAAAAACTTTTAAATCTGAAAGCATGATTATCTATAAAGAAATGAGTGCACCTCTACTTTATATACAAGGGATTTTCAGAATTTGTAGCAACAGGATGCTGACACATAGCATTAGTTACATTAGAGACAGAACGATAGGGGTTAATCTCAGCCTTCCAGACTTATAAAATATGTTTTCATATTGGCCAGGTGAAATGTAAAGTCCAGAGGAAAGCCCAGTACTTTCTGAGATCTGATTATGTTTCTATATTTTTCCCAAACTAAATTTAACAGTTGATGGGTGGTTTTGAAAAAAGAAACTGGAGGTAAGCTTCACTGCAATTTACTGGGAGGCTTCTCCCCAAAACCTGGCATCTTATTAACAGCACAGCTAATTTACAGTTCTGATGACCAAATTGTGCTGATGGCCCAGCAGATTGTATGGAATATGAGGAACAATATTTCAACAAAGGTCTTAGTAAGTCAGATAGGAAAAACATCTATTTAGTCTCTCAGTTGTTCAAAATTTACTTTCATTGAGAATTTTTGCAGCACTTTTTAATTAGTATGTTATGATTACCAAATGGCAACTGACCCAGTGTTGTATCCAGCAGAGATAATTACACAGAAGTTGTTTGACTGAGAACATTGTGCTTTTATCACTGCATGCAGCAGTGGAATAATTTTAGTCAGGGAAAGCTGACCCTTATCTAGGACAAAAACTTGTTCATTCAACCTTCTAAGTAGAAGGCATATCAGAGTATTAAAAAAAAAAAAAAGTGTAAGAATTAAGATTTAAATATTTAATTAGGAGCATATGAAAGGACATTTTGTGTATGTCTAAAGTCACTCTAGGTATTTTGAAAACAGAAATAACCATGGATCATTACTGACATTGTTAACTGTCTTCTTCCAAGTGCATGGAATACCTTTACGTTATGATTAACTTTTCATATTTTTTTCCAATATTTCACATGTCAAGATTTGTTCATCTAGAGAAACACACACCTTGTAATGAGAAAACACACATAGGCTCAGTGCAAATCTACATCATAAATATTGTTGTTCTGTTATCTTTGTTTTGCATTAATCAACTGTTGTTTTTATCTATTGTTGTTAGTTTTGGGGTGGTTTTTTTTATCATTAATCACCACTGTGAAGGCAGACATCTCAAAACTCTTCTTTCCATGAATTTGTACTTGGGAATACATACCTGGCACCTTTAGTATGCCACTGGACGTCAAAGAGTTTGCCTAGATATTGTTTAGAATGCATTAACAGTCATGTTGCAGCAGCAGTGTCTTGGATGTGAGAAACATCTGTTACTTATTTTAGGAACAATTTCCATGTCAACACTGCCATGGCATTATGCGAGCAGAATTTGAGATTATGTCTATTTACTCTTGCTCAGGTTTAAAAAGCAATGAAGTAAACAAAAGCTCTAACCTCCCATCTATAAATGGCAAGTAGCTATGGAATCAAACCTTACAGCTGTAAATAAATGGGAAAAGCTCTTCCCTGGAAAATCAGGCTGAAGCCATTATGTTTGAAATAAAACTTAGTAGGACTAAACAGTATCAAACTTGCTCTGCTTTGCTGACTTGATCTTTAAACAAGCTTGGGCACAGAAGGATGCTGAATGACTATACCTTGTTTCCCTGCACATTTTGAATTTTGCAAATAGATACAAAAATAACTCCAAGCGAAACACGATAGAGGCTAAATTGCTTCATAATGCCCTCAGCCCAACTAAGAGCTCGGTACTTCAGCAAGGATGAGCATGGAACAGAACAGCAGAAAAAAATTTACTGCTCTCTCAAGTCTTAAAAAGGAAATTCCTCAAAACCGCAAGTGTTACGACAAATTACAAAACTTTGAATTATTTTTATTTAAAAATAGTATTTTCATGACAGATCTGCAGAGATACCCACTTCTACTTGGTGGACTATGTTTTCAAGTTCAAAAGGTAGGATTGCACTTTCCATGCACATTTAAGGTTATCCAGCCATAGTTCAAGTAGAGCCTCCCATCACTGTGGGCGTGATGAATTACCAGCTGCCTCCTCTTATTGCAGTTTACTACACTGCCTCAAGCTCTTCCCCATTAGGGTATCACACACAGGATTTTATTGATTTTGGAGAGAGAGCAAACTAGGTTGCAAATGCTTGACTTTTCAGAGATGAGTGGCTTCATTCTACTATGAAATGACAGCTATAATTCACTCTTTTCCAGAAGGGGAAGAAATGCTGAAGCTGAGCTGGCAAGCAGGATATCCACACCCTGAGGTTAATACTACTAACACAGTAGTCTGAGTCTGTTCCCAACTCTACCTATGATCCTAATTTGACATCTTCACTACTCTGGACCTTAGTTTTACATTTATTATTTGGATCTGGAGGGGATGGTGGAAGTGAAAGAGGAAGAAGAACTGAAGAGGGCACCACAAAGCCAATCTCCATGTGCCTGGGCTAGAGATGAGCAGTGATTACAGCACAGTTGAAAATACATCTCTCAGTGAGGATTTGGTTGAGTTTGAAATATTCATTATCATGTTTTGCTGTTACACAGTGCTTGAAACAGGATTAATACTGCAAATAATCTCAGAGATTACAACAACAATTTCTTACAACATAATTTCTTACAAATGCAATCTTACAAATATTACAACTATAATTTCCTTATAGAAATGAAGTGGGGAATGAGACAAGTTTGTTCATTAAAAGAAGAAAGGAACCACTACAAGATAGTTGGAGTGAAACATCTAATGACATATTTTGCTTTGTGTTTCCATGCTATACCTTTGGTTTTACTGTAGGCTTGAGATAGTACTTTATCACTACTGAAAAAATTAGTAGTGAAACTGTTGGTGTGCCTAGCTTTACTAGAAGTGCATGCATTAAAAAAAAAGGGTATTTCTGAACTCTTTTGAGGGTCTCCATGGATTTTTTTTCACTCCTACATTTGTTGGTTTGAATGCTGTAGACTGGTCACCTCAAAGTTCCTCAAATTGATGCAAAAGTGTTCAGGAATTGAAAAGCCGAGCTATTTAATTAGAATATCTTGTGGGTAAGATTAAAATTTCCAGTGGCACTGCATGAAACAATTACTACACTGGAAGAATTAAATTTTTCTTTTCTGTAACTAAGAGCAATGACTTCAACTGAAAACTAGTTGTAAATTAAAAAAAAAAATATGGGGAGAAGAAGCCAGATATAACTGCTGGCATGAGGCAGGCATACTGAAGTGATCCTGGGAACAGCAGGGAAAAAAAAAAGACAGATAGGTGGTTTCGCTGTCTCAGGAACTAATCACTGAGGCCTCTTTTCCTGTATTTTAAGCAAGATGAATAATCACAAAACAGAGTTACCCTACGAAGTTCCCCCCACTTACTACATGTGGAGTCATTGCAGAAAATTTCATCAGGACATTGCATACACTCAGACAAGGAAGTGACTCTTTCTTTAACTGTACAACAAAGTTTGACTGCAATACCAATTTTTTAGAAAACATCACTGCTGAATATTACATTAGGGTCAAGATATGAGAAAAGCATCTGTAACATAGTTTTTTTCCCAGTATGAATACAATGACTCTTCATCTTTTGTAATTTTGGTTTTCAAAAATCGAGGCTAACTCATTCTTGAATTACTATAAACAGAAGAGAATTCAATATCACAGCTGACTTGTCTTGTATGTTCATTTCTGTAGAAGAACACTAAGGCATTACTAAGGACTTTGTTATTCATTGCTCCAGGGTTCAGTATTAAATCACTTCTTGCAGCACTCTCCCTACTCACTGACAACCCATGTTACTTATAATCGAATTTTTGAAATTGGTTATTCATAATCCAAGAATACCTCAGTTCTGTGTCAGTAATAAGATGAGATGCAAAGAGCTCTTTGATTAATGGTCCCAATGATCCTAAATTTGTTTTCTTACCTAAACAGTTCTATGGTCCTATACAGTCTTGTACTTCCCATTACAAAACTGTGTATATCCTAATTAGCCTCATATTAAGCTGTACCTTTCAGCAAGTCCTTCTGTGATGGACTTTGTGGTATTATACAGAAATGAAAAATGGATAAAGCAGCTGTTTATTGTCCTTGGACTTCTTAAACATGAAAGGACATCATCACTGGTAATTTCTGCTACTGTAGGTCAAGATGACTACAGAAAAGTAGAGGAAGCCATTTTTGTTCAGGATTTTGATTATTTACAAAAGAAAGTAGGTTTATAGCACCAGCAAATGGTATAAAACTACAAAATGGTCCATTATATGGGATTAGAATTTAAAATCACTTTCATAGGGAGTAAGACACTCCCTATGAGTGAAATTGCATAGGTATAGCAGTAAGATACTTCACATAGGTGCACAAATCAGCTTCACTTGCAATGAGAACTACTTTCAAAACCTCATTGACTTTGGTGAGAGTCCTGGTGAAAAATACTTTCACCATATTTTGTTTGAAATTTCTTTCAGAAAATTTCTTTCAGTATACATAGCTTGGAATTTTCACCTAATATTTTAATTCTTCCCAGATCTGATGGTGATGTGCCTGTCTGGGACAGAAAAACAGTTCAGCTGCTTGGCTCTGGGGAGCTGGAGGCAGCATGTGAGGCAGGGCATGGTGCACCTGGCTGTCCTCCATGGCTATGGAAAACTACTAAGGAATAGGAGGCCTACTTCCCCCATCTGCCATGGATCAGCAGCTCTGGAGAGCACCTCTGAAAATATCCAGGCTGTAAGTAAGGTGAGAATAACAGTAAATAAAATGTGTTAGGGTCGATTTTCTCTCCCTGTGGTCTTAGCTCACAACAAAATGGTGAAGATTTGTCCTTGCAGAATATAGGGGTCCCTTTCCAGACTATCCCACCTCTGAGCTGTGCCCAAACATTGTGTGAGAGATGCTACTCAGCATAGACTAAAGCTGTGCCAGGGCCATGCTCACAAATAAGCAGCAGGGACAGGTGAGTGCCCATGCAAAGCCCTGGCCCCACCTGGTTTGCAGTAGAAGTAAAGCCAAAGCCTACAAGCCAAGTCAAGATCACAGCTATCATCCAGAGGGGCTAGGAGTGACAGGGATCAAAACAGCACACACAAGTGGCCTGACTATGTGTATGCTCTGGGATTTTTACGTTTTCAACCACCAAAGCCTGCCAGTGGCACAGCTTGCACAGTGCACTCACAGACACACACATTTCTCCAACGTTAGGGCATCAATAATTCCTGAAAAACCTTGAAAATTCTTCTGAATTATGTTTCCTGCATTAAGTCATATTAAGCTTTTCATAAACTCTGTTGGAGCACACACCTACCTCTCCTCAGCAACAGTCTTTGATAGATCACATACATCCATTTTTAGACATCAAAATGACATGTACAAAGAAGTTCAAAGCAGAGAAAAAATTGGCTACTGATAACTGGTACCATATACACAGGAAAATGTGGCCTATTCTTCTTTCTCTAGCAAATGGTTTCCTGGGTGGCTTTAGCAGCTAAAGCAGACCTGCTGCACCCTCTGCAAAACATGTAACTCCTGACACTCCACAGCCAGGAGCCAGGTTTGGTGTGACACTGCCTGGGTTTTGGTGACTACAGGTGCTTGGCACAAGGAAAGGTCCCAGCCACGTACCACAGTTGTCTTCGTCAGCCCGGTTCCCGCAGTCATCCTCACCATTACAGTGCAGCAGCTGGGGCAAACACTTTGTGATGTTGCCACATGGAAAGTAGCCCAGGGGGCACCTGCTGCCATCTCCAGAAACATGGTCTTCCAAAGAGTCACAGATGACTAAATAGGAACAGAAAAAATACGTTTATTTTATGATGTGTTTAAAGGTATTTGGTATTATGCCTTTGTAAGTACTCATTTACATTTGAATGTGAATCTCAAGCAACAAAATGTATTAATTCATTGGACATGAAATTACAAATAGCATGTGAAGCACTTGTTAAACTTGGCAAAAATATTTTATATTGTTAGCTAATTAAAATTTCCTTTGATATAAAGCAAACACGTAATTCCACCCTATTCATCCTCAGAATAAGATCAAAATGTTAATTATACAAGGCAAATTACCTAAGACCACTATTTTAAAGGATTGTTTCGCTATTTAAGATAACAATATACCAGATAAGCTATAGATATTCCTGCCCATGGAAGGGTGTTTGGAGCTAGATGATCTTTAGGGTCCCTTCTAACCCAAAGCAATCTATGACATTAATTTGTGCTGAAATTTTAGACCCAGATAGATAAGTCCCTTTATACAAAGTCAGATCTATGTATATTTGATTATATTCTAATTTTAAAGAAATTTCTTAGTGTAAATAGGTCAAGGAGCAAAGAACAAGGCAACAAAGATCACACAATTTTGCTGAAAATTGAGTAAGACATCACGAAGGGGCCAATTATGAATCCTTCAGAAGAGTTGTCAGTCTGATCCAAAAACTGGAGATATTGGTCAGAATATATCAGTGTGGAGCTTAGATAAGGTGCTGTTCTGCTGAGCCCATGCTTTGTAGGAAGGAACTTCAGAGAACACAGGACTTAGTTCAAGCAGTGCTGAGGGGAAAGGTTGAGGGATGCTGAGGAGGGGCGGGCAGGGCAGCTGGAGGACTCTGCCTGTGCTCTGTTCTCCAGCTCTCTCTGCTGCAGCAGCTGCAATTACCCACATTTGCAGGTGCATGATGCCTTACCATTCCCACCAGTGCACCTGAGGGATGAATTCTGCCACCACTATTTTTTCCAGGAAAGCATGACTGATCTACTGCTTCTGTAATGGATTGCAGGGTGCCAAGTCAGATTTCTCATTTCTTTCCAAGAGCATACTGTGGAGAGGGTTTAAAATTACTTTAGAATTAAATTTGTTCAGTCCACAGTATGTTGGAAATGGAGTAAATTATTGTCATGACAGAACACTATCCAGTGTTCTGCACTTCCAAAACTTCCCTAAACCTACCTACTACCTTTCTGCAAGGGTCTGCTAATTTAATTTTTGAAGCACTTTCAAAAAGGAATATCACTTTCTTCTTAGAGCTGCCATTTGACTTAATGCATGCTGTTACAAAAAAACCCCCAAAATCAATTAGAAATTCTATTTTAAATTTCATTGCTGTCTTAGAACACTTCAAATACTCTCTACAAACTTTATTAACTGTGATGTGATGCTTGCTCAGATAGTAAACTGCTAATTCTGAAACCTGCAATTATTTTTCCATGCTATTTTCAAGAACAAAGTATAAATCTTTCACACAACTTTCCCAGATTAACAAGGAATGTTCTTGGACAACATCTGATTTTTTGCAGTCGTTTTTCTCTCGGACTAAGAGAAGTCACCTGAAATTCAATCAAGTACTTCAGATTCATAAAAGATCTCTCATGGAAGAAATTTCTTCCAGGTAAGCCCTTGACAACACTTACAGCTCTGAAAAATTGAAATGTTAGAGCTGTAGCTGCAGAAAAACTGAGATAAATATCCTCTTTATGTACAGAATTATCCTTGCTGTCAGAAGCATCCTGCATAGAAAGTGTTATATTCCAGCTAACCACCACTGAATGATTTTGAAAAGTTGTTTTGCTTTTATCCACAGGTATATATAACCTATGCAATTACTCAAAGAGCATTAGTTCCTTCAGACTTTTATGTATAGGTACCAAAAATAAAGCTACATCCTAATCACAGGGTGAATTCACACTTGCATATTGTCCATAAATTTCTCTGCTGCTCTGTGCTTGTATTCAGAACATTATGGTTTAACTTGTTCCACCCAAAAAGAAGCAGAAAAAAAAAAAAAAGCTAATGTAGGCATACAGTTAAGCAAACAGTGTATGTGTAGTACTTAGTGTCTTAAGTTTCTTTCTTAGCAAAAAGCTGAGCAGGCAGCTGAGGCTCCCTTAAGTGTAGTTACCTGTTTCAATCTAGTACCTACCAAACCATCTGGTAAGAGACACCAGAATGGAAAAAATCACCATAAATGAAAACATCCCAAACAGACTATCAAAAACCCTCGCACATTTTGTCAAGCTTTTTATCCTGTACACTAGAGACATATTTAGACTGATCTGAATCTTGTGCTTAAAGGGGCTGATCTCCATGCAGATGAAATTTTAAATTTCAAATGAAAGCCTTTATCTTCTCACAGTACCGTTCAATGGAATTTCACAGCATGTTCCAAAAACTAATAGCAATTATTCAAATAGTATTAATCCCTGAACTAATTAATGAAGTTGCTCTTGCATTTTATAAATCTGTACTTTGCCACAAAAAATAAGTCCCTCATGATGTTCAATGTTTTGAATTCTCTGTACATTTATAGCCTTGATGATATCTATTCTGAATCTCTGCATTACTCATTTTGTGCTATGTTGGATTACCCTGGCATGTAAATATCTGCCTGGGAAAGGAGATAACACAGCTTCAAAACTCAACAACTTCATCCCAGTTATAAAATCAGTGAAAGCACTGGTCTTTGTCCACTGACTTGTTAACATCACTTTGTTTATACAAAAAAAGACAGATGTTTGGACTCTGCTGATGGCAGGAGATTTATGTATGGAAAAGCCCTCAGCTCTCTGAGGAAATATTTGGTAAGGCTGACAAAGGTAGACAGGAGATAAGACAGTAAAAACTCTTGTAAAATGCTAGACAATATTCAAACAATCATCTTTTGGACTGAGGAAATGAAATTTCGGTCTTTTATGTGATAAAAATAGATAAAATAGCACTGCAACAATTGCAATTAAAAATGATGGTTATTGTTTTGCAAATACAGACTACTAAGTCTGAAGTTCACCATGCCAAGATAATGATCTGTCACTCCATCTTTGTGATGTGGTATTAAAATTGTTGGCTTTTCTACATTAGATTGATTTTCCACTATGAAAAAAATTGAACCACTGTTCTTGTATCTTATTTTTTAGCAGCTGAAAGAAGATGAGAAGTGATAAACCTGTGACAGACTTGCTTATCAAAAGGTTTGTTTTTACAGATACCAAGTAAAAGAGCCTCTTCTTTGTATACCTAGTAGAGAAAATAATCTCCTGCCTTCCTGTGACATAGAGATAATTGCATACATTTCAGCTATTCTGTACCAGAAAATTTCTTTTTCATAATGTTCTGCATAAATATTAAAATATTTGCAATTTGTCAAGAACAAAGAAAAAATAAATAGATGAACTAGTATCAGTACAAATAGCAAAACCACAAACAAACCTCTTTCTGATGCTTGTTGTCTCAATACAGAAAAATGTTCTACTTGGCAGCATGTTCATGATACTGAAAATTAAATATTTCTGGCTAACATGTATTTAGGGTCCTCTGCCATCCCCCCAAATTCATCTCAAATGTTCAAAAAAAACCACAAGAATTCCTGTTGTGCATCTTTTAAGCTTGTTCAGACTGGCTGCTCTGAGATGCTTATTGCTCTAAGATGCCTGCAGTGAGGAAAGTGAATAACTTTCCCTGCTTGTCTTTAAATATAAGATTAAGTTAACTCTGCTTTCCTTTCTAAAGGAATAAGCATGAGTTGGGTTGTCATCTAGTACAGATGGTAAGGCTTTTTCCTGTGTTGCATGGATGCAGAATCACTAGGGAAAGAACATGACAGCCCCACTTTAAGCAGTCGTAAAATGAAATCGAAAGAGGGAACGCATTGGGAAAGCCAAGAACAAGATGTTCCCAGGACAACATGGCTTGGCTTCCAACTAAATTTATTCATTAGGCTTGCTAGTTCTGTGCATTCTTTGAAATGCAGTGATTGGGTCACAAGTGCTGTTTGAAAAACCAAATAAGGCGCGTGTGACTATAAGAACACGATTACTCGCGGGTTCCGTGAAACAGACAAGCACAACCCTGTAACGGGAACAGTTCTGGGCTGGTGGGACTGAGCCATGAGCACTGGAACTACCCAAAGGCATTACTCATTGCTTGGTACCTACTAGTCACGCCAGTCTCGACTGTGTCGCATAAAGGTTCAAGTAAAGGCATTTCATATCAGGAAAATATTTTCATGTTTTCAAGAACTTGAATAACATGAAATCCAGTGACACGAATCCAAAATGGCTCATGAATTCTACCAGCCAAATAAGTAAACTTGTTTTCCCTCACTTTGAGTGAGCACTTCAAAATGGTTGAGGACATCCAATTACTTTTTAAAAAGGCTCCTTAGATGCCAAGAACCAAGGAATGATAGTGGTACTGAAAAATCCGCCCTGTATTCCTCTGATAGAAAATTATTTTACCTACAAAAGCCCAAATTCTTCAGAGAGACTCACGCAAAACTGGTGGCACTTTCCCAATCTTACGTAACTTTTTTGAGTTCCTGTACTTCTAGACACACAGTGGGAGATGGGCTGGAGAAACAGAAGACTGGAAATATTCTTGCTTTGATACAGAATGTTTTGTTCTAATAAAACGGAATCAACTCAGAAAATATTGAAGTTAAAATCGATTTCACCTGTAATTTTTGTGCTAGGTTGAATACTTCAAGCTGACAGTTGATTAAAAATTATCTCATTCTGCTGAAAGGTACATTAAGGGCATGTGAAATGGCTTTGAAAAACCTTTAGCATAATATAGAACAGGTCTCATAGGCCTATCACCATCATTTGTAAAGATGAATCATCAGAACAAGGTTATAAAAGTTTACAACTACGAATTACTTTAACTTACAAGATGTTTAATTAATTAACAAATAGAAGTGACTAGTGAGTGACCAACTTTGATCAGATGCATTTGAATCACCAAATAACAGAAAAAAAGAGGATAAAACAACTTAAAAAGATATTTTAAAAAAATATTTTGTTGTATGAATCTGACCATTACAACAATATGTAGAAGTGAATGAAGAGATGAAGTTCATTCTTAGATTAATTTTCCTGGTTTTGTTCAGAATTTTCAGCTTCTTCCCACTACACAAGGGATTTTTGAGTAATATGTGACTGAGACAAAGATTAAGTTAGTCCATCATATTTCAGAATAGAAATAAAAAGTTAACTTCTGCGTAATTTCATTTAACTTATTATAACTTTATCAGTCGGAATACTTTTTTTTTTCCATCATGTAATTTAATAAAGACTCTCCTAAAATTTTCTTTTAGGGGAAGCTTTCTAGTGATACCAGGCAAAATGTAACAGGAATCTCATATTATTAAATGTCAATAAAACTAAACTTTAAACTGCCTATAAATAGCATATTGAAAAGATTCCAGTTTCATACAAGAACAAAACAGAATATATACACTTGTACTTTAGTGCTGCTAATGTACACACAGTTGGAGTAATACCTTGGACAAAATCTGTGTATTAAGATAGACCTTAGTCTAGTGGCAATAGATTCTTTGGCATTAATCCTTAAGGCAAAGTCTCTGTGCTTAAAAGATTTAAATATCTGTACAATGTACTCACAGAAGTGTAATTAAACTTTTCTAACTACACTGCCTTTTCTGTTATTTGCTCCTCTGCTTTGGTAGTTGTTCAGCCCTGAAGTCTATAACATTTTCTAAATGTATGTATTGCATATGCATTGTGGTTTTAATTTTAGGTTTGATTGATTAGGATGCAAGTGACACAGTGTCATTTATTCAGAATGACAAACTCATTTCTAAAACACTAGCAATTTTTTTTTTATATTTAGCTGTTACTTTTGCAACCAGAAATACACTTTCAGTTTTATTGCATTACATTTATCTTCAGCAAACTGTATTGGATGTCACTCTAGGAATATAGTGCTTGAACTGCACACCTAAGCCCATGTTTGTTTCCATTAGACACAATATAGGGCAATGGACTTCAGCAAAAATGGTGCATTTATTACGACTGTTGCACACCAATCTGGTAATTATCTTGGATTTTAATTTCATAAAGTACCTTTATATCTTGCTGTAGATTACACAGTGCTTTCATCTCAAAACCATTTTCTGAAGCAGAAAATTTTTACTATCTTTTTGAAAATATCACCTCCAATCTCACAAAAACGTCACTAGTTATCAGTTATGCCACAGATAATTCAGTCTAATTAATCCAGTTATAGGGTTGGAAGATCCTTGTTGTCTAAGTGCTAGATAAATCCACTCCAGGGCCAGAGACTGCCAGTAGAACAACTCAGACTGGTGACATGGCACCTTGCCACAGGATTTGGTGTTTATACCTCTTATTAATTTGTCATTTTGTTCTGCTTGCACAGAATTTAGAATAAAAAGATTGTGATGTGCATAAAGAACAGAAAGAGATAATACATCTAAAAGCCCTAATATGAAGTAAAATACATTCCTTCTGAATCCAATTTTGTAGGGTATTCCCAGAGAATAAAGGTTTAGCACAATGTCTAACAAAGACACAAGTTAATGAACAGAGCCAAACTTCTATATTGCTCCACCTCCCCTTTTCCTCCTTTCCCCAAATAAACAGAATTTAAATGATATCTGACTATTATTTCTGTTTAGGAACAGGTTCTAGTTCCATATTCTTGACAGGATTTCCAATGGAAAATTCATCAAGGTAAGGTTTCCTTTGCCCCTGTGTTCTTTGCATCAGTGTGACTCCTTGACTTCACTAATTTCTTTTTCACAGCACAGCAATATCAAGTAGAAACTGGCCATATGAAACAGTAGAGTTTTGTTCAAGAGGCGTTAGGTATTGAATAGAAATGAAGGCACCAACCCAAATGTGTTAAATACACTGTGCTAGTCAGCACCACCCCACCTGGAAGGCCTGGAAGGGGAATGGTCAGCCATCAAAATAAAAGAAACTCCTCTCCCAGGAGCTGATTCTTTCTCACAATCACTATTGAGTGTGTTTGGCCTGGTTCTTTGAGCCCCAAAGGGATGAGAAATTTGGTGCAAGTAATGTTTTTACCCCCTCATTTGAAACACAGCATTTATGAGCTAATGATTTAAACACATGTAATAAAAATAATGAAAAAAGACCTCTGAACCTTCATACCTGGAATTTTTAAAGTTTTGTAATCCTAGGGTAAAAGGTTTCTTCTATTGCAGTATTTGTTAGGTATATTATATATATTTCTTGTATCTTATACTCAGTAGCAAAGTAATAATAGTTTTTTTTTTTGGGTTTTTTTTTGTTTGTTTGTTTGTTTTTAATCAGAGCAATCTAATAATTGAAAATTTACTTTAGCCAAAAAGATTAGGGACAGATGTTTATCAATAAATTAGTGTCTCTCAAGCAACAATCATTCACCTCATCTAGTTAACCAGAATTCTGAATTTCAATATGTAAGGACAGTTGTTAGAGATTACTGTAAAGAAGTTCATTTCAGGCTTGTTGCTTTCAGCAAGTTAATCCAGTCAGCCATGCATAAAGTAAGCAAAAGTGAAACACTGACTAGTGAAAACTAAATTATTTAAATTAACAAACAACAGACATTTGTAATATTTCTCTTAAGTTTCCATAAACAGAAGGCGGATTTAAGTGACTTCATGACACAATATCATATACAGGAGGAAGTTTGTGTACATGTGCATTCAGGCATAGAAGTAAAAAGAAATCCAGCAGATGAGACAGAAAGCACTTGTAGGAATGCCTTAAGAGAAAGCTGCAATAAGAAAGGGGAATGAAATTAGAAAGGCAATGAACATGGAAATTACTTCCTGATATTGAGATTGTAGGATATTCTGAGAACACATTATCTGCAAAAGAGCAGAACAGCAAAGAATTGTTTGGGTATCATTAACATGTCCTCAAGGCAGAAACAACCTAAAAGATCATAACCCACTGCCGAACTTTTCTTCTGTCGAAAAGGGCAAGCCTGTCTTCCATATTTTTCCTGTTGAGTGTCTACACTCTCACCCCCACCCCAAAACAGAAGTTGTAGCTAAGTTAGGCCATTTTTTCCAACTTTGGTATGTTCTTGTGATGGGGAAACAAACCCCACAAAACCCTAACAATGTGGCAGAATGAGCACCTCGCAGTGCTGATGATAGAAAAATAGATTTGAGAACAGCCAGCCCATATAGTCTGAGGAAAAGAACCTGAAGGGTGGCAGTGGGAGATTCTATTATCTCCTTCTCCATCTTCTTTTTCTCTCCAGTCTCTTATTTTCTACAGTCACTAGAACTAAGCAAGCTGCACATCAGCCACAATTTCAGATTGCACTATTTTTCCTCTTCTCCCAGGTAGCACAATCTCAAGTAAGTATTTAAAAAATCATTTAAGTTATGCTTTTTCTAGGACTCCAGATAGAGGAAAAAGTGTTTTGGGAGCCCTAACGCTGCATTTGAAATATGAAACATAATCTGTTTTGGTTTTTTTTTTTCCTCTTTTTCTTTTTTCTCCCATCATTGTGGTTTTAGTAAAGACTAAAAGGATTGCAATAATCGTTCTTACAATGGAACTAAGCCAGCATAATTTGAAGTAAAGCTCTGAAGCACACTCAAGATAAATCTTGTAACAATGAAAATATATTATTTCTTGGTGAGCCGGAGACAGGATTATCTGATATATTTTATTTATTCACATACTTTTATTACTAAGAACCATTTATAACTATTAAGAATTTAAATTTAATATAGAACTGCAAGTTCAGAGTTGGGAGGTGGCTGTGCCCTGTGCCCTACGAGATTCCACCCTCCTGAAGTATTATAAAATATGGAACCTTTTGTTGTTCTGTTTTGAAGTAAAATAATTTGAAAGTATTTTAGCAAATCTGTTTTCTAAGAGCTCACAGAAATACTTTGTGAAAAATCAATTTGCAGAATGTGCTTAAATAAATGCATTATTATTGGATTCTGACTCACTAATCTTTGGTTCGATTTAAAAATCACAAGTTTTCTCATCTCAGTTGTATTCTACTGTGAGTACACATAACTCACCACTAAAAGTTGTGACACTCCAGTTAAGTGCATAAAACAGAAATTATCTCAAGTTAATAGGATTTCTGACTTTCTTGAAGTGAATAATGTTAGCTGGTCAAACCACAGAACTGGGGAATAATTCAGGTTGGAAAAAACCTCTGAGATCATGTAGTCCAGCTGTTTGGACCCCATGACCAGAGATATCTGACTTATTTCTTCTTTTGCAGGCTGTATCAGAATGCGCATGCAGATTAAGAGCAATAGATCTTTAAATGATAACTTGTGGATTTTATGCATTTATTAATGTACATAAAGAAATGTCACATTAATAAATGCACATATTTGGAAATGTGGATATCCAGATTAGAAGATGTAACAAGAAACAGCATTCAGAAGTGCGGCTCCATTTTGGATGCACTTTGGCTAAGCTATATTTTTGCATGGATTGCTGTGGATTTAACCTCCACATAGCCTGTAGTTCCTCCTTCTCCTCCTTTCATGCCACTTCATCTAACCTAAAAGAGGATAGTGTCTGTTCCTGACACTGCTTTCTCATTGCCAGCAGTGAGAGCCTGCTCTGTGGAACCAATCTAGAAACCAAGAAACCAATCTAGTTAAATGATGATATGAAAGCAGTGAATATGTAAATGAATGATTTAAAAAGAAAAAATAAAAATTTAATCAAACAGTGATAGAACAGAAAGATGTGCAGGGTGGTTTGTTTTTGCTAAACCATATCAAGAAAAAGAAAGACCTCATGTGTCATCTAAGTCTGAGGGGTGTAGAAAAATCTACTATTTAATACCTGTTTCTGATATGTTTTTGGGAAAGTAGAAAGTGGCTGTACTCTTTCTGCATGGTGCTGAGAATCCATACTGAAGAAAAAGCAGGGTTTATAAATGCATGAATGAAGTGTTACTTGATTGCTAGAAAAGAATTAGTATCTGAAAACCAGTATCTATAATTTCTAGGTAAGACTATATAACAGTGGATTCACATGTTTTAACATGGAATTGGAGTCCAGAAAATGAGGTCCAGGAGCGTATTTTTATGCTAGATGAGCCTTCTTGAATGAGACTTCTAAAAATGCAGATCATCTTTGTGAACTCTATTGCTATTGAGTACTCCAGTCTAATCAAGACATTAAATCATGTGGCTTTTAAATTCATTAATTTAGTCCTTTTCTTCCCCATACACACAAATTTAATGTGGGATTATTTGATGTGGGCAGTTTCATTAAGGGATGCTGCTCCTAGCTTATTCCAAAGAAGAGCTGATCTATTCCTACTTACTTTTTTTAATTGAAATTGAAAAAAAACCCCAAAACAAAACAGGGCAAAAATATATTTCTGAGTTTAAAAATAACACTTCCACCCTTCCAAGCACTGTGCTGTTTTCCCTTGACAATCAGGTCTGTGACGGGAAAAGTTTCTTCTCCCAGGTCAAGCCAGTCATTTCTTCTACAGAACAGAGGAGGAGGAGGCAATGTTCACATGCTTTGACCAACTTGTGCATGTCTTTGAGCTTCAGTGACTGTACAGTCTCTCCCACTCCTAGTGCCTATTGACACTTGCTCTTCTCTGGAGGAAACAATTACTTGACTGAGACAAAACATTTTGACCAAATAAAGCCTTAGGCTGATACAGAACAGTGGGGTGGAACACAACGAGCTGTGCTATAGGGGACTGGGTGATTTAACATCCTCCCTGGATAAACTCTGCTAAGTGATCTCACAAGCACAGATCCCTCAGGATCAGTGTAAGGCTTTTAGAGCAAGAAACAGGAATAGAAATGTTTTCCACAATAGAGTTCAGTTGTCTTCATGCAATGGCCTTCATTTTGTGATCTCCAGCCTCATCCACATTTTACCTTAATCTTCTACAGCAAATGAAGAAGGAGTCATTCAGGCAGCATAATTCACCATAATTTTTGATTCATTCTTTTAATGCAGGACGCAAAGCATGTGTTTTTGTGGAGTTATAACAAGAAGAGAATTCAGTATGACTATACAGCACAAATGAAGATTGTGTCCTTTGCCTAAATTCCTAAGCACTGAGTATACAAAATTAATAACTTTCTCCAACATACATAACATTAGCTATTAGAAGAGGAAATCAGTTTCCCTCTAGCATTTTATAACAGGACACCATGCTACAACACTGGTTCAGATCCTTTAGCTCTCCAGACCTTTGTTTTTTGAGAGGGTAGGGTGATCTGACAGCACTGGTTACCAGCCTCTGAGCAGAGGTGTTACTTAGGAGGAGACTTTTTGGAAGAAGTCAGTAAGTCACAGGGCAATCTCGGGCTTTGTTCTGGCTTTGTAACACAGTGCTCATCCCACCAAGCACAGCTCCTTTTTCTGCTCATGCTCATCTTTGCCTCACCCCAGCTGCTTCACTCCCATCCTTTCTTGTCTGATCACTACCTGCTTCCCATCATCTCATCCCCTTCTCTCTGTGCAGAAGCCTGGTTCTGATCTCACCATCCTCTGACTTCAGACGCTCATTCCCATCTCTCAGAACTCCCTGTCCTTCTCCTCTAATTAATTTACTGCTCCCTGCTGGCTCCCTCTCTCACATCCTTTTCCTCAGTCTCTACTCTCCCAGACTAATGGTTCTCCTGATTTCCATTTTCCCCTTCTAAGTAGAATTAGTCCTCTACCTCAGCTCTCTGTTCTGTTGTCCCATCTACCTGTCTCTTTCATCTCTGCTTTCCTTGTCCTTTTTCAGTCCTTCCCAATACATTTTCACCTCCTCTGTCTTTCAGACACAACATTATGACTTCCTGATCCTCTCAGCTTCCTGTGCCTCCCAGTCTTGCACCAGCCATTCCAAAGTCTGATTTGATGGCTTCCAAGTCATGGCACTCAACCAAAAACACATGCTGAGATGACAGGTGACAGATCCTCTGGGCATCACACTGGTCTCTAGCAGCAAGTAACATCTATTAGAAAAGGTTATTTTTACTTACTGCAACCAGGCTTGAGCAGCCTCATCAGCCCTGGTTGCATGGACCATCAGAGGATTCTCTCTCAGGCACAGTGATACTGTAGAGGGATACTTCAAAAGTACTGTTTAAGAAAATGCTTTGCTTAATGCAAGATTAACCAAAATGATCTGTGTAAGCAAAATTCAGAAAATATTCAGAAAAAAAAATTGTAAAGTTTTGCTTGTTTTCTTGCTCAAGAACCACAGATTGCGCAAAAAAATTCAGAGCAACTGTTTAAAGTCTGGTAGAGTTGCTACAAACAGTCATTACAGGTTTTCAACTTGGGTAGCTCCTGGTGCTGTTAAAAAAGAGGTGAAAACTTTCTTGCCCAAGCAGCAGTTGCAGGATACAAATTTCAAAGCTTCAGTTTGCCATTGTGCAGATTTTTCACTACCCTGTAACTGATATTCGAGCAAATTTTTTTCAGGAAATCTAGACTGCCTCCCATATTTTCTGTAAAAATACTGATTTTCATGTTATGTGTATATATATTCACACAAGATTCACATTGTTCTTCTAACTACAGGAAAGCCAGACGGATTAATGCCCAAATTAAATGAAAGAAATAAACAAATAATATTACACAATGATTATTTAAGCTTGTGCAAAGGCTGAGTTAATTTCACTTTCCTATTTACAAATCTGGAAGGAATCTTTAAATATTTTACGAACTATGTAAACAGGAGCACAATCATAAACTTGCAATTTTCCAAAGGATTCGGGATTGTCTCTTTCCCACATTTGACAGAAAGCATTTGGTATAAAAGATCTTGGCCTTGAAAACAGCTGTCACCTGCATGAAGTACCAGAACAAGTAATGAGATTCAGATGGTTTTAAGAGAGCTGTCCTTGGCATTTTAAAGTGAGGGTAAAGGAAGGAAAAAAAAATGAAGGGAGAACAGAAAGAGGAGGCTAAAGGAACTTCAGGTACAAGCAGAAATAGGATTGGAAACATCAGGTAGAGGCACAGAGCATAAAGGGTTAAAATTGTAAGAGTTGTGATCATTTTTCACAATGAGCCTGCCAAAGAGCTTTTGAAACTCACCTTGAATACTTTTCAATACGAATGTTCCTCTTTTTTGCTTAATGATTGATAAATGAATTGTTTGAGATCCTGTCACTTAGCCAAGGTCCCGGAGGATAAAATAGCTTTTGTCCCCAGAAGGCCAATCAAAGGGATGCTGAAGGCACAACCGTGCACTACAGCGGCTGCAGCAATTACAGCTGATTATTTTGCTAAGAGAAAAGCAGCAGCAGCAGCCCGTGCAATGCCAGCCACACACCTGAAGTGACCCGCTAGCTTTGCAAGGGGGGTGACCCCATACAGGCAGAAGTTCATCCTGGCTACACCTCCAGTGCTGCCAGTTCCACTGCTGGAGTCTGAACTAACTTATCTCCATGTAATAATCACTGCTGTTGTGCTGACAAAAATCATGATACAGATGCTGCTTTTTTTTCATAGGAACCTCTACCTGGGATAATGTGTGCCACTTGGGAAGATAGGCAATTGCCAGCACATAAAATCAATTGCTTGAGTTAGTTTAATTATTTAGATTTTGGAGGGAAAGGTCTTTCATATCCAAAAAAAAAAAAAAATTAATAAGGAATCTCAAGAAAGAGAGTAAAAAAAGTGATTGAACTTTAGCTGTTGAATGGAAAACTAAAGAGACACAGCTTGAATGGATCTGGGTAAATCAGATGAGTAGCTTTTGTGCAATATATACTCCTTATTTTACTTTTTAAAGAATTAGAAGGTTCTGCAACCTCATAGAAAATAAAAAAAAAAAATACCAGCACACAAAAAAACCCCAAACATAAAAACCTCCACAACAAAATGTAGCTGAATTTGCAGCAGTCCACCAAAAAAAGAGAAAATAAATTAAGGACAGCTATACTTCCTCCAGGAATGTTTAATATCAGCTAACCTAAAGGCTTGAGCAGAGCTGAAGTCTAATTGAGCAGAGGAAATCAGCCAGCTTGTAGGTGTGGTTATAATTTGCATTGCTGGCTAAAACTCCAAAAGGCAGCAAAGCTGTGAACTGTGCACTGAGCAAGGTGAGGCAATTTGACACCAGGCAGGAGCTAATTTTGGTGAAAACAGAGCACTAACAGGTGCCAGAGACTTCAGGCTTGAATGTGCTTTAATCTATGAATTCACTGCTTCTCACTTTTTAGATTTCGCTAAATTCAGATAAGCCATGTGGTTTTCTTATATTCATCACTATAAATGATATATATATCTAAAAAGGTAGTGGCCATCATAACCAGTATGCCTGCAGTCATTCACAGTCCTCATCTGCTATCCCATTTTTTTGCAGTATGCTTTAATATATTCCAATATGCTTTATAAACTCCGTGGCTGAGATGAATTTAACAGCAGAAATGACAGCAACAATTTGAACACCTTTTATGAATGTTTCTATGTTTTAATGTTTTTGGCATAGAAATGTGTAATGTGAGAGGCTTAATTTGTTGAAAACACCTAGCTTTTATTCTGCATAACTGGAAGTAGCACTTTAAATATTGAATTATAGCTCACAGAAAATGCAGGTGCATGTGAAACCAGACCTTGCTCACAGGTTTGATACAATGTCATTATTGTTGCTTTCTTAATTCCAAAGACATTAATATCACTGTGTTTTTTCGTGCATGCAGCTCACAATTACGTATTCCTCTAAAACATACAGGACCTGCTTAGAGTTTTTCCACTGATTTCAGTGAGTTTTGCAACTAGAAAAATAGCTGTGTAGGGAGCTCAATTTCCCAAACTCCTAGTGGGGGCAATACCCCTTACAAATCTTATCTCAAGCAGCATCCTATGAACACATGGATCCAAAATGATTTCATTTAAAAGCAGAAAAGAGAGCAAGCTGTTGCACAATACAGAGGAAGGTGACAGAATCCAACATTTTGCTCCTATTATTTTAACAAAACTATTCATAATATAAAGAGTAGCTATTTTCATCTACACAATTAATGAAACACTATTTTAGTATTGACATTGTGCAATAGAAAGCAATTTATAATAATTACAGCTACAGAAAATGGTACTCCTTAGGAATGCTCAACATATAGATCAGCATCAGCAGCTTCACAGGAACACCTTTACCAAGTCATAAGAAGCACTTACAAACAGGGTACTCAAATGAAAGGAAAAAAACATTGCTAAAGTAAGCAGGATGTCTGGTGTAACTCCCACCACACTGAAGCGATTTGCATCTGAAAGAAAATTGAATTCAGTCTCCCTCTTGCCTGTTATACTGCCTATCATGCTAAAAATTCCTATTACCTGAACACATTCTGCTCTTGAGAGCTACCTACTCTAGTAGCACTTGCACAGTATCACTTCAAACTATTGAACTGAGTCTAAAATGAGGATTTCATGGCATCTGAGTTAAGTCAGTTCTGTAGGTACCTTCAATAAATATTTACAGCAAGTTTTTATGCAATGTTTAAGCTGTTTCTTGTTTTTAAATTTCAGCTCATAACTATTACTAGTAACTCTCAAGGCATTAAGTGCAAAAACATCTGATCCTGACATGTAGCTAGTAACATTGAGAGACTGTATTACACTTCAACTCTATTCAAAAATAATCGCAATGCAGAAATGTAAAATACCACTGAGATATCATGGTTTTTAAAAGAAATCCGCTCCTGAAGTTTATCAGCTCTCTGCTTTGCAATGTTCAAAACAAGAAAGGAAGCCAGGGACACTTACCCTTGGTACCAATAAGCAAGAACATATAGAAGCAGCAGTTGGGTGTCATATCTGTCCTTCAGCGATTCAATGAATAAAGTCAGTGAATGTTGTCCTCTGAATTGCACACCAGGCAGAGTGCTGCACGCACAGCCTGCCTCTGGGAGCCTTCAGCAGAGCGTGAAGCAAGCTCCCCTCTCTGCCTGCCTTCCTCCCTGCTCGCCTCTGCTCTAGGTCTCCCTCTCTCCCCCCTCTCTGGCACACATGAAAGTTTCCAGGATCACAGCCTCAGGCTCTGCCTTACAGGCTGGGATCTGCTCTGTGGCAGGCAAAGGCTGGGCTGTGTGCACGGACACGGCTCTGCCCCAAGGAAAGCTGCTGCTGCTGCACAAAACACAGCCAGGTCCCAAGGACTGTCATCAATAGTCCAGTTGCTTTTCCTTCTCGTTTTTTTTCTCTTCCTAAAATTGCAATGCTGCAAGAGGTCTGAGAAGCACAGTTTTATTTAGTCAAATCTGTTTGAAAGCAAATGTTTTCTGTAGTTTAGATAAAAACTGGAGGTTTTTCAACTAAGGGGAAGTGAAATTTATAAATACAGTCCCTTTGTAGCAATCCAGACATTCACTGAAATAGAGAAAAATGCACAATGTAATTTATTTCCTATATCTGCATATCCCTACTTTTACACACTAAGCACTCTTCTTAACTAATGCTAAGGAAAACAATCTGAAAAAACAAAGAGGAGTGTTCAAAGACATATTCTTTATGAGGAAAACTTTTTTCACAGATATTTGTCTTGAATACTTTGAGACATTCCTATCTGGCCCTTGATTTTACTGTCACCAGTAGACCATGGTATTCCCCATTACATAAACAGTCACAGGGTTAAAATCTGGTTTATGATGTGAAGGCTAACATTTAGCAGCACAGCAAGACATGGTTTAAAACAAGTTGGTCAGTTGAGATGAGCTCGAGAGAGGAGTTAAATTTTATGTGGACTCAAAGAGCTTCAGACTTTTAATTTTTTTTTTTTATTTTTAAAGCCTGTTAGATTCAACAGCTTGTCAGGATGCCAATGGTCAGAAAGCACTGGTAACCTGTGAGCAGCTCTGTCAGGTACTGAAGGAAAAGAGCTTCTCACATTTCTAAGGAAATGTTCATCCATGAACACACCCAGAAAATGGTGAATTTAGAAAATGAGAAAAAGTCTTTATCCCAGTCAAAATCTAAGTCCACATTGCTTCTATGGCAAAGTTGTCTACAAAACAGACATTATGAACTGCCAGTCTCTTGATTTCTGATATAAAAGAGTACAGAACAGGGCGGGGTTTACAAAAAGGTTGTTGTCTATGGAAACCCCAAGAAATACTTTGACATCTACTATGAAAGCACCAGTAATAGGAAATGTACAGGCAAAAGTGGATCAAAAGGATTAGACAACCATAAAATATTTCTTTTATAAGGTGGGGGCTGGCTTTTGAGCATATCAAGTAAGATCACACTTGCTTCAAACAACTGTTTAAGAGTTAATCTAACTTCCACATACTCTAGGGCTAATGCCTGAGCTGAAAAGCTCTTCCAAGGTGAGAAGATAGAAGAAGAGACTGAACCAAGAAAGCAAATAATAAGTGAAATATTCTTTGAAGGAAAAGTAAAATAAAAGCTTTACCTCTTCAGTGCAGGGTGAGACAGAACTTACATTCTAAATAAAGGATTTTCCTTCTTGTATAGTTTCCTCTGTGGCTTTCTGCTTCTGATCTAGTCATAACTACTTGAGATGTGTAGGAAACATACATGTGTTTACAATAGATCCTTTCACCTGATAATATAATAAATCAAGCAAGATACTTCTTTAAAAAGCAGTCTGACCCACAACAAATGTCGAAGATACTCTGCCTCAGAGTAAACAGGGAAAACCCCCAAACGTGGTACATACCACTCACACATATTTTCTGAAGCTCAGCCCCAGTGGGAGTTGTCACTTTCCAGCCTTCCTCTTTTTCAAGGACCTTTAGCAAATATACTCATTAAAGTTAATTTTGCTGTAAATACATGCTTTCTCTCCAGAAAATCCACTGAGCTCTTCCCTCTTCTAAACTTCTTACACATTCATAATATCACAAAAACAAGCAGCAGCAGCAGTTTCCAGCCCATTCTCTCAGAGTAATTCCATTTAAATCAAGAAGCTAGAGTTACAAACAAACGGATTGCTGAACTATGGAATGCAGAGCAGAAAAAGGAGGAGAGACCAGCTTTTGAAAAATAGCTTTGGCTTACCTTACTAGAATGCATTTTTGCTTCTTATTAGAAGGAACATGTCTGTGTATTAGAAAGGCAATAAGTGTTTCCTTCCTGACTAAAATGTAAAAAGTTATGGCATGTAGGTGTTTAAGAAATCTTTTCAAGAAAACAATAGGCTTTATAGACTAATTCCTTACACAGCAAAGAAATAACTCATCAGAATTGCATGTCTTACAAACAGCTTTGAGAAGACATTGGACCTCATTGGTGTTTGCTTTTATTTCTACTTACAGCAGTTCTATAATTAAAATTCAGTCTAAAGAGTATCTAAACTGAAGGAACTTAATCATCAGATCTGGGGGGGACAACCCCCTCCAAACATTCAGCAGACATTGTGCCACCGAACCACAAACCAATTAAATAACTGCAATTATTAGACAGTTTCAAATAAGTTGTTAGTGAAGTTCCAGCACTTTGTAGTCTTTTTCCTGTTGTCCACGTTAGGTGCTAGGTAGAAGGAACTTCATAGAAGAAAGGAAATCATCACTGCACGCATCACCATTGTAATTGTCATTATTAAAAATAAAAATACACTAAGCTGTAAATCTGCTACAAAGGAGATAAGTTAGAATTTCTTTTCAACTTGAAGAAAAAATGTTTACTTATCTGCAGACTGCAGCTACTCCTTTGAAGGTTAACAGATAGTGTACACCAAACTGGCTCAATGCTACAACTGATAAGCTTCAAGCAGATGCAGTTCTCATAGGTAGGAGAGAAGTTGTAGCTCTAAGTTTTAGCCAATATGAGGCAGACAGATTCAGTCAAAGTCTGCCTGCTGCCATGCTTCTCCAAGCAGCGAGAAGTATGGATCTCAGATACACTTCTGCTCTTTCCTAATGCTGGAATTCTTCTTGGTTTAATTAGGAATGCTTGCAAGGATGCTTTATGTCATGCATCTATCAACGACCCACAAGACAATAGCTATGTCAATGGTGGTTTTATTACTAAGAGCTGCTGATTAGGTAAAGCAAATTTTCAGCTGGAAGTGCTGACTAGATTGTTTCTAGTGAAACACAAAAAAGTGCAGGATGAAGCACTGAAAGTAAAACTAGGGCCATGTTGCCATCTGCAGTCATGAAGATTATGTAGTTTATAGTTAGAAATTACAGCCCAAGAAGTGACTCTTGTTTTCTCAGCCATTTGATGACCAAAATCCACAGTTTGTATTATAGCTATGTGAATAATGTACAGATAAGGCTTCAGAACACAGAATTTAAGGTCTAAATCCTTCATTATGTATATCATTCCTACAATCCAAAAGATTTAGCTGTGAAAATGAACATAATTGGCTTAATTACATTTAAATTACACTGCATTATAAAGCTCTGTTAGTGTACTATGCAGACAGTACAACTGAGAATAAGATATTCGTATTTTACAGAACTCTTATCTTTAGAGGATATATTCCTCATTTAACACCTACATTCAGGTCCCCTGAGTTCACAGCAAAGCAAACTAAAGGACTTCTTAAGAGAAGCACAAGAATATCTAAGCACAGAAAGATAGAAAAGACCTCATTTACAGCAGCTCTTTCCAAACGTTAAGCTGTACTACAGTACCTTTATCTATCTTTCTATCTCATACACTTGTGCCTCAAGCAGTACTGTAAAAATGGGCTATTTTTTGATAAAGATTACTCTTCCCATTTCCCAATTACAGAGATTTAATAGGGTCTACCTCGCAAAACTTGAAGAGCCTGAGACATCTGACCTAATGGACCAGGCTAGCAGTGCAGGCACCTCTGCTGTAGGACCTCCTGAGTTCTCACTTCCCTCTCCAGACCCTTTTAATCAGCACAGCTGCAGCTAAGCTGGGATTACTGACACTTGTGTGGGAGAAAGGGAAGCGAGATTCCTCTGTTGGAAAAACTGAGCTAGACAGTCTCACCTGGAGGGCTTTACTACAGGAACAGTGCAGAAACCTTTTTTTTTTCAGTGGAAATGTATATCCACCAAGAGTCTTAAAACAGAAATCACTTCCACCAAGTTATTTTAAGCTAAAGATATTGTACAAAATTTGGCTCTAGTAACAGCTCCCAGCTGCAGGATGATCATAATTCCTCTGCTAGGTCTCAGGCTGCAACAGAGAGAATGAGTTTCACTTTTCCACAAGAAAGGTTGACAGGAGAGGAGAGATTAATGGATAACTGTTTTTCCCTTACATGTCTTTTCTTTGTGGACAGGTCACTATATAGGCTGAAGACAATGGTGTACCAGCATCAGTAATTTAGCTCTGAGCTCACTGAAATGTTTTCCTCTCTTCTGCAAAAAGTACCCTCTGCCATTGGGTGCTTTGGTGACCCTGCCCAGCTGTGCCTCTACAGCTGGTGTGGAGAAGGCCATAGTCAGAGCAAACTTGCTCCTTTCCTCCCTCATTCTCCAGTTTTCTCCAGCTGTTTGTTCCAGCTGGGTGTTTTGACTAAATCAAATAAAACCTCACCAGTGTGCCAGACTCAAAGCTGCCTCTGCAATGTTTGGAAGCGTGTTTCTAAAAACAACCAAACATATAAGCTTTGCTAATGATAGATCTTCCTAACCAGCCATTTCCAGTCTTTTGACTGATTAAAGATTGGAACAGTATTTTTATGACTGTGTATGATTAGAGGTATGATGTTAATGGCTTTGGTAAGTTATTATACCATTTGGGAACATTATAGGAACTGTAGGACTGAAAGATGCAAGATGAACTGTATCTTGCTTTTTCAATATGACTCTTTGCAAATTACCTCTGTCCTTCATATTTGAGGCAGTGCAATTTTTGTTTTACAGCACCTAAGGCAGACCTCCCAAGTATGAGCAGCTGAATATCAGAAGTACAAAGTTCATAAAACGTCCACTAGGAATTTATTTACGCATTTGAACATCAGATGGTACCAAACATATAAACGTTGACAATTAAGTCCCACTTTGATAGAAGCTAAAAAGAAAGTATGTAAAGTTTTGAGAATGGAAGGTGCTTCAGTAACTCAGCTATGAAGCCTCTGTGTTAGAGAATTATCAAAGTCGACTTTAAAGTCAGAGAAACTGATGTGGGGTAGCAGAATGTCTGTCTATCACCAGGATTAAGAAATGATCCTCAGTGGACACCAAGAGCCTTCTGAACTGTTTACAGTTTGCTTACTCATCAGGGCCTTTACATGTGAACCCACAATATTCTCTTCAAGGAAAAAGCTGAATTGAGGAAATATTTAACCTAATATCAAGAAAAGGAACAATTAGGAATATGGGACAAACATGTTAAAGTGAACCCACCCTCCCCCCAAAAAATCAACCTAATATCATCTCCCAAAACTCATAAGAAGTGAGGAAAAAGAGGCTGAGAGTTACAGTATGAGGAAGCAGGGCTTATTAGAGGGCAAATACATAATGTAAGAAGACACTATCAGAAGTGGGAACCACTGAAATGAAGAATGCATTTGAGACATTATTTGTAAGACTATGGATATCCACAGCTTGCCACTGCACTGTTGTGAAGAAAATAAGTTCTCTATCATGAACCCACATTTTGTTCAGTAGGTATGATTTCCAATCCACTGCCTTTATATGATGCTTTAATTTACAATTCTAGTTTTATATTTCTGAAACAACCTACAAAAACCAGAACAGAGACAGCAGAAAGGAGCTGTGAAATTCAGAATTCCCAAGGTCATTGCTACATAATTACAAGTGATCAGTATCATAACATTCTCTTAACGCTGGTAAATATTTAGAACCTAAATTCACTGGGGCTTTGAGTTCATTGTTTGGGGTACTGTTTAAATTGTTCTCTTACACAGACACATATCGGATGCAATCAGCAAGTAAGTATAACATTTATCTGTATCTAATACTGCAGCTTTGAGAAGTATGAAATGAAAATTGCTTGAAAGAGCTAGCAAAGATGTTGGGTTTGGGAATAGCTGTTGTGAAGGAGCTTATATTAGCAGAGTTTTTATGTAGGTGAGCTTTTCTTCCTTTCCTTCAACGAAATTGTGCATGAAAAAAAAATAATCAATGTTTCTATGAGCAGCTTGAACCAAAATGAGAAATTGATTTCAATATTAAGCATACAGTTCTAAAGCCTTGGGAGTAATACAAATAGAGAAAACCTTTTCAAGGTGACCATGCAGAACATATGGTTAAACCATAGGAAGGTATGACCTATGGTCCAGGTTGTTCTTTTCTTATTTTGTTTCCTTATTTTGTTTTGAAACATAGCTGAAGTTTACAGGTTTGCAAGACTAAATAACAGTTTTACATTTCAAGTAAAAATATTTGATGTTTTCCCCAAGTGTCTGGCTGACTAAAACTTTAAAAATAATTTTCCCCTTGATGGTATTTATTTCCAATATTCTTGAATTTTCTAATATCATTGAGAATATAAAGTATAATCTTGATGAAGAGTAAGATAACATCAAAGAATGCATTTAGCCTGGCTTTGTATTTTATCCCAGGATGATTCCTATGTTAATTACAGGAAATATTTTTGTGGTAGGGATAATAAAACAAAAATTCTAGACAAGTGCTTGAGCAGCTAGAATTGTAGTGGCATGCTGAGTTTTGTGCTCTCTTTCTGGCTGAGTCTGGGATTATTTTTTGTTCAGGAGTGTAGCTTTGTTAAAAGAAACAGCTCATTCTGTTACCCTTGATCCCTTGTGTACTCCCCTCAGACATGAGAGCATTGAATGTAATTTTTCTCACCTGGCTCAAAAGCCTTGAACGCTGGGCTCTGACATGAAAGGAGGCAACACAATCAGTACTGCTTGGTGCTGACACATGCTCATGGTAAAGGAAGCAGCAGGGGCCATCATTATATTTTGTATGGAGTCTGACTCCATTTTGTCCTACAGGTGTGCTCTGAAATTATGTCTTCAGAGGGCTCAGGAAGATGAATACCTAGCTTCTGCATTCTGTTGAAGTAAAGTGAAATAAAACTTGCAGATAATGAACTGTATCTCCAGTGGCCTGAAAGCAGCAATTTAGCAATGAATTTTACTTGTATAAATGCTCTGGAATTTCAAAAAGCTGATACATTTTTTAGCTTCAGCCTTTATTTGCTTGCTTAAAAGATGTGGTGCATATCTAAAGGTTTTGACCTCACACAATTTAATGCATGTGATTTGACTATCTACAGTTCTAGACATCATCTTTAATCGTCAGATCTCTGAGGAAAAACAGATTAATAATTACTATTCTTTTTCTGACTTTGTAATTGCCCAAAATGCTAAAACAAATAAATAGGAACTGATGGGTAGAATTCTAAGAAGAAATAATTATTGCATTTCTCATGCTTTATCATTTAAATGCCTCATAGTGTTGTCTTCCTCAAGGTGTCTATTTCTCTATAAATATATAAAACCTTTGAATTTTCTATTACAAAAGATGAACCAATAACTGTGTGCTGAAGTAGTTTTAGCTTAAATAATTGCAATCCAATAATAGAGAATATAATCCAAAACCCCAAAGCAGAAGGTGTTCTGCATACAAACCATCCACACTGAGCCCAGCTGGAGATACTTTGGTGTCCTTGCAGAACAAGGTGGGAAATTTGTACCTTTTAAAAGAAGCATCTGTAACCTGCAACTTAAACCCATGGTTAGAATTCATGCAAACATCCACCTGGTTTTAAAATCAAATATCCAGATTTTAATACTGCTGCGACCAACAACAGGTACACTTTGAACTATCTGCTCGTTCTCTTTCTGTGGAACCCCTCTCATTGACAAGTGTTGCAGGTCAAATCATTCTTAGGACATCTCACCATCAAGCAAGTTATAAATCTGGGTAATTTTTACTAAGTCACAAGATTTTAAGCAAGCCACAAGATTTTTCTCAGACGTTTTATTCATGGCTGGATCATGGAAAGTCATGGAAAATAAAGGTGAGGCAGGAAATTCCACAAATATTTTTTAAATACCTTTTTTTTGTTTAACTTTAAATTAATTTGGTGTTTCTTTTGGCATAAGATTCCCATTTTGATCATGTGGTTTTTTACAGCTGTGTGTATTACTGCATGTGCTTTAAAAATGTTGCATCTTGGCTGCAATGATGCACAAATTTTTCCTTTGGGGCAAACTTTCCTCTCCTGTTTATTTCCTCATGAGATGAAATAAAAAAAGTATAGGAAAAGCCTTTGAAAAGCTGCCACCTTTAGGCAGTCATTATTCCCTGCATGCTTATTGCATGTACATGGTTTTTATTTCTTCTTTTATTTCTTCTGCGTGTGGTTTAACAAACCCCAAACTGGTCTGAAACTTTTGACATGTTTGGACAAAATACAGCTGTAGGAAGGAAAGCTTTGGCTCGAAAAGTTGGTGCAATACAAAAAAATAAAAATAACAGGCTTCAAAAAGAAGACTTCATAAATCAGAGCTTTCATAGGTGAAGTCTTCTGGGATACTGATCTAAAAAAAACCAAACCCTGAGCTGGCAGCTCCTTAGTGATGCAGTATTTAGAATTAAAGTGTAAACAATTCTATTCTGGGGGGAAGAAAGGCAGAGTAGTGAAAAAATCAGATATATTTAACCAGTAATTTTTAATTCTCTAGCGTAGGACAGAAATGTGCTGGAAACTTAAATGAAATCAGACTGTTGAACATAATCTATACTTACAAAGGTATAGATCAGAGATGCTGGCCAAAATCAAATAACCAAAGGACAAAGCCAAGGTGCCAAACCTTGGTGTCCCTTAGCAAGGGACATCAAGAGGAACAAGTAATTGGTGAACACATAACTTAAAAGAAAGGGCAAAACTGGGGCTGTGCTTACTTTTAAATGTCTAGTGAAGGCTCTGTAGGTAATAGCATTTAAGGGTTTTTAATGCTCTTATCTGGATGTTTTCACTCAAAAGTTCAAGGTGATCAGCTGGCCAACATAAGAGCAACAAATAGAGGCAAGTAGGTAAAGAACATTTTAGGCTACATGTAAACAAGTCCAACATCTTTTTACTGCTTTGGCCCAACGATCTTCACCTTAGAGTGCCTCAAACATCTGGCTAAGTCAATTACAGAGTTCAATGATTATCTTTGTACACAGGTTCATGAATACTTGACCTACTTTCCTGACAGTTTCAATAATTTAAATTAGTGAAAAGGGAAGTTAAAAATTAGGAAAAAAAATGATGAGAACATGCTAAAAAAGAATGTAATATCTTTAGTGAGTTGCTCTACTTTCTCAAAGCAGAGTTCAAAAGGTAACTTGATTATAGGTTATAAGCACTTTCCTGCAGGGTTACTTCTGCTGGGTACTAATGGGATATTTAATATAGCAGAGAAAGATGTAATATGAAACAGCAGTGAAGAGGTGAAAGTCAGGTAAGCACAAACAAGAAATGTTGCATGACTTTCTCATAATGGGGATAGTTAGTCCATAGAATAAATGACTAGAGGAAACACCATATAAACTATGCTTTACACATATATAGTTTGGGCTCATTTGGGGGAAATTTCTGTAAAATTATGTGTGCTATATTCCTTCCCTCTTCCCTTCAGCTGTTGTTGCAGACTTAAAACTTGTAAAATTCTTCTCATTTATCCACATGGCCAAAAATGACATATATACACTTTCCATTTGGAACTGTGATGGCACACAGAAGCCCTAGGCTACATTTCAGAACAGAAAATATGTATTTATGACTTATTGCCTGATTGAAATTTGAGTACTTTACAGCTAAGACATACATACTTTATTTGGATTATAATGAGTTTATAAAAGCCAGAAATGTCATTTGTCATATAAACATATGTAGTTTGTGGCATGGCAAACACTGAAACACAGAATCACATCCATTCACAGATGCTGTGTAAATGCCACTGAGAATTTGGGAAAACTCTGCTCCTTTATTTTAAAGACTGAAGACATCATAATACTTCCCCCAAAAAATCATGATTTTTCAGTGTGGAATTAAAAGTCCTTTTCAGCAAAAGTGCAACCCAGTACATGAAAACCACAAGCTAAAATTTAGCACAGTCCACGTAGCAACTTCGTGGGTATTGCTGCTCAATAGTTCAAAAGTTGTCAATTAAAAGTGTGAACAAGAGATGAAGAAAAGATAGGGGCATCTTCAGGTGTGAATGTGTAATATATTTGGAACCAGCAGGCAAGGCTGGTGTAAAAATAGAACAAACAAGTTTAATCAAGTCACAATAGGGCTATTGAAAGTTTACTTTGAAGCAAAATTTACCATGATAAGAGCTCTGATAATGCCTATTAACCAGACCACTGAGGCAGAAAGAAGTCCTCTTTCCCTTATATATAAAAGAGACTTTTATATACAAAAGTTTTGCTATGACAGCATGATGAAGGGGTTACTGAATACTAACAGAGGCAAAGTTTGTGACTTCATGGGAGTGGTTCCTTCCCTTGGAAACAGCCAGCAAACACTATTGGTTTCACTGAAGCTGGTGTGTATTGCAGCTTTTCCTGAGATGAACCAGTGGCAATGGTCAGATCAGTCAGGTTTTGTTTTTCTTCATCCAAAGTTTGAGAATGAAACCAAAGGAAGCCCAGGTCAAGCAGTACTTAATTCATTGGTTTTATGTTTGGGTTTTTTTTCTCCCCACTTTGACAGGTGCTATTTGCAAAATATTTAATTCCTTCATAAGCTGGCAAGACAATTTTTACTTGAATAGTGCATTAACAACAGTCAGCAGGTTTGAAAAACATTTATGCAAATAGAAGGACTAATTTATTTGTCTTTGGTGATGTAAAATACCTTTATAAAGGCTTAACTACCTATAAGGGATATTGCAGACTTCCATTCTAGTTGTGCTGCACTGCTCTTATCCCTGTTCAAAACCATTAGTATTTCCTTGGGACACAGATTAAGAGCTACATATAGAAGAAACAGTAATGCTTTTGTGTCAGCCTCTGTATTTTAATTTTGTTGAGATTCCACTTCTGTGTATAGTTAAAACAACCCAGAAAATCTTGGGGGTTACAGATATGCTATTCATAAATTGATATATTGGTAAATGGAAAATTTGAATACAATTGCCAGTAGCAACCTCACTCTCCATTTATTTGAAGGCTATGGTTTTGTCAAAACACTGCATTAAACTAATAAGCAGTTTCAAATGATCAATGCAAGCCAATTAAATGTGACTCCACATTTTTAGACAACAAGCAGAGAGTTACATTTAAATTGAAATTTTATTCAGCAAGGACACAAGCACCTCTTCCACGTGGCCTATAAAATTAACTGGGTACAATATGCCCCATGCAGATTGGCAGTTCCCTCTCTGTAGGGGAACAAAAAAATACAATCAGCAGGATCTTTGAAAGCTCCAAAATGTGTTAGTACAATGTACTTTGCCATGTTTCAAGATTGGCAAAATTGCACGTGACATAGGGGCTGATCATTCAAAATCTCCCCATGTGGCATGGCCAGTGATTATGTGCTGCATATCCCATTTACTCTGCCACCCTGAGGCTCACTTCTTTTTGGAGCAAGGACACTGGAAGATGCAGCATGCCAGAGGCACAGAGAAAACCTTTGCCATTATTTGAGTGCTCTGTTTCCTCACGCTCCTGCTGTTGTGTGCTGTGGTTTTCATAAAAGCTCATGGACTTTCCATGGCATCTGCATGAAGCTGCTCCCAAATGCAGTCTCTGTGTTTGTTGGTCCTGTTAGAAGGGGTGTGGAGTCAGCTGATGTGTGCCACCTCAAACAGAGCCAGGCCTCACCTCGCAGGAGTGTAAATACAAGTGCAGCAGTGCAACAGTCTTGTGCACAGTTCTGAGGCTGTTCAGCCTCATGTGGTTTCCTAGCTGGGTTTATATTGTGGGCCACAGAGGGTGAGTAAGTATTCCTGGTGATAGGACAGCCATTAGGCTTGCCTTGATAAAGAAGTGCCAGTTTGTACTTGGAGTTAAAGTAGAAATCCCTACTTTCAGCATTCCTTCATACATTTAATGTCAGCATCCTTGCTGTCTATTTGGTTGGTAAATTCCCCAAACAACAGTCATAAAAAGATGGGCTGCTCTCACATGACACTTCCAAAGAGTTCTCAGGCTTTGTCATAAAAGCTCTGCACACCAGCAATGCCTGTGAAGCTCATATGTGACCTTCCCATAGCTTCTTGACTTAAGGCTATCAGGGGACACCCAGCTGCTCTGTAATGATTCAGAGAGCAATACCTAGAGGTTCCTATCATTTGTGCAGAGGCTAGAGTTGAAACTGAGTCACAGAATCCTTGCTGGCCTCTAAACACAATTTTTTTTGAGAGTAAAAATATTGGATCATTTTAGATGTTTCATCCAGGCAATTTGATCAGACAACAAATACAGCTGAGCAAAAAGCTGTAGCAGGTAGCAGGGTAGCAGGCTTCCTATACTTATATATATATAAACAAGAACATATATATATATCTTCCTATATATAAGAACAATGAGAAGACTGCTTCTTTGTACTGCCTTGTATCACCAGCTCCTTCTCTCAAAAAAAAAAAAACCCAAAAAACCAACCAAACAAAAATCCCCACAACAACAATAACAAGGAAAAAAGTGCACAAATTAATGAAACAAATAGCTAATTCGTATACTCCAGATTTAGGCACCTAATCTAGATGTCTGCAACAGGAACCTCATGTTCCTGTGTTTCCAGTGAAACGTACAAGGATTATCCTGAATGCCTTCATTCTTTTGGGGAGCTCTACTGACTATAGGGAGCTGTGATAGGGTACTTGGAGTTAGCTTCTATATATGCACCCCTAGAAGTTCTAAACAGCCATTATAAAATGCTGGAGACTGCTGAAGACTGATGTTTACATTTTTACTCATAGTCACCAAATATTCCTGCTAGCATCCTATTTTAAGTCTGCCAGACTGCTTTCAATTTGGCTCGAGATAATCTGTTTGATGAAAACAACCATCTCTGCATTCCTGTGATGTTTCTTCTTTTTTGCTTCTCTCCACTTATGGCCTCCTTTATTACATGCCACATGTATTTTCCTAGAGAAAGAATTGCTATTTAGCAAGCATTGCAGTCTCCTTGTGTTGGAAACTACACAAGCTCTTGCCCAGAACTACCTTTAAATCAAGTATATTGCTTAAAAAAGGTCAACTGAGCTAACTTTGAAGTTCTTTTTAAACTATATGTTGAGTAGTATAACTTATTTGAGTTTAGGTTTTAAAATATTCGGGTGCATATGATTATTTTAACAGCAAATAATAAAAGAATGTAAGGATAACAATGCATTCAAGGTATTAGTTGTATTTTCTATTTAAGAATAATTGGTTTCTGGGGGCATTCAGAGCAGGTGCAGGTGTCTTATGCCAGTTTGTTGTTCAGTGCCTTGTTGGGTCCCTCTGTGAAAATGAAGAGTGGGAAACAGTAGAGAAAAAAAGGAGTGAATCTCACTGGTGGCAATTGCTTCCCTAAGGACCCACCACAGCAACAGTATGAGGTTTTCTTGAAATTATATTGGGATCTGCAAGTGAAAAATGCCATGAGCTGCTCTGACTTAGCTGAAGAAACTTTTGAGTTACAGTGAGTTCCCTGGAGATTAGTTATTTTTGGTTTTGATTTTTTTCTCTTTCTTTTGTAGAACATACCATTTCAGTGCAAGGGATCGATGAATGAAGGTTACATCTTGTCCAATACTTTTCCTGAGGGAAAAGTTATACAATTATGACTTTGATGGTACAATCAGATTTGGCAGCATGAAATTCTAGCTAGCACACAGATGGGCAACAGTACAAAACTGTAGAAGTGGGAAATAGATTTGTTGTGGATTCCTTTTTAAAAAGCACAGCTCTCTCCTGCACAGACATTTTCATCAGCCAATTCATCCTAAGACTGAAGAAAAGCCACTAAGAAAAGTTGCTGTGTTGTCTGTCTTTCAGTATGCTGCACAGTCAGCAGTGGTAGAGATGGACCATCAGTGTTTACTGGTAATTCTTCCAGGTTTAATGATCAAGATTCAAACAGATAAATTTGGTTCTGGCAAAGGTGTGAAATACTTTGATTTTGTTTTGCTTCCTTTCTTGAATATACCCTTCTAATATGAAAAGGATTAATGGAATTTCCTTTTGTTTAATATTCTTTTAAAATATGACATAATGTAGATTATCCTAAGGATAACATATCCTTATCCTTCTAAGGATAAGGAAACAGAAAAAGCCTCCTTGGTACAGAATTTCAGAGATCAGTTTTCTGAACTCAGGGAACATTGATATTTATTGCATTATTTCAACAGAAAGATAGCAAGTATGTTGTCCTGATGTACAAGACTGACTGAAAATAGTGCCACACTTTCCTAATTTTATTAACATCTCAAGAAAGAGATAGTGCTGTTACTCTTTTTTTTTTCTTTTTTCTTTTTTTTTTTACAGTTACATGTCTTTTCCTAAGAATCTTCTTTTCTTGCCTTCATAAATTCTATAGATTTTATTAGTGATCATAAAATCAACTCACCATGACTCAATATTGATGTCATTGATTAAAATCCTTTACTGTGATCCAGCTGCTGAGTTTAGTGGTTGAGGCTTCTATTGGAACCCATGACTGCTCTGTTCACCTTAACAGAAGTGAGAGGGGAAAAAAAGAAAGCACTTTAAGACTGCTTCAGGATTTTAGCATTTGTCTGCTTAAAATCTTCTCTTAAAATCTGTACTCGTGCTGTTTTTAATAGGGAATCACAAAGTATTTAGTTGTTTCATAAATGCAAAATAACAGTGTCTCAGCCTGTTATTACAACAAAACTGGTGATGATATTGTTTATGAAAAACTGTACTGAATTGCTAACAGTAAAAAGATCAAGCATCCATGCTGAATACTAATCACTTTTAAAATGTAAGAAATTTAATTTTCACAGGATAGCTGATATAAATGTCTCTCTCACACTAATTAACAAATATTCTGAGGAAAATATAATTTACAGCAATTTATCTTCCAAATGAATACAAAACATTTTTGTTTAGCTTTACTTGAATTTCACAGATATCCCATTCCTTTTTAATTCTTAAAATTTGCAATAGTTGTGGTAAGATAGAATGGTTATTAAAAAAATCTCTTATTTTTATTATAATTTTGAGTAATAGTGCATGTCATTAGCCAGACAACATTTCTTTAGTCTGGGCAGAGAGGTAACACCTGGAAAGAAGATACCTACATTAAGAATTGCTTACATATTTTTACTATTACTGAGATCTAAAATAAAGACAGTTTTCTTGTGTTTAGTTAAAAGTGAAAGCTAAATAGGACCACCTTGATATGTGAGTGATGAAATCATCTCAGACCACAGAGGAAACATGAAACAAAGGGTAACAAATCTCAAACCCATGTCAGTTTTCAGTTCAAAGTTGAAGGGCCATTAAAAAGCAAAGCTTTTTTAAACCACTTCTTGCACAATTTTGTTTACATTAACATGGAAAGCTGTTGGAGAAGAATAATTATATTTGCAACTTTTACAGGAAGAGGTCTGAAGGAAACCATTTTCTGATCAGGATTTCCTTCAGTGTGTTCCTGGCATCCCTTGCAATAAGATTTCCCTTGTATTTTGTGGACAATTGCTGCTTCAAGTCACCGACAGTTGATATGATTTAGTGGCTATCTCACAGCTATGGATCTCTAATAACTGTTTAATGCACAGTGTCTGACATCAGAATGTACTTTAAACAGAGTAATTTCCAGTAATAGAGATAATTAAAATGAAAGACCATGAACCAGGAATATTGAGCATCTGATAATTGCACACTTTGTCTGAATATTGTTAAATCTAAAGTAGTTATGTTAATTTTGAATAACTTTCCTTTGACTGATACGCAAATAAAGGCTGTTGCTTTGAAAGTGTTTTATTTCACCTGTAGTAGACAGCTTAGATATCACCTAACATTTTAGGGAATAATGCAAGTATTTCCTCAAGCAGCCTGTTCCTGTAACATTGCTCATCCACAATAGGCTGAAGAATGGGGAATACTGACATGGGTCCTTAATAAAACTGTGTTTGTTGCTCTCATGGTGGAAAGTAGCAGTTTTTTCTGATGTTCAGAAGATCAATCTCCCACTCTATTCCCTACAAGCTTCCATGATCTGCTTAGAGAAGAACAAGAGCTAACATGCACTTTGCAGAAACTGGGATCAGTGAAAAAAATACCAGACTCAAAGCCTTGTTCTTGTGGTTGATGGCCACACCAACTGTTTCTTTACCATCTGCTTAGGGAAATAGAAATTCAAGCTCCGTGTCAGAGTCCTTTGAAAGTTACTCATAAATTTACATTTTGCTGGACAAATTTAGATAGGGTAGAACTTAAATGCTTCTGGGTGTAAGAAGTGCCTAATAATGTAATACAGTTTCTCTGCCAATATTTAAAATAAAAGTAGCAGATATTTTCCAGAGGAATAGATTTTTACACACACCTACACAACAGTACAAACAGATGTTTGTGATAGTCCCAGAAGTAGCTATCAAATCCACATTTATTGTTTTATTTAGCTGAGGCTGGTGCAGTTTCCTTCAGTTTACTGGTGAATAGCAGTGTTGACTCTCTCTTCCAAAAGATAACATCTTTGCTTATTGAAAGAATGGTAAGAATGATCCCAAGTTAGTTATTTGTATGGCAATAGTATATAGGTTTTATATATGTAGACTGATAAATTTTGTTTGCAATCCACTTAACTTAGTAGTGTATGAAACAATGGAAATTGTAATTGGAAAAGGCTCATAATTCAGTACCTAAATATGGCTTCAAAGGGAAAGAAAAAAGAAGACAGATTTCCTATATTCTCACTCAGGCATGGGCAAGTGTGCAAACAGAGAGCATATGATCAAAACTTGTTACCATAACTGATGAACAGAAAGTATTCTGGTTTGAATATGTGAACTACACATCTCTATGTTAGCCATGTTTGGCCTGCCAGATTTCCCTTACAATTTCACTTATATAAAGGCATAGGAGGTGAAGGTCAGGGATTTACACAGGAATTTTAATTTCAGATTCTCCCTTAAATCACTTCATTGAAGCAGGGTATGGAAAATATACACAGTGCCATAGAATGTGTCAATACATCATTAAAGGTAAAGGGAACAAAAATATAGTTCCACTTTTCTGCTAAACCATTCAGAGATTTTCAGTCCCTAAAGTTTATCTTACAATTAACATGAGGTTTTGCCAAGAGCAAAAATGCTCCTTTCTCTTCCTCATCCAAGAAATTCTGTTTAAAGTCTCCGAAATTTTTCCTACTAAGTCAAGGGACTGAAATCAGAGAAGATAAAAACCTTGTCCTTTCCATTTTCCTCTGAATTTCTAGCTACCTGTTAAAAGTTTCTTGCACTCAAGAGCCTCATTTAATGTTGCACGTAAGTGTTCTGTTTTTTCCTTCTGGGACACATCATCATTTTCAGTGCGTATTATCATCTCTTAATTACCTCAAACTTCCCTTAGACAACAAAACCCCTTTCTCAATTACTATAAGCATGCCTAATAAGATTAGCTTACACAGACACTTTTTTTATATTTTTTTGCAGCTTGTTCCACCTTTCCATAGTATTTCATCTTATAACAGACTTGTTTTCTGCTTCCTTGTCACCTGCACAAGTGGAGTAACATATTGCCAGTCCTTAGCTGAGCAGGACTCATCTTTGATTTCAGTGATATCTCTGTCTGCCACAGCAGCCATGTAAGAAAGCACCTTTCAGGCAAGAATGTTTTTCTATCTACACTAAGCCTCAAAACCCTCAAATTTTCAAACCTTGTTTCCCCTTCTCCTTTGTTCATAGAGCCAGAGAAAAAAACCACAGAAAGTGCTCTAATGGTGGTAGGATGCAGTTCATAGTCCTGGGACTGAAAAAGGCAAAAACTGTATTAAAAAAAGGCTTGTGCATTAAAATGACAAAGACTCTCGGCTTTGGTAATTTACTATAATGATGGTCAGGTGTCTGTATGAGGCTGTGAAGTGAACAAAGAAATCTTAGTGTGATATTCATCCTAGGGTCTCTGCAAGGTGTGTTGATTATAATTTGGATGTCATTTAGCAATTACAGCTCTTTCATTTTTCAGTAAAATAGAGGTAGTGGTTGCAGGTGATGAAGAGTTCTCGTATATGCAGATAGTTGTGATTTATGCTTTATTTGGTGCAAGAACGAACAGAATAGCAAGAACCTCAGGTAGAAATATTCAGGCACATCCAAGGCATTCTTAGAATGAAAGATTCATCTGAATGAACTCATCTGACTCCAGGGAATATATATAACCTTATTTTGAAGAATTAAATTATAACCTCACTGATTGCTATTTTATGATTAGGACATAAAAGATATAACATTTTTCTCTCCTAGTATTCAATTTCTTTCAGACTCTGAATCTAGCCTGACTGCACTTAACAGCCTGTCTCTGCTAATAAAGATGAAGAGTTGCAACAAACGTTTATCTGAAAATATTTGTACATAATTCATATGCTAATGTTTACTTGGTTCCTTATGTCCTGAGTTCTTCAAAGAATATAGAAATGTCCACGTTTCAAGCCAGACATATACTCCAATAGACAAAGCTATGCATAATTCTATGGTTTGAGGTCCCATACAACAGTGTTATGAAAATGCACTTATTGCACCATCTGTCTACATACCCAATGCTGTTATAATATTCTTTATTTGCATGCATTTAATTTTATAATTCATTAAACTTTACTATAAGAAATAATATAAGCAAATCTCATCCTTTTTATTCATCTTCCCCAATGCAGGCTTCAGGTCACATATTGGCTCTATGCAAGGTGGGCTTTGAAGATAACTATTTAATTTTCTCTTCTTTTTCTCTTGACCCCATTAAAATCTGGAAAAGTTTTGCATTAAATACTGTGCAGCTCAGCAGCTGCATGTTAACACAATGTTTTTAAGTATGGTGTAGCACCAGTACAGTAAGAATAAATGTATTTAGAATCTATACTTTTTGACACTCCTGCCTCCCCCCACATATGTAATGTTAAATGTGGGATTTATGTGTGTAAAAACAAATATTCACTCCAAAATACAGCCTACTTCTCAAGGTGAAATAAAAGCCCTCTCTAACAAAGTGTCATGCTGTTTGTTGGACGTCTAGGGGTACAGGACACTTAACAGAGGGGCCAGAATATTATTGAACTATTCTCAGAAGATACTGACCTTTTGCAACACCTACTGAATATTCTCAGAAGGAATGGAAACTAATGAGGAGTTATGAAACTGCAGTCTTCGTAAATAAATCCTTCTGCTGTGTCTATTTGCTGTGCAATTGCTAACCTTAAAAAGCATGGGGAGAAGGGAGGGAGAAAGCAAAAAGAGCAGGCATAGCTGCCATTTGGCCAGCTTGCAATTTATAAACAGCTTTGCACAGACCATTGGCACCAACACGGTACATAAGATCTGTCTCCTATTCCCTTCTCAATATTACCTCTCAGAGTCCAACAGTCTGAAGTTAATAATAGGTTAACAAAATGGTTTATAGATAAAGACTTGCCTGCCCTGCATGCACAAGGTATCTAATGACCAGTGTGACTATTTATTATAATTCTATGCTTTGAAAAAAGTATTTGTTTTTCATGAGTGATTAATTTTCCCTTTATTCAGCTCTGACTCCCGAACACCAGATCACAGACTGTTCTTCTTACCTCTCTTATAGTTCTCAGAGCATTTATAGCAATGGTACACTTTACCATTGAAACTTGAAACCTGTTTTTCCTTCCCATTTCCTCTTTTTCTTATCCTACTCCCTTACATTTTAATCCCTTTTTCTCTTTCCCCCAGATTTTTATCAGTGCCTAAACATTCTCCTCTGTTGCCCCTCTTCCCATGCTGTCTTGCTTTTATACCCCTGTCCCCTTCTTATATTTTTTCCCCCTTGTTTCCTTTTATTCTCTGTGGAGAGGCTTGTATTATCACACATAAAACAGAGCTGCCAGAGCCCTCCCCAGGTCTTCAAGCTCTTGGGCTCTGAGCTTTCTGTCCCAGAACACTCCAGGGCCTGTGTTCTGCCCTTCTCTGGGACAAATCCCAAGAGTTATATGAGATGAATAGTCAATTTATAAGTGGATAAAAGCTGCATGTTAAATTATAATGTGGTTTTAAGATGAAGATGAAAGTAAAAAAAGTAAAGAATTAAATAAAATATCTAAAAGTACCTGAAAGCTACTTTAGCTTTGAGTTTTAAAAGAAAATCAACTACAAATTTAATACTGAGCAAACTAGTAGTTCCCATTTCTACTATGAAACTCCCAGGTTTTATGTTACTTTTATGAAAGGCTCTTCTGTCAGAAAACAGCATTACATAGCATCACTAGATTTTTTTTTTGAATAGCACTGCTAACTTATTTTGTACCAAGTCTTTGCAGGAAAAATAAAATCACAGCAGAGAGTGGCTCCCATCAGCTTCAGATCTCTGCTGTCTTGTTTTTTTTTTTTTTTTTCCCAGGTCTTTCCTCCTATGTTGTCTTCTGATCTGTAGTATTACAGCACTATCTCAAAGGAAAAATAGTGAAAAACCACTACAAGACATAAGGTTTGAGGGGACATGGAATTTTGTGTAGTTGATTTTTTTGGCTGTTACCACTTAACCGTGCCCTCTTTGGGTTGCTTACACAGGATGAAAATGTATAATGGAGTAGTTAATAGAGAGAAATGGTATGCATATGCAAACAACATTACAAAAAGGAATGCGGGAGCAGCAGCCACTTGGCAATAGCCACACTCAAACATTAAGTGCTACAGGCTGCTTCTTAGTATTGTCAGAAGAAATACAATAGCATAATATTTTAAAATATAAAAACAAATTATTTTTCTAAAGTTGGTCTTTAACTGCAGAACAGGATTCTTTTCTTCCTTCAGTATCTCAGTGGAAGGGGTTGATCCTTAATGTCCTTTCCAAGTCAAACCATTCCATAATTCTATGATACTCCTTATGAGTTTCATGACATTTTGACATCATGAACAGAGGCTGACTGAATTAAATTTGTTTTTGGCATTTCCTATCTAGGAATTAAAGGATTTGACCAAGAACCTTCTCCTGAAATTTCACCAAAGTGAAGTGGAGGCTGCCCTCATGACTCAGCGTCTAAAGCAGTTGTATTATCCCAGACACAGTTGAAATAGGCATTAGCTAATAATTCTGTAGATGTGAACTCTTTGGGAGCTGGTCTATTCAGAGTAAGAAATTACTGTTCTGACTGGAAGAGAAGACCTTATACCATTTGGCACGACTGCAAAATGAAAAGGCATTGAATATGACAAAATAGAAGGCAGAGTGTTGGTGACAGCAAAAAAAAAAAAAAAAAGCTATTAGTCCCTTATTACATCAAAGTTCTTTAAAGACACTTGTGATAAATGGATGATCTTTTATTCTCAGGTTTTCTAAAACATGTATCTCAGGTATAGATGACTTCATTTTTTTAAAGTAGCACTTAAGTGCAAAGAAGGCTTTTTCACATTATTGCAATGCAGATGCATTTGTAGGATTGCCAGGACACTGCAGGTCTAGTCTTAGAAGGAATTCTGACTGATTCAGGTCAGCTAGCATCTTTGTGACATCCCAGAATAAACTGAATTTGAAAAGTTGAGGGGAGTGTCAAAGAAGGGTTTCTTTTATATATTTTTAATGTGTAACCTGAATATTCAGATATAATCAAGACCATACATAGTTTATTGCATGAAGTTCTAACAAAGAGATTCCAAACATGCTTTTCTGGATGAGCATATGGAAACAAAGGGTGCTTTATCTTCTCTTTTTGAAGTCCAATATTCACCTATATACTGCAAAAGCACCCCTAGATATAAAGAGAAACAAAGCAAGTCCCTCCACACCCATTCAATCATGCTGCTAAGAGTCTTCTGCTAAAGTTGAGTTATTCAGGTACTAAATTTAGATATTGAGATATTGAAATTACTCTCTTCTAACAGATGCACCACAATATTTCATAATAATAGCCCAGAGCTGAATCCATTTTCCTTGTGCATATTTAAGCCTATTAACAAATGTAAATTCATATACATAGACTAACAGAATATTTGAAAGGGATTTTTTTTATCTAGACCTTATGAACCTCTGCTACTTGATGTGCTTTTGCTTTGATGGATTTGGAGCTAGACAGATTAGCACATTTATATCTACCCATTAAAGACTGTAGACATGATTTTAATATCTTTTTTCATTTTCTTCTGCAGGGACTTAGAATTGCTGATTGTCTCTTCTAAAATAACTCACTGTCAAATCAGGTTAAACATGGAATAAAATCAAATTACACATTTTTTTTTTCCTCATGATAACAAAATACTATTTAAAAAAATGACTGAAAAGTTAACATACAAAGGTTGTCAGCTAAAAAAGAATCACCTGTGTGCACTTTATTAGTTGTGGTGGAGGATATTAAACTGTTAAATTATTGAATACATTATTTATTAATGCAATCAAGCAAGGCCTTGATGGTCACACCTCTTCCACCATTGGAAACCAGGCAAAGAGAAAAGTCACCAAAACTCTGGCACGTGTCAAAAGGATTTATATGAACAATGGAATGGTAGGGATAAGGGAAAACTGTCCAGCCTATTACATCTTTAGAAAATGGTGGCATTTCCTTGGAAGGAGAACAAAAGGGACACCTGCTAAATCAGGACTTCAAGAATTCTTATTTCAAGGCTCTCAAGTTTTCAGATAGTTGGGATAGTCTCTAGTGCTTAGGGAGAGAATGAAAGAGTGAGGTGTAAGTTACATAACAGAAGTCTGTAAAACCAAGTGAGGGACTGTGACACAACTGCAGAAAGAGACAAAAAAGAGTTTCTGTGGGCTCACAGAGGGGAGAGGAGGGAAGATGACTGACCTGTCTGAAGAACAGATAAGGGAAATTACATGGTGACCATGTACAGATATTTTGCATTTATTTAGGGATTTTTCCTTTTGAGTGAGCCATGATTATTTCAAGGTTTAATAATATAATTCTCAGAAATAAAAAAAACCCAACCAAACAAACTAAATGATCCTGAAAGCTTTGAATTATTTGTTTCACTTGATTTGTCCTGTAGAAGTGATTTATGAACCCTGAGTGACCATAAGGTGGTAGCAGTGAAAAATGGGGCACTCGTGATACTGTCAGCAATGAACCTGAGGATGTACAGGAGCAGGGTAACTAAACCACAGTTTTGGAAAGCAGTAATGTCCAGAAATAGAAGGAAATTTACGTTGTGAATTTAAAAAAAAAAAAGTCATGGTAAGGGAACTCAAATTTGTAGCAGTGTTATTACTTATTTTTAAAGCCAGTGGCAAACTGACCTTAAACTGTAGCCTGATTTTTTTCTTTTTGTTTAATTATTTTCCAGTTTCTTTAATCTAAAATCATTCTCAGTTTATATTTCATACCTCTCACTCTGTGCTTACAAGGTTCACAGTAAAAAGCAAGACAGTCAACAAAAGTTATCAACAAAAGAGTTGATATCCCTCAGTTGAAAATAACTGCAGTGACAGAATGGCTGAGACAGAAAACCTTTTATGGACCACAAAAGATTTAAGCTTTGTTAGTGTTTGTTTTAGGACAGATTGGAACTGAAAAGAGGGGCAAACAGCATATTCTTATGATGCACATGTAAAAGAAGAATGAATTTCAGTCAGAAAGAAAATGAGAATGGAGCAGGCTGAGGGCTGTATTTCCCTCATGGCAACCTACAGAGAAAGCAAAGAGCACCCAGAAACAGGCTGGTGTCTTCCAAAGAGCAGAGCAACTTGTGAAACCTCATAATTACAAGGAAATTTGAGTGTATTTTTCTTGAGATAATTCTCTGCACAACACATGATATTTTAGATGCAGATTCCTCCCTCCCCCCTCCTCCCCCCCCAAAAAAAATTGCTTGGGAACTCTTCCCCCACAATATGGAAAAAAATGTCTAGCAGGTAAAAAAAATTAAGAAAAACAATTATATTCAGCACAATTATATTCAGAGTTGTGATCTTCAAGTAATTCTGAGACCTATGTAAAAAATTTCTTTAAGATTTAACTGTATGACAGGAGAAATGAGAGACTGTCAAGAGTGTGGTGGGCATTCCCAGGCATTCCCACTGTGCAGCAGCACAGTGTTTTCATGGTGAGAGCACGTGGTCTGTGAAACGCATTCACATTTCTCATAAGATAAAGAATCACTTAGTATGATTTCCAGCTGAGTGGAATTCCAAGTCTGGAGAAAGCAATTTAGATTATTCCTGCTGAGAGAAAAGAAGATGGAATAAGTATTGGCCAAAAAAACCCGAAAACCAACAAACCAAAAAACAATCAGAAGGAAGAGGAAAAGAAAGCAAACACATTAAACTAAAGAGTTTTGTGTAGATTTTTGAAAGAAGTTGAAGAGACAAATTGAACAAAAATTTCTCCAAGCCTTCTTGTTCTACAGTATCTCTTCCATTACTCTTAATTTGGCAGTAGCTTGATGATCTGCAGCAACAAATTAAAATACTATGATGCTCTGACAGAAATTTAAGAGAGATCTCCAGTAAATGTGCCTTTACTTAGGACAGGTATTACTCTTTGGGTATTAATTTGGGAATGTCATGTTTAAGACAGAAAAAAACACTTGAGGCAAATGGCTAAAACACATGGAACAATCTTTGCATATGAGGAGGATAACACTGGCAAGCCCATAAGTGAGCAGTGAGTCACTTGGCACTGTGCCTGGTGAGCAGGATGGCTTTACCCCATTGCAGGTGCTGACCATCCTTGCTGCTGTAGAAATGTCTCTTTCAACACTGACACATGCTTGCCTGGCTGATTTTGAAAAAAGAACTGCCTCTACAGTCTCTAGCTATGAACTATTTTCATTAGTTTTACTGTAATGACACTGCCCTCCTGCACAGCTTGGGATCAGGCTGTCATCTTGAGCCATACCATGTGGAGGGGAATTTCTTGAGAAGGTTTTCGTCTTCTAACATCATCCTCATTCAGTTGTTTACTCAAAGGCATGACAAAACAAGCTGGGCAGTGTGATTTGCTAGGAAGAGCAAACCCTTCAGAAGATTTTTTCCAGCGAACTCTTTAAGATCCTTGAATAATTACTGAAATAAACAAAAATGGCATTGTATTTCCTCCATTTCAAGCACAAAACAGAGCTATAAAAATAGATTTATGCAGTGTGTTGCTTTTGCAGAAGCTGCTAAAGTGAGTACTGTATTGCTTAAGAGTGCAGAATATTCTGTAGAAATTCTGTTGCTATCAATTAATCCCAGTGGAATGAAATTGTTTTATTTCATGAAACAGGATAGGCAAGGGATACAAGAACTATATTTTCAGTCTTGAACAAGTGAGCTATGCAATACATGGAAGTGCAGTAAAATTCTGAACATCATTCACAGAAGTGGGATCAAGTTTCTGTCAGAGGTAATAGAAAATCCTCACCATTAACCATAATGTAGTTCAAATTAGACTTTGACATTCACAGGGCAAACAAGGCTAAAACTGCACATTCGTTTTCCCAGGAAACTGTCTTCTGTGCTAAAACCCCATAAAATAGTGTTGATACAAAGCAGATGACAGCACTTTCATGGTTTAAGATTCTTGAAATTGTAGTGGTGTTGCTCTGAGATATTTGACAAAGTACAAAAAAACCCCACAGCCCTATTAGTCCACAAGAAATGGAAAGTTTTCCAGCTAGGACATTAAGTACAAGAATTCTGATGGGGTTATTTTAGTTTTTAAATTCCCAGCAACACAAAATTGATAAAGAACATAAAATTACCTGGATATAATTAATTATCAGATTCAGCATATTGAGCGTGAAACTTAAAATTAAGGATCTTGACAAAAATTACTCCTACACAACTGATGATTAGCAAACAAGTTGAACTAAGAACTCTTGCTTATTAGTTCAACTGAGGGAGGAATACAATTTCCAGAAAGATGGAAATATCATTAACCTCAAAGTAGAAATGGAGGTGAAGTATGTCTTCCTTTTTAAATAAAAACTAGATTAGGTAGAAATTACACCAGCTTTTGTTTGTAGGACTTTGAGCATTTGAGAGTGAGAATTTGGAATCACTTGAGTAACTGTAGTTTTATATGCCAATAAAATTCAGCATGATCATTCACACTTTGGTGAAATGTAATATTTAGCTTTTGATTCCAGTCACAATCACTCCAGACAGATAGAACCAAAATTACATTTTCTCCTCAGCTAGAATCTCTAAAATAATATATCGGATCTAGTACAAACTCATATAGAAAAATAATAAAAAATTACATAAATAAGAGACTTACAGAAGGTTATCTTAATCCCATTCATCTCTGCAGTGAATATTGTTAATGTCATTTATGGAGGGAACAGAACAAAACAGCCTTTGATGCACAGCTGAGGACTCTATTATAAGCTCAGTAAGGTGCCCTCAATTACCAACATTCCCAAAGAAGTAGGAATCTGTTCAGATAAGAATTCTCAGTAAAGCACTGTAGAATTGCTTTTTATATCTCTAGCCAGAAAATAAGTGTAGGAGAAATTCCTTGAAAAGTGATTCCTATACGAGAAAAAAGAAACATTGCTCGTTGAAAACTCTTTGCTGCAGACACGTCCTTATGTACTATCATTATCCACAGACTTTATTGGCAAATCTAGAAAAAAACCAGGAGATATTTAATATTGAAGTACTAACAGGTTTGTATAGAGAGTTAAAAAGAGTAAGTTATCCACAACAATCTGATTTTCTTTTATGATTTCCTCATTACTTGAAGCACCACATATCCTAACTCTTAAAAAAACCAACCAACCAATGAAAAGCTACAACGAATAAAAGCAGCTGCCAAGACAAAGTTTGATTGAACATTGGTACCCCCACACTGTGCCTCTGGTTAACTGCTACCAGAGCTGCTGTGTATTTCTGTAATTTTTATGTCTTAATGGAGTCTTGTACTTCCTCCTTAAAAGGATCTACCTCAAACTCAGAATGATCAGTGTGACTTCAGCTACACTTTGTGTGTGGAGAGACTTTATAACAATTCCAGGGAGAATTGTACAAACAAGTAGAAAGTTTTGCACAAAGTTGTTGTATGTGCCTCATCCTAAAGGAAAGCAAACAAACATCCCTCAGATGTTCCATGGGAGCAAGACAGGTCCACATGTGTACCATTATTTAATATTTTAAATAATGAAAGAGATGCTCATATATGGAGAGCAAATGGACAAGGTTTGTGTAGCAGCTTTAAAGATGTTCAAAGATGTTCAGATGACGCTGACATCTACGACAAATTCTGCTGTTAGAATGAACCAAAGCCTTCATAGCATTGATTGTTGCAAACCCCTCCCAAATCTCAATGTGACACTGATGCATATTAACAGACATATGAGGAAGGGGTTATTCTTTTATTCCAGTTGATGCTGGTGGGATGTAACTGGGCCAAGACTGGGTGTGTTTGAAACATGTTCTCAAAGGAAACGGCCAATAGAGAGTCCAGAAGAAAAGGAGTGAGAATGATGAGAGGTTTATAATGTAAAAAGACAGCTTATTTTCTTTGGAAAAAAGAAGACAGTTTCTTGGAAAAGAAGTGTTTATATGAGAGAAGAAGCATTTGTTGCTAGCTCTTCAGAAATTAAAAGCGGAAAAGGTCAAAATATTAGGGCTGTTAGTGTTCTCAGATCCCAAACAGCAGTGTGGGTAGAGAAGAATCAGCAGGCAACATTATCCCGAAGGTAAGCATCAGAAAATGATGCCTGATGCCTACTCCACAGCAACATTCTATATGAAAAGACTGTAGCATATTTTTAGTTGGTGGTTTGTTTTTTTCTACTTTTAGAGCAACTGGAGCTGAGACTGTCAGGCCCACACTGTGTCCAGTGCTCTCAGAGAGGAGGAGCTGGCATTGCACAGATTCCTGCCTGGCTCATGGGCAGGTCCAGCAGCTGTCAGAATTCAGCCAACACAATGCCTGAGCCACGCTTTAATTCTGTTTCTTTCCTGGCTTACAGAGACATTACACTGCTGTAATTTGCTCTTAAACTCTCAGACTGCATGTAACTGATTTCATACCATATCTATCTAGAATGCCTTCGCAGAACTCCAAGGTGCACCTTTAATTGCGGTGCCAGGAAATTCTGAATCTGAGGATCTTCTTTTAGAGGAGGGGGAAGTGGCTGGAGGAGAGAAAGAGGCAAAGAAGTAGCCAGAGACAAGCTGATACTTGACCCAATAGGGTCCATTTATTATCTCTTGTGAGGACTAAAAATTTGCCTCCATGAATTCCTTTTAGGTTACAATTCTTTTTTGCTCCAGATAACGAAACTCCCCTAGAGTAACTTAGAAGAGCTAAGTTAAGATGAAGGCCCAACTATGTCAGTTGCCTTATAAAAAGCCAAGAAAGTTCAGTATAATTTCCATGAATGGAGAGTTGTTAGTTATGGATTCAGGTCAGCACACCCAGTTTCTGCTTCTTTTTATTTCCAGACAAGAATTCTGTCTCCTATTAGACTATCCTGCATAAAAACACAGGTACACAAAGCTGGATTTTGTGTCTGTTAGAACTCTAGGTCTCATTTGAAGCAGTCAAGATCCAGTTTACAAGCAGCAGCTCTGACAATTAAGAAAGATAGGTACTACTTCTGCTACAAATGCTATGTGGCATTGTTTTCAGAGGTATTCTTAAGGAAAGCATTTGCAACGTATTTTGGCCTCTTAAAAGAGATGACCAGATAACTATTTACATTCAGTTTAAGTTCTCTTCCCCACCAGGCATCCTTCAAGATATGTAATTTTTTTCCAGCATCACAGGTTAGGAGAAAGCTCTATTGCCCTTGTTGAGTTACAGCCTTACAAAAGCAAAGGGCCTTGAAACAGTATCTGTTTTTTCCTTACTCAGCTTCTAGAAAGTTGCTCTGTCCCCTCCTCAACTTCTCTCAGGTCTGACCCCTTGTTCAGAGTAATGAGTCTGGTTTAGGGTTGCTCCTCCTTTGCAGTCCACTTCTCAGTTCACACACCCCACCAAAAATTCACTTACATTGTGAACACAAAACTAACATAGTAACCAGAAACTCCATCTGTCCTTCTGTGCAATAGTTTTTAAAGCAATGTCAGTTCAAACTGGGAAGGGCTGCTACAACACCTGTCAGAAGGGACCCACAGTTTGCTCTTATAATAGGGCAGAAAAGAAAGTGGTATAATTCAGCATAGAAAAAAATGAAGGCCAAGGGAAATAAACTTTATCCCTCTAGGTGTATCTGCTGGAATAAACACTAATGAAGGGAAAGAGCTATAAAAGAGTATTGCCTTGAGAATAACTGAACATATGACAGTAATGTGCAAGATTGGGACAGGCATAAGGAGAAATTTTCTAATATGATGGGTAAAAAGGAGTGGAACCCTCTATCTTTCAGAAATGCTAGAGGTGAGAAAACTAATTATGGTCAAGATGTAAGATGTTCTTGTTACTTCTCTGGATGTGCTAATATGACATTTATTGCATGGGACAAGAGGGCAGTGGAAAATGCCTGTCCAAACCTACAAAGCTGCTTTATTACTAACAGTCCTTGAAAGAGAAATGGAGTCTGTTGTGAAGTGCATCCCACAAACCATACCAAAAAGTATTTGATGGTCTAAAAATGTGGATACCCTATGCATCTTTGACAAGCTGAATCAAAGTTATTTTATCCATCATAAACCCCTGCAGCACATTTGAATTCTTGCACCAAAAAGATTGTGTCCTTTGGTCTAAAGAGATGAATAATTTATTTCTATGTGTATGTGGAGATTTGTAACATCATCCTCACAATAAAATTTAGAAATACTATTCATATCTCCAAAGCAAGAAGTAGCATTTGCTGGTTTAAAATGAAAGCTATTTGGATATTCTTCACAAGATAGTCTCAAAACTCAAGGACATCCAGTGAGATTTCAACAGGCACTTTTCACTAAAGAAATCTTGGAGACTGTATTTGTACTACTTCAAAAATCTCATGGTCCTCATTGCAGAACCCTTGCCTCAAATTTCTTGACCAACTTATTTGAAGTCAGTTCCCTAGAATCCATTTTACTTGCCCATAGGAGAATGAAAGGAATCATCTCCCTGACCAGTTTCTTATCTGTACAGAAACAAGGCTGTCTGATTAACTTTCACAGCCAGAATAGGTATAAGCAAATTCATAAAAAGGTGTCATTAGAACTGATGGTAAAAGGAGAAGACACTATTCTAGATAAGAAAGGTACAAGAAGGACATATATATAAATGTATATATATTTAAGAATATCATGAACAAACCATCATCTCAGAGGTGCTAGATTAGGTTAATAAAGAAAAATTGACACTATTACAGTTTATGCCATGTGGATAAGTAAAGACTATCATCTCCAGCTCTGCCGATACGACACATTTTAAATGCATTTTAATTTTTAACAGGAATAAATTACAGAGAAGTGCCCATATCTGCTCTGAAAGTAGAACATATGCCTTAGGAGGATGAATAAAGTCTGATGAAAGCACCAGCCAAAAAGCTGCAGAACTTCAAAGCTAAAAATGGTTTTAGTAAGTTTCATAAAAGAAACAGCTACACAGTGTAGAGAGAAAATAACTTTTGGTTAGTGTAGATAATTTCCTTGGGAGCCAGGATTGGTCTCAGTGCTGTCATTACACAGCATGTATGTATTTTAATTAACTCTGGCTCTGATACATCTAAAATGTAGGACAGATCATTTAGTGTATCCACAGAACATGGTGCCCTGGGAGATAACATCCTTCAAAAAATTAACCAAATTGTGCTCGACTCTGAAAAAGGTTGAGTCATTTAAGCAACAGATCTGTTTCAATCACAAAGTGCACTGTGTGAAAAAACCTTGTTTAAATTCTGTCACTATCAGCCAAAGAGAAGCGTGCCAAAGCTCATTCTCTTTTTGCCTGCTTCGAGATTCCTTGGATTGCAGGAACACCATTGACTTGTCTGTAGGGAGCAAGTGAAGGAGACCAGGCTACAGCCTGTAACAGGAACCTTACCAAACAGATATATATAATATATATCAGAATAATCAATAATCACTATAATCAGAACATGATTTAGAAGGTGTTTCATTGAAATTGTATTTACCCCTAAGGCAACCTCTTCCAATCACTTAATTGTTGATTATAAAGTGATAAAAATTAGCAGGAGAATGCAGAGGTCCAATTTACACTTCTGCAAACTGGCTTCTACAAATCTGTATGCATTTTTGGACACAGGAGTCATGAAGACAGAAAGGAACACAAAACAAATTAACAGAGAGAAAGTAGTTAAAAAGCAAGATTTTAAAAAAACCAATCTCCTGATTTTTCAATACCAAAAGCACTTACATAGTGCAAATCAGGAGGCTTGTCACTAACCACTATTTATTATTTTTTTTTTTTTTTTTGCTACAGGAACTAGAGAATCAGCTTTCTGAAATAATCATTCAGCTTTAAAATACTGTTCCATTCTTGAGCCCTAAATCCAAAATGTTTAAAATACATGCCGATTCTGTGACTCCAGCACCAGGACAAGCTTAAGCACCTACAGTAATCTACTGGAAAAGGTAATGAGAGACTGTAGATCAGGAATTTTATAAACCTTAAAAAATTCTTCATTTGCCCCTTGCCCCTAAGTCAGAGGTGAAATAGTACATCTTGAATGTCTCTAGCTGATATACTTGCAGAGTTCAGATGCAAACTCACCTCAGAAATAGGGATTTCTGAGCAAGTTTTGAAAACCACTCCCTTAAAAGTCTTGAGAAAGACCCAGAAAAACCTTCTATGAAGAAAACAAATATTTTTTACAAACAGATTGTTATGTGCAATGATCCGGTTATTTTTCCTTGGCTGGTAAGATGATTAGGAAAGGACATAGGATGTAGGATATAACATCCTTTGAATACACTCTACCATGAACTTTCTGAGTGTCTTTTCCTACAGAACCTAGTCTCACAGACTGGCAGCTCTGAAAAGAATTCAGCTTGTGCTTGCCTGTTGCTGGGCATGCATGGAAGTGTGTTTTCCAACAGCAGAGCAGTTCCCTGCCTGATGTACTGATTCAATAAATATGTCACAGTCTTTCAACACTTTCAAACCGATTTTTTTTTCTTTGCATCCATTGACAATTCCCCTTATGCAGAAGGTAATGTTTTATTTAAAATAATATCCTTCCTTGTGTTCAAAAAATCACAATAGCCAGTGATTTGAAAAACACAGAAATATTTGCTTTATCCCCAGGCATCTGACATTTTTAGCTCTTATTACTTAGATATTCTTCACATCCTTATTTTCCTGCAAGTGATTAACCTTTCAGGGCTCTAGAGAACAAATTGTTTGCTTCTGCTTAGAAAGAAGGGAGTAAATAAAAAATAACCTAAAAAATTTCAGCTATTTGTCATTGCTTTAGTCCTTTTTTTCTTGCCTTATTTCTCAGGAGATGAATATTTGCAATATTGTCAAACTTTTAGACTACTTTTCTTTTCAAACTGTTCTGCCATAGCTGTTCAAAATAGCATATTTGTTCACATATCTATGCCCAAATCACATGCTGCAAAGCAGTACTGTTTTAATTGAGGACCAAAACAGTTTCTATAGATTGTCCCTTTTCTTGCATCACAAGCTTTGGATGCATTCAAGAGTTTTTGATTTGTGGAATGCTAACTAATGAAGTTTTAGTTAAGGTACAGCAAATTTAAGCCTACTGTCAAGCAGCTACCTTTCACATTTGTCTTTGAAGAAGTCTGTAGACTGGAAGCTTTTCTCCACATCATATATTTCATATCACAAATAACTATTATTTTTCTCCTAAAATTAATTATTTATATACTGGCAGGTCAAATCCATAAGAATTTTATTCTTATTGCTGAATTTTTTCATTCCTGTTTAGAAGGCTACTAAAGAAGCTGGCAATCAACACACACAGTGCTGTGCTTTGGTCTTTCAGTTTTGGCTTATGGAGGCCCTCTGATGTGACTGTATCACTGAATTATAGCTGTCCTCACTTTTGGAACAGCCTTTCTGTGGCTTGTCATTGAATGAAATAGCTGGAATGGGACCAGAGCAGCCTTAACCCAGCCCTCATATCAAATGAATGAAAATAAAATTTGTAATTTTTCTCCTGTGTGAATCTGACTAGTGACTAATTATCTACCAAAAATGAAAATTCACTTGCAAAGAATAAAATTATAGTCCCATAAAAACTCCAAACATCATGCTTTTTTCTAGGTACTGCAAGGCTCCCTTCAGGAGATATGCATTTTAATGTTGTGTTTGCAAAAAATAATTTGTTCTCTGCAGCAAAGCCCTTGAAATAAATAATGCTGCATAATTTTTTGTTGATACCCACAGAATTTGGGAATCAAAGCCTAGCACAGTTTATTTTACATTTCTCATCAGATTAAAATGCAATAAAAAGACTTGCAGAAGGATTTCCTGTAATTTTGATGCCTTCTCCTCCTTGTTTAGGCATAACATGCCCCAGGAATCCTAGTCTAAGACAATCACTGTGTTTCCTTTCATTCAATGGTATACATCAGAAATTGTTTAAAGCAGTCTTAGAAAGCACCTTCTGGAAAACTCTGGCCCAACAGGAGGCAAAATTTACTCTCAACCCAAATTTTTGATTTCTTACTATGGGGTGAGCTGGACTAGTCCAGAACTGTTGCAAATAATGAAGACATCACAAAATCATAGGATATCCTGAGTTGTGAGGGACCCACACAAGGATCACTAAGTCCAACTGTTGGTCCTGAACAGGACAGCCCCAAAATCCAGACCATGTGCTGAGAGCACCATCCAAACACATCTGGAACTCTGGCAGGACTTTCCCTGAGGAGCCTCTGCCAGTGCCCAGCCACCCTCTGGGGGAAGAACCTTTTCCCTGATATCCAACCTAAACCTGCCCTCATACAACTTGAGGCCATTCCTTTGGGTCCTGTCCCTAGTCCCCACAGAGAAGAGATCAGTGCCTGCCCCTCCTCTTCCCCTCATGAGAAAGTTGCAGAGTGCAGTGAGGTGTCCCCTCAGTCTCCTCTTCCCAGGCTGAACAGAGCAAGTGACCTCACCCACTCCTCATGGGGCTTCTCCCCAAGGTCCTTCACCATGGAGCCTTGAGGAACCTCACTGGTGCCCACTCACCAGCCTGATGTTAGCCCTGCTAGCAACCATACAGGATTAGCATTCCCCACTTCTTTAAAACTATGAAAGAGCAATCTGCAAAAAAAGATGTTGCACGACAAGCAGCACAAATGGAAAGCATCTTTCATTGCTTCTGTTTAAGTCCTTCTCCTCAAAGACTCTCCTCTTTGAGGCAAGTTTTTTTTTTCCATTATATCTTTCTCAGGATTTAAATTCAGCAGAATCATAAGATTCAAGGTTTAGAATGGCTTTATGATTAATCAGTATTAGCTGAATTCTCTTTTACTAAAGTATAAGGGTTTTTTTTTTTGTTTCGTTTCTGTTTTTATGGAAACATTGCACCTGTCTATACAGCACTTAATTTCCCATCTAAAGCAGCTTTCATACTAAAAACATTCTCAGCTTGTACCTTGAAATATATGAATTTTTTTTCTTGAAGGAACAGTAAAAAGCCAATAATGGCATTAAATATTTTTTTTTTGTTTATTTTAAGTGCACACCAAACAGTTTTCAAGTTCTTTGCACTGTGTATGCAAAATATAGGAGGCTTCTAGCTGAATGATGTTACAACTGAAATCCTTCAGTCTTTCAACTAATCAAAAGCATCAGTACACTATAACCCAAATCATTAATATGATACTCTAAATAATACCTACCAATCATCAGATGGCTGGTGAAACCTCCAAGAGCTGAAACTAAGCAACCTGTTTGAAGGGGTATTTGTGAAAAACAACCTTCCTACGCTCAGCAGTCAGTCTACAAAAAATGTCCTGGCAGGGCACAGGTGAGGAGAAGCAGCCTCATAGCTGCCTTATTTATTGCTATTAGCCTTATTGTCTCTATATGTGAATGAGAATCTAATTAACTGTTTTCCAGCTGACAATGGAGACAAAGTTTTTTCCATGTGTTAAAGGAACAGCTGTGTTAAGAAAGAATCAATTTAAATAATCCCATGTCTTCTCAGAATGAACATATCTTCCACCAACATCATACATTTGTAGTACAATGCCTATTAAAGGAAAACTTGCACACAGAGAAATTTTGCAGTAGACTATTTATATTAAAAATATGCTTAGCTATTACTTCACTTTGCTTTTTAGGCTTTTCTTGTTCATAGTATCTTGCAGTGATCATAATTCAACAGCAATTACATCATAACATCTTGATATGGAAAATGTTATGAGGTTATTTCACTAAAATGCAAAGTAGTTGAAAGCTGACTTTTTATAAAGGAGGAGGTCATCAACCTCAAAGTTGAAAATTCCTGTTATTGAGTTAAAAGTGTCAGAGAAAATTGTTATAGTGGAAAAAAAAGGCAAAGGGAAAGAAAGTACTTTGTAAGTGACATTTTAAAACAGAGACATGGTCTTAACCAAATTCAGAGTTCAGAAATTGCTTCTTTTAAAAATAATATACTGACATAATCTCTTTAAAATAGTTGAAAGATCATAAGAAGCAACAAAAGAGCAAGCATTAGTAGAAATGTCCCTGTTTAGAGCAAATGAATTTAGTTAATGGGTCTGTTTGTAATGGACATCAAATTGAATGTACTTTGCTAAAGGGAATTGAATAGAGTTATCTAACTTGAAAGGTTTCAAAGTTTCTTGAAAAGGCTTCTGTGCAAATTTTCAAAAATATTCCAAGTTATTAGCTGTGAAAGAGAAAACGCATCCCACGGAAAGGCAGCACACATTATCCTGCCTATGTGTCTTGCCCCTCTGGGATCAGTCTGATCTTTGGCCCGTAGCCCCACAGCCCAGGTAAACTGGGACTTGTGGCACTTGGTTAATTACTGCCCAGCTTGTCAGCTGGGTATGAACTGTAACCAGTAGCTCAGTACAGCTGATGCAGAGGAGCTGTCAAGTAATAATAATGTTCAGCAACACTGATCTGAAACAAACCCAGTCATCTGGAGGTCCAGCACCGTGGATCCCAAACTATATCCTTTTAACGTAGGTTTGATTAAAATTCTTACTTCTCAAATGTTAAATGTTCATTTCACCTTTTTTGAAAAGTAATGTCTCATGTACTTAATGCTTGAGCTATGCTGAAATGCATAGGATGTGTGGTTAAAATGTATTTGAAGATTAATTAACTTTCTTTGAGGAATCAAATTGTGATTTAACACTCTGCAACACTATCTTTAATACAGTGATAAGACTTTTCAAAGCCAACTTTCTTTCAAAGGACCAAGAAAAAGAAGCATTCCTTCTGTCCTTATCTTTCTGTTGATAAAATCTCTTTCACAGGCATCTCCTTTAGAGAAACTAATTTGTCTTTAAAAATATAAATATCAACAAGCCCAGTGATAATAATGTTGGAAAGGAACTATCACAAATAATAAAAAAAAAAAAAATGTGAGCTGAGCTGGGGATAGCAAATAGAAATAGAAAAAAATATATGGGGAAACATGACTCTTGCTTGAACTGCTCATAATGGAACATATTGTTCTGCCTGCACGGGGGTTTTTAAGGTTGAGAAATAGTATGCATTTGTATTCTTAAATGTTTTCAATTCAGTTGTGCTTTACCATGCCAGCATAGTCAGGTATGGAAGAAACAAAACACTCTTGGTATAAATGAGGGAGTATTAAAGAGATCACGCTGTACCAATCTGGTAAATGAGTTTTGTGAGCTCTACTGAGAAAAATGTTGTTTTGCTGGTACAGCTTCTCAATTTTACGGACTTCTGTTGAAGTAATTCAATTGAACAAGCACCACAGTATTTCAAATCCCACAGTAGTCTAATGCTGCTGTATTAACTTAGCTGTCAGTAAAGGAGAAGTACTAAACTAATGCAGGTTGCAGAGACTTGGACCAAACCTCTGCCAACGTTTGCTTTTTTCCCTCTATTTTGCATTATAAAACTCTGCAAACGGACCCATTATAATTTTGAGTTTTGAATTTCCCTCATATTCTGGTAAGTAATCCAAAGTTGTTGTTTGATATACATTTTTTTTTTTTTTTGGTGCTTGCTTTCTGTATTCCTTTGCACAATTAAATTAAAATATTCATGAAATATTTATTTCTTCAATTTAAATTTAAAAAAAACCAACAAAAACAAAACAAAGGAAAGAGATGACAACACAGAAACAAATACAATGTGAATAAATGGGATCAAGAACAAGCCACTTCTTTCCCTAGTAAACCACAACAAAACAATGATGTCACTTTGGTAACCACAGAGAAACATTGATATCCACCATCAGGAAACACAGGGCTCACTGAGGCTTGACCCTTTCTCAATGGAATTCTCTGAGAAGTGTTCACAGCTGCCCATTCCAGGCCAGTTTCTCTTTCTGTCCCCATCCACAGAAATAATCTTGTCCTAATTAAGTAATGTGAGACCTGCAAAGACAGGCTTCTGATATGTTTCTTTTGCATTTTTTCTGCTTTTTTTATTCCCTGGCATAGATTGCTGCAGAGAGTGAACATAAAAGGTTTTGGAGGCCTCAGATCTCACACACAGGGGACATCTGGTAGCACTGAGTGGAACAAGGGCTGGCCAGGGCTTACCTGAGTCTTCTAACACTTGCATCCAGAACCCTGCTTATGGTTTCCCATGTACTTTTACTTATTTCTCTCATTTTGAAAACCTCTAAGATATTTAAGCAGATAACTCTACAAGCAAAGTGTGCCAATAACTCCATTTCATGCTTGTTGCCAAACACTCCTGCACACGTGCACTGTTCTACTGCATTTTGACCAGACTGAGCAAATACATTCTGCATTTATGACAGCCTCATACTCTCAGTTTCCTGGTGACTGCAGCACAAAGCTCACACAGGAGCATTTAGGGTCATCTAGGTTGGATCTAGAGGGTTAAAAGGATGGGGTAACATAAGAAAATTGCATAAGGAATTTAGTTTATGAGACAAAAGTGAGGAGAATTGTTTGAGAAGAATGTAGGATTTATGACAAGAAAGAAACTAGAAACAGGGTTGGTCAAGTTGCCAAAACATTTTATTTTAAATTGAGTAGAGAAAAAAGTCCATGAACATGCAGATTTTCCTACACCTGGCAAAATGCAGCAGTAGTCTGCTAATTATTAACTTTTTCTGAATTAAATGCTAACATGTTTCTGTTAATTACCATTTTTTACTGAAGAGATTATCACAAATAAAATAATCTGCTTTTACGAAAATATGTGGTCACACTCCTCTCTGAGAAGGCCTTAGTTTTCAAGATCAATAAACTAATATTTGAACAACACTGGATCATAAATTCAAGTTAAATTAAAACCTGTTTGTTTAGGATACTCTTGTCAGCCCTCTGTTATATTTAGATTTATTCAGCTTGTTTAGCACCTCATGTCCACATTAAAGGTCTCTGCTCAGTATCTCTAGTTTTATTCCTCTTCTCCTGTATGGTCCCAACACATCTGCTAGACAGAAGGAGAGCTTCTGGTGCTGTTCTGCTTATTCATAGTGCATTAACTTATAGAAATAAATTAATAATGAAGAGACTATTATCAACATACAGAATTTATACAAAGTTTTCTCGGAAAAATCTACAATATCTATCTGTAGATTCAAATATTATATTTTCACAGAACTGCAGTACAGTCTTTAATATCTCCTGCAAGTTTACCTTCCCAGCGGGATACACTTTCTTGTGCAATGATTAAATAAAGTCATTTTCTGTCTCACAGAGTGAAACTAAATACTGTGTTCTTTAGCCTAGTAAGTTGCACAAACACTTTATTAAACTGCCAATTCTACCAGCAACATTTGAAACTAAATAATACATGCTTCCTAACAACAACATATTTATAACAATAGTGGAAAATAATAATAATTTTATATATATATATATATATATATATATATATATATATAAAATGTTTGAAAAGATAGGATGGTCCATTTAATCTCCTGAAAATGCACCACGTGGCTATGTAATGGAAGAAGTCCCCAAAGACAATAATTTAGGAATTACCTACTATGGCAATTTTGGCTCAATTCCTCATCATTTCAGTATGAGATTTTTGGTGGAAGGATACATCAAAGAGGGTAAAAGAAGAATTATTTTGAGAGGATCCACTATCGCTTCTTGCACATAAAATTTGTAGTTATTTAGAGAGAACAACTTTTAGTACCTAGAATATTCATCCAGTGAAACAACATTTACAGGCATAAGTTTTGTCAGTAGAAGTAAGCAAGTCAGTTAGATGCTGAAGAAAGCAAGCTCTCCAGAAAGGCTTAATAACCTACTAAGAATGTTTTCCCAATTGCTGGCTCCTGAGAGATGAACCACAGGGCACCCTTACAAACCCTACTCCAGAGATGGAAGAGTTTTGAGCCCATCAAGCTGTTTCTTGTACATCCTTTTGCAGCACCCTAAATAACCTTGTGTGACAAAAATCATTTTGTGTGACTGTGCTGGTTTGAAAGCAAAACCAGTGAAAGACTCCAAGTCAGAAACACAATTTAATAAGAGGAAAAGAAGAGAAATAAAAGAAAAGTAACATAAAATAAAAGTAATAGTACAAAAAAACACAAACCACTGACAGAGTCAGAATACAACCTGACACCCTGTTAGGGTGGTAGTGGCAGTCCAGATGAGATGGTCTTGTCAAAGCAGTGATCCTGTAGAAGCGTCTGGTAGCTCTTGTCTCCTCTGGGCATCCAGTGGATGAAAGCTATCTGTGCTGTCCCATACCCTGGATTTATCCAGGTGGGAATGTTTGGCTCCTCCCCCTGGGCAGAGCATCTCACAATGGGATGATGAGTCATGCAGTGGGTCCTTGATGGCCCATTAAACAGAGATAACTCCCGGAGGGAGTTATCTATGACTCATGTGGCAAGGCATTGTTGGGATCATTAACGGAAGATAAGGAAAACACTGCCCCACCTTGGCTCTAACGGCTCATGGGGATAGAATACATACCCTAGGCACAATTTTACATTGTAACCTAGGACAGTGACACAATATGGAATTTAAACACAGAGGAAGCAGACTTTAAATTTACAATTAAAACCTAGGCTTGAATTATTTCCCACATTAGTTTTGTAAAGATTTTTTTTCCTTTATTATGGGGGAGTAGCTGCCCTATTTTTTTTTCATTAGAAATTATTTTTGAGACCTGGGGAAAAAAATAGACATTTGTGTAACTCCAATTTATGAATTTCTTAATATAACTTCATCTTAGCATTTAACAGTTTTATCAGTATACCTTTCAATACAAGACTAGACTCTAAGAAGTTCCATCATTAGAAAGAGAGTTTTCTAAAACTCTCAAAACCAATTAAGAAAATTCTACTGTATTTATGATGAAAACCTATTAAAAGCAGGAAAAGGATTTTTTTTACTGAAATAAAAAAAGCTAATCTAATGGTAATAGTTATAGATGGTGATAGTTATACCATCTTCCATCTTAGGAAACCTCTTTTTTTTTTTTCAATTTTTCAATTTTCTGGTGATCCAAGGTACATTGAGAACAGTATTTGTAAAACAGGTGCAAACATGTTTTGAGTCAGAAACATATAACGGTCTGGGAGAACAAGCTTATTGGTTTGTTACTTACCTAGCATAATGGAGACAAAATTATTTCCCAGTTACCTTCCTGATGACATTAACCTTTTTTAAAAATAAGTTCATTTGCATAAGAATATGAGCATTCCTAATTATTCATGGATTCAAATAAATGCCTCCAAACCTCAGCTCCCTGTGTTTGTAGTGAAGTAACCTTAAAGTTTCAAGTTTCAAATTGTAATTATCTCAGCAGTTCTACTTCCTGCAATGCACACTTCAACAATATGGAACCTTGCCAGAAGTAACTGTGACTTGTAGCTTGTAATGAATCACTCTGTAGATCAACAAACAAATATTGTTCAGATGTTAATTTGCCTGAGCACAATGTGTAACAGAGTCCCAGTTTGTGAGCTGAATTCAAACAGCCACAAACAAAAATCCATTTCTGAAATAAAGTATCTAAATAAAGTGCAGTTCAGAGACTGATGCCTTGTAACAGGTGCTGGGGTAGAATGCTAAAGCTTATGCAGCTGGAAGGCCTTAGAGTACATTCGAAGGACTATGCAGTAATGATGTCTGTGAGTTAATTTTTAAATTTGAAGCCAACGGCAATAATAATAATAATATCTAGCTATATAAATAACTTTGGCCATTTAAGCACAGCAATCAAACATTGTTAAATGTCACATTAGAAAAGAATGTGACGTGCCAGGAATTTATTTTTTTATCTCCCTCCGTCATTCCACCTTAATAAATAACCTGTACAAAATATTTTGGAATTATTCATCCCTTCGAATTAAACCCTTTCAAGGTACAAAATTGCATAAAAGCAATAAAATACCTGGCTACCTGGCCTTCTGTTTCACTTCTATCTTTATAGCCCACAGGAAAGGTAGATTTGCATTAATATAAAATATTAGAGTTTTATTGTGAATTCTGTTTACCTCAGAGGATCTGTAACTATTTACTTTAGAGGGGCGGTGGGTGGTAAAGTTAAAAAGATTATATTAGGTCTTGAATAAGACTAAAATGTACAAAAAGAGCATATCTTTTTGTTGTTGTTGTTGTTTTATATTGCAGATGATGTCTTATTTACTTTTTATTGGTAGTTTTAGTGACAATAAAATCACTGAATATTCCTCAGTGTGCCCTCATTATCACTTTTAAGAACATGATGTTCAGCCATCAATAGAGAGATGGTCCTTTTAAAAGTGTCTTCCTTTTTTTTTTACTTGAAATGTTACCACTTTTACCATTATTTGCTAATACATAGATTCAGGTGTTATACACCTAGAGAGAGTTGAATTTTGAGGTAGTTTAGATTTACAGTTTTGATTTTATTAATTAAAAGAGAGATGGATTAGATAAGAAGATTCTTAGATGGACTTGTCCCTGATCTGCAAAAATTTAGAATTTTGAATCTATATTTGCAATTCTACACTTTTTTTCCAAGCCTTATGGCATAGCTATTCTATACCACAACCAAAAATTCAAGCATTCCTTTAAAAAGAAATGAGTGAGACACATAATGTACTTATCTTTGAAATAATCATTAGATAAATTATTCTAAGCAAATAATACTAGGGATCCTTATCTTAATTCTCTTACCATAGAGACACAAGTGTTTGTATATTTTGCAATAAAGGAACTTTACATGTAAGAAACATCTGAAAAGTATAGAGCAAAAAAAAACTTTTGAATTTTGAGTGTGTATATATGGATGCCTTCTATGATAGTCTAAAAATGGATCTTCATGTTCTGGGTAAATGAGAAAGTGAGGTAGGGCCAGAAGTAAAACAGAAACTGAAGGGAGCATCACCTAAACAAGACGATTTATTTGAAGTCATTGAAAGAGACTATGCCCAACCATTCTGTATCCCTTCATTTAATTGATTTAAACCATGAGAGCAGAGGAAAGTCACCTCTTCTCAAAGATTACATCCCAAATTGCCTTGGCTTCTGAGCCTGCAACACTTAGAATTTCCCCAAGAAGCATCTCCTTTCTCCTGAATTATATAAGAAGGCTAATTTCACATGTTCTCCTCTGTATTAAGACATGCATTATGAGCTTTCATCTTTAAAATTCTGCTTCCTCAACAGATGATTCTGCAATGCTTTCCTATCAAACAATTGGTTAGAAGCTCAACAAACAACACTGTGTTTTAAAAGCCCTATTTCTGCCTGAGTTAAATAAATCCCACACATTTCTCCAGCACATTTTCTTGTCCTCCTAAAGTCCTACATCTTCTTAAAAGATCTTAATCCAAACTCCATGCCTAGACATGAAACCAAGCAAACAAAAAGATTAGCTCATGATATAAGCGAATTTTGAAGATGAACAGAGGAGAAAATCAGAAATAGGGATGTTCAAGGCAGACTCTCGGCATGAATTATGTTGTTCTGATAATTGCTCATGTTCCATTCATGAGAATCTGCTGAAGTAAATGTTTTTCACTGTATGAGCATTCTTAATTTACACATCTTTAAAATTCATGTGTTATACGGAACGAAACAATTTGAAAGCTAAAGAACTGGAAAATCTTGCAGAGAAACACATCTGGGAACCTATGACTTGAAAAAGTTTAGAAGCAAGAGCCAGCAGCTGGCTGGTATACATTTCTTGAGATGTTTTTTGGGCGAGAAAGGGCACGATAAAGCTTAATAGTTAGACATATTTCTGATGGCATTTTGAGGTTTAGCTCATATTTTAGCTGGGAATGCCTTTTCTTTTGCAGCTGCCTCTCTTTTCTAAAGAAAAAAAATGTATACAATCTTCTCTTTCATGTGTTATCTTTCATTTGTTTCAGTTTCTTAGCCAATAGCAGCAGTAACAGTAATTTTTTTCTGTTGGTTTCGAATATTTCTGTCTAAACAACGTAGGAAAGTGGGTTTTTTCCTTTTCTTTCTTTCTTTTCCCACTGTGTTTCCGAGAAGGAAAATCAGTCAAAATCTTAAGATACACTCTCATTTCTGTCCAGGCAGTATGGATAAACACCCAGCAAAGCCAACATTGTGGATCTCCTAGATTCCAAGATGCATGACACAGTTCTTCAGAGCAACGGGCACCACTAAGTCTTGTCAAGATTTACCTGAAGTACCTCATGGTACATTGCTCAGCTTTTATAATGTCAGACCTATTTCTGTGTGTTCTGACACTTGATCCTTTTGCACTGCTGTGAACAAGTTTTCCTTCAGGAAAAACATCCAAGAAGCAGAATTACCAGCCAGTGGCTAGATTCCTACATAACTAAAATAATAAATACATATCATTTATTAAACCATAATAATATGGAAATATTGTACTCATCTACAGACTGTTATGCTTTGATATAAGAATAATATTTGAATCTTCTGTGCTACAGTAACATTTTCTCTCCTATCACCATGACACTTTCCTAGTTGCAGTAGTATTTTGGAATATGTTAAGCACAAAAATTCTTGTATCTCAATAAACGTGGGTGGTTTTTTTTTGGTTCTTTTTTTTTTTTTGACATGTAATGAAAACAACTCTATTTGCATTGAAGTTTAGGCATGCTAGGAGTTTTAGCAAATCTTTACAGCACATGAGTTTCCTCCCTAATTCTTTATTTTGATTCTCTGCTGTAAGGAGATATTCTGGTATGAAAAAACAAAATATGAAAATGATAAGTAACTTAAATTAGGGATTTCTTTATGGGCTAGAAGAGCTTTTATTCATACACCTCCCCCCGCTAGCCCCTTTCCCAATATTTTGCAGATGTCACAAACCTATTACAAGGTAGTGATACCTTGATCCAATCTGACTGAAAAGCAAAACCATCCAGGAGCAACACTCCTTTCTCTATTTGACTTGCTTATTGATCACACTGCTGAAGAGCAGAAAGCTCAGATTAAACATGTCTTCTGGTGGGGTATACAAAACCCTTCTGCAGTAGCATTAAAAAATGCATTCCTACATACATTTCTTTGGACAGTGCCCAAAGTTTTCCTCTTCCTAGCATTGAACTGTCCAAGTGTAATCTTCTTAGGTTGGTTTTCTATCTTACTAGAAAAGCCAGAATAATTTTTCTTCCTCAGTGTGATAAAGCAACCCAGGATGTAAATCTGCCATGGTTGTTAGCTATAAGACATCTTTGATTTTACTTTTATTTTTGAGAAAATCGCATTAGAAATCTCTGCTCTCAACAACTGACAGTCCTGAATTTGTAATGCTGCTATGCATATTTTCACTGCTGTGAATTTTAATGTAGCAAAATAAGTTCATCTTCTTTATATATGTATATTTATGCTTCAAGTCTACATACACATCTAATTTTTTTCTCAGATCTTATTCCATAGGAAGATTAATAAAAATGGGAAATACAACAAGAACAACAAAATCCCATGCTGATGTTTTGGATCTTTCTTATTAAACAATTTGACAGCTCAGTTCAGGTGATGACAATTTCTCTGAATCTTCAGTATTTGCAATTGATAGGAAAATTTTTATACTTAATATGTAAAATAAGTGTTGCAGGAGATAACCACAGTTACTTGATCTTACAAAATGCAGAAGTATAGAAGAATTAAAGGGGAGTATAAAAAAGCAACGAGGATGATATTGCTATGTAATCAGTGGGGGTTTTCCTATCCATATTTAAAAGGGAAAAACTTGTTTATTCTGATACCTGCTGCAATATGATAAAAAAACCACCTCTTTAATATTTATCTCAGAAACAGGCAACGATTCTAGGAGTAGCTCAGATTTTCTTTCCTCTCTTCTGTACAAGTCCTTGCTGCATAAGGGTGTGGTTACAGAGAGACACATCACCGACCCTTTCTACCCTGCAGCTGCCCAAGTTTACAGACACCAGTATCACCAAAATAAGAACATTTTACTGAATAGTTCAAAGCATCCTGGCTACTAAGAGACATTTTTTATCATTTCCTGATCAAAGTGCATTGTTACTCCTTAAAATTACCTTGCCCTTGCTTGTTGTCATTGAAGATGCTTTTCAGAATATCCTTGAATTTTCTTTCCCTTGCACTTCAATTCACAATGCAGGAATAGGTTGGGCAAACACATTTTGTCCACCTGACTCACCCTCCATCAAGACTGGCACATCTTAGCTACCCTTATTAAAGGCTCTGTGGGCACACTATTGGACAGCTGCAATTCCACCCTCTGCTGAGCTCCTTGCACAGCTCATTCAGATCCTCTTGTGAAACTTCAGCTGAAGGACATGCTCTCAAACCTCATTTTAAAGTGGAAGACAAGATTCTGGAAAATAAGGTAATCCCTTCAAACTGGCATCAACAGAGTATACAGATGCATACTTCCTCTTTCTAGGTACTGGCTCTGGGCCTAGACTTAAATATTTAAAAATATGAAACCCAGCAGATTTTTCATCACAACACCAGCCAAAGTATTTTCTTCCCTGAAGCTATTTTTTTAAAATAATAATGTTAGGACACTGCCTTATAAAATGATGGCATGATGCTCAGTTCAATACTATTTGTTAAGAACTATACTTTAAACTGAAAGATTATTTTCCTGGTAAAGTTGTACAGCATTTATTTCCCTTATGAAACCAACAGAAATATGACCTAACTATGGATATTTTTAGTGGCATGCAAGGAAACATTTTCCAAATGAATTTGCTTCTAATAGTCATTCAAGTAGTTATAAAGGGACTACACCATTATTTTTCTTTTCTACTATGTCCTTTTTTTTTAATAGGTTCAAACATTATAAGCCAGCTCTAGTGCCTACAGATTTCAAAATGAGGATACAATGGAAACTTTTGCCAAGTCATGTTTATTTTGAGAGAAAGCACAGAGAGAAATAATGGAATTATTAATCGAGTAACTAGGAAAATAAGTTATGCTGCTGACACATTGCAATGGTTGGGGGAAATATTGAAAGCATTCTCAGGTAAAATTGTACAAAGATTGCTTTTTTCAGCCTCTGGTACCACACTGTTTAAGGTGGGAAGAGACAGATTCCAAGCTGTTATCTGAGCAAAGTTGTGCTAAAACATGCCACAGCCCCTAAACTAGAAGCATAATCGGCTCAATATGCCAAAGTGAGTTGCTGAAATCCCCTTCACTCAGATAAACAGAAAACATTATTGTAACTTCATTGCTTCTTAGTTTTATTACTGCACTGGAAAGACAATCATCTTTCTCTTCGTTTGATTTGTCATCTGTGCTTTCTGTACAGATGGAATTTCTGCCTGTTTGCCACATCTTAATTAAAAGCTCATTGTCCTTCTAGTGGAAGTCCCATATAAATGTTCTGCTTCTATTTCTCATCATATTAATTTCTACTAGCTTGTTCCTTCTACTTTTCTCAATCATCTCTCTAACACTTTCTGTTTTACTATCTTCTAGAGTTTTGCCTTTTAACTGCCTCTTCCTCATGCTTGTCATCACAATGAACACAAACCATGGTGACAAATTTGGACAGAAGTTGAAGAAAAAATACAATTACCCCTAATCAAAAGTAGTCCCCACCTGTACTAAGAGATCACATGATTCCACAGAGAAATTGCAGTGCTGTGAGTAGCAGGACAGCAGCCACAGCAGATACAAAGCAAACAGGGTAACCTTTCATAGGCCCAGTACAGTCTAAATGATACTCACCTGTCAGAATTTTTACTGAAGTTTTGACTTTTAGTTTAATGGTCTTGGTCCATGTAAACAGATTTTGAATAATAAAGTTTAGGTTCTAGTTTAAGCATTGGATGTCAGTACTACCCATGACATCTGCACTGTTTGGGAATATCCCAATAATGAGCTTAACTGGCCATGAAATTTGTATGACCATCTAAATGAAATTAATATCATAGCTTCTCTATACATAGTAGAATAGCTGAAGTCTGCAATATTGGTTTTCAAATGATTACGTCTGGAATGAAAAAGTTTCTCTCATGAATTAGTTTTTCAGGAAGTCAGGTGGCTTAAAGGCTTGAGCCAGAGGTTCCATTCAGATCAGCTGTAGGTACTAAATCTTCTGAGAATTCAAAACACTGATTATGCTTTCCTTGAAAAAGTTACTCTTTTTTCTTTCAAACCTCATTTCTAATAACCTTATTGTTTGTTCAGTTTTTCTTGCATAATCCATAGTGATTAATTAATTCTTATTAACATGTTTCTTATTAATGTATGGACATATCACATTTTGGCACTATAATTTAGGCTGGGTCTTGCACTACTTAAAGTAGGAATTATTCTGTAAAAGGGAAGATTGTATTGTTTCTGCATGACTTTTAAAAATCCATTAAACATGTATTTCAGTGATCAGTGATATCACTGGCACAGTGATATTTCCCCACTTACTATTTAATAATTTCAAACATGCTAGCATTTTTCAATTGCTGTTAATCACTGAATTGACATTTTCAGGTACCTACTTGCAAAAACTCCCCAATCTTTTTGAACTAAAAGGACCTAATTTAGACATGTATCTCTACATGCCTTCACACATATACTGATATTTACACCTTTAGGTATTTGCAGATATACATAACTTGGTAACTTGAATCTATGATACTCCTTGCAATGTTTTGATGGTAGCCAGAAAATTTGATATTCTGACTAATTTTCCATCAGCAAGTTGCCATTAATCTGAAAGCTACCATTTCTAGCAACAGATACATAGACATAACTATGTATAACTATGTATAACAATGTAAGACGGAGGGCAACAGTTTTGCTGAAGTGCTTTTTTCTAAATAATCAGAAGCAATTTCATGGCATGGCAGCTCTTTGTGCCTTCCAGCCACACAGAAATCCATTTCCTGGAGTCTAACCATGCTCCTTTCCATCCTCCTCATGAAAGAAATGCAAGAGATCTCCAAATCCTGGTCAGGGCATATTTCATGGAGGCCCAGTAAATAAGATACTTTCTTGTGTTTTAAGTTGCAGTTATCACAATGAAACTTTATGAAGACTTAAAACCAAAAGAGACTACAAAACTTTACACATCTCATCCTTAAACAGCCCCAGCCATAAACAGCAGACAGTATTTAATATGCAATGTGTAAGGCATAGCTGATAAAAAACAAATCATATGCAAAACTCTGCTTAAAGCAGCCAGGATTCTGATTTTCTAGTAAAATCGAGATGTTATCTGTAAAGGCATGGAAAGGCATGGAAATTATACTAAATAGAACAAGCAGCAAATAAATTTGCAAGCCTAGCAAGGCACAGTAAATTTATAGATGTTTGCAAAGTGTTTATCTTCAGGTAAAAACAAACAAAAAATTAAGCTAAATCTTCTCACCAAAGTAAAGCAAAGAGGAAAATAAAAGGTTTTAGGAAAGAGCAGTTCCGTCCCAACAATCAGGTAAAAAATAGCAGGGACATGCTCTTAATGTGCTAGGTTAAAATGCTATTCCCCATACCCCCCAATTTCCTCAGGTGACCTCTTCACAGTGAAGAAAATTAATGTGGCTGATTTTTTGCCTGTAAGTTCACAACCTCCCACACAATCCTATCCACTGGGTTTCACTGCAAGGCTTCTGTAAGTAGCAAACAGCTGGGTAGTGGCACAATTTAATCAACTCGACCCATGCAATGAGAGCAATGAGTGAAATCCAGATTCAATAGCAGAAGTTTATTAATTGGATCAGTCTAACTGGGTTACCACTGTTTCCTGTAAAAAAAGGAAATGCCAAGGACGTGACAATCACCAAATAAAAGCATGAAAAGGTGTGATCTGCTAAAGAATAGTGTGGCATGATATCACCAACCCCATACAGAAATATGTCTACACAGTTCAGCTGATCCTCCTTTTTGTGAAATTCTCTGTTGCTTTATTGAATTGACTGTTGCCCACTAAGTTAAGAAAAAGATTCTATCTGGCTCTAAACTACAATCAATGTAATCAACCAAGAAGAAAAAAAGCCAAGCATTTTACTTCAATGTCTGCAAAGTTAGAAGAGTACAAACAGAAACTTTGTGGTGACTAGCCTCTTGGAAGTCAAGAAAACTCAATGTATGTTGCATGTCATAAGTTGCAAGTGCTTAATTTATTTGTAATATCTTGTTGGTCACATTATGTGATGTTGGTAATGCATTACGCTGCCAACTTCTAGAAACATCCAAACAAGGCCATTTTTTTATCACATAAAGCTTTAGTTAGAAATGCTAGTTTTTGGATTTATGGACTAAGTATCAACCACTTCACTCAGAAATGCTAGACACAAACATCTGAAGCAGAAATTGATGATGAGGTCATGCATGCTCACTGCAAGTACATCTGGAAGTAAGACAAGCCAACTGTCTAAACCATTTCCTTTGAACTTGACAAGCACAGTATGCTACAAGGAACACAAGCCATGATATGCTTTTATACAAGTTCCAACCTTTTAATTGCACACAAAATCAACTGCAGAGTCAGAGCATCACCTGATGAGAAATACTGCTGTCCAGTTAAGGACTAGATCAGCCCTTCTCCTAGGATGGATCAGCAAAGAGCCTGTGGCCTTTGTATTCCCAGGGCTCTTCCTTGGCTGGGATCAAAGCTCGGGTGTACAAATACAGATGGGAGCAGTTACCATTCTACAACTCCTGAAAAAGTGCTCCTCTCCCCAGCCCCTATCAAATTGCAGCATTTTTATTCTGATCCCTGAATGGTGTCAATGAACAATGTCCTTTGAGGTTTGCCTACAGGCTCAGTGAGACTAGCTCAGAGTGCTGTGAAAGTTTCCCTCACTGCAGCAAACCAAGGGGCACAGAAAAATTGCTGCCACCAGTTCTCTCATTTTATTAAGTAGTGAGCTGAAAAACCCTCCCTCTCTACCTCATCCCTGCTTTGGCCCTGGAAGATGTGCCGTTTGTTTCCCAGTTCTGCAGATGTTTTAAAAAGATCTGCAGCATGAAAAATGCTAAGATGTGGAAACAACTTGCATATCTCTAGGTATGGTCAGTATCAGTGAATTGGTTCCAATATGAATACCAAAACCTGAGGTCATGCCAAGTTACTTGCACAAGGACTCCCTGAATTCACTGAAAGCAGCTGGACTAATGCAGGTCCTGTTTCCTTTATTTCTTCTCTCAGGTTAGACTTTCAAACAGGCACTTGGGAGCAGTAAGAACTGTTTGGTATTTACATTAAAAATTAAATATATTTTAGATTTTAAAAAAATGTTTTATGATAAGCATGAAGAATTTAAGAATCACCACAGCAACTAAAATAAAGTGCTCCATAGTCAGTCACTATCAATCAGCATTACATATAGCTAAAGGAAAGTGGAATCCATTAGTCATTCAGTAATTATGGAACAGGGCATTAAACATCAGTTTTCAATTTGAAAACAAGGTCAAAAGAAAACAGACACTAATTGTTAACGTACATCATCTTGATTTACATTTTCAGGCCAGATGCAAGAAAGCTCAACGATAAGGTCAGACAGTTGAAATAGTATTTAATCTACACTGAATCAGTTGAAAATTAAAATATACATAAAATATAAAATTTATATAGGAATAGTTTTCACCATTTACATTTGAAGACAGCAACAATTGCATTTAAATTATTTTTCCAGATACAATAATTTTTACGAAGAATATGAAGGAATAAAACTCTGGAAGGGCAGTGAGCCTCAATATATCCATTGATAATAAACAGAGAGAAAGAAATAAACAGGTAAGAGAAATTTAAAAAAAGATGACACTGAGTTCCTCAGTTCACAAGACTGCACAAAAATCTTAAGGAACTCTCATTTTACCTATATTTTAAAGGCTACTTTAAAAACCTCTAAGTATTACCAGAAAAAAATTCTTTAAGCAAACTCAAATATATTCTTAAAAGTTGTTAAACAGGCATAAACAAATATTGGAAAGTTTCATTTTCTCCAAGAGATGCGATTCTTCCATTTATACAAAAACATGTTGATATAAACAGAACCATGATAATTTATATTAGCTGTAGATTTTCTCTTACTAAACTCAGTTACTGCCAGACTGTTTTGTACAAATAGCTCTATAAACATGCTGTTAATCCAGCATCCTCACATGAAAGAAGTAACAGTGTTATTTCTAACTGGAAACGTCAAGACCAAGAAAATCTCAGAAATGAGTGGAATATTTATACAACATATTCCAAGTGAACATCACAAAAACTGTTCTGGAAAACCACATGGGATTCTTCACAGAAAAGTACTGGAAGATGGATGATTTTTTCCTTGTAGTCAAAAAGTCAAATCCAATAGGATAGCCTCTAAAAAACATTTTAATAAAGGTCATACTTGAGCTGTCACAAGCAAGAATTTTAATTAAGACCCTAGCAGTCAGCAATTAAGTCTGCACATCTGATAGCTCTACAACATAGACTGGAGAACTGCATCTTTTTGGTTTTTTTTGTTTGTTTGTTTGTTTGTCTGTTTGTTTTTTTTCAGAAAGCCATTGATCTTGTGCAAAAATTAGGAAATGCAAAGGTGCTTCTGCCCTGGAAGACTTGACTGCTTCCTGTAATCATATGCAGTAGACGGATACTGTGCCCGTATTAGAAGCTAACAGCATCCCTCAAGAGAGACAGCAGAGGCTGTAAGATCATCTGTCCCAGGGAATGTGTGGAGGATGGGGGAAAGGGAAAGCAGAAAGGGTGGAAGTTCTGTAGTTCTGCTTCTCATGATCACAGAAATTATGGCAGCCACTGGACCACTTACCTTCTCCATGGCTGAGCTGGGTCCATGTCTGTTTGTGAAGAAGAAAACCCCACTGGTCACTGGTTTGGTTGGGACTTTTTCCTGTAGTAAATCTAATAACCTGAGCCTTTAAAATCACAGCTGTTATAGAGATGATGAATAGAATGTAAGGTTTATAACATCTCCCATATGCTAGTTCAGCATGGAATATTGCATCCAAGTTTATTTTCTTTATCTAAAAGTGACATTTCTTTACCTAAAGTGATCGTAATTCCAGACACCATGAAGCCCTTGAGTTCCAAAACTCTGACAGCATGCCTGCATCCATGTTGCTCCTGATGTGGACCAGGCACAGGAACGAGGCGTGGTTGGAAAACCAGCACCCTCTGGCCATCCTCTGTGCAGGGGCACTGGAACAGCCTGCACAGGGCACGGAGCACCTGCCTGAAGCAGGAGGAACATTCCTTGCAGAGCTCACTGCTCACTGAGAGCGCGGCTTCCCCCTGGCCAGGAGAGGGACTGGGGAGCAACAGCAGCCGTGCAGGGCAGGGACCTGCCCCTCTGCCCCTGCTGCTGTCACCTGCTTGCCCAAGGCAGGTTGTCCTGCTGCCGCCTTTGCACCTCCTAGGGAGCAGGAGTGAGGCATTAGTAATTTACTATACATAAACGAGTGTAGAGGATGCACCTCACTGCCACATTAAAGCATATATGTAAATCTGAGGAGCATGAGGATATTGTATTTTGGTTTCGCCAGTGCTTTGTCTATCAGCAAGTTTCTGGCATGGATTATACTCCTGGAATATTTAAGAAAGGAATCCTTAAGACTGTGATCTTTAAACAGAACCAAAGAAATTAATAAATGTCCCATTAATGGTAAGTAGGTAAGTACAGTCCAGCATCTGTACTTAGGAGAAATTGTGCCTGACCTGGGTACTGGACAGAAAAAAATATCAGTTTTCAGTTCAATATCAGGTATTAGGATAGAACACATCATGTACCTTGACTTGAACAGTTCTATCAGATGTTACGTAAAAGCTCTGAGAACGCAGTCTAAACAAAAGCACTGCAAGACACAGGAAAATTGTACTCAAAGGTTAATCAATTGTTCCCTGAGAAGTAAAATGAAGTATTAGATACCAAAATGTAAGTAAAGGCCAGTATCATGGAGCATTTTCATTAATTATTTATAGCAAATAGTGAGCACATTTATTAAATTTGCAGATGACATCTGGCTGAAAAATGCTGCTGCCTTGTTGGAGGACAAGGTTAACAGACCAAAATTAGAGAAATGCCTTAGAGGGGAAAAAACCTGTCAGACACCAAGTTTTGACACCTAGGTAGGAATAAACAACACAAGATAGGAAAAAGCAGGTTCAGTAGAAGTTCTAAGATCAAATCTGGTGCAGAGCAGACAAAGAAAGGTGGAAGGGAGAAAGGAGGAAACTATGACTGCAACCTAAACATGTTAACAATATGAAGCCATGATGGCAAAAAGCTGTGATGTGTAACTATGAAGAGAGCTTGCAAATGGCATGGGGAAAAATACCCATAATCTTATGGTTGCTCTTCTTGGGTTTTGAAAGACTGTAGCCTGACTGCCATGTTTTGGTGTTCTACACAGACCTAGGCCACTTACTGAGAGATCAGCATTGAGAAGGCTTCAATGAAACCTCACTGCAGCCTTCCAGAAGCTTAAGGTGGTGTATAAAAATGAGGGAGAGAGACTTTTTGTACAGGCAGACACTGACAGTGCAAGTGGCAATGGTTCTACACTGAAAGAGGCTGGGTTTAGATTAGATGTTAACACGAAATTCTTTATTCAGATGGCAGTGAAACACTGGAACAGGCTGTCCAGAGAAGCTGCTGCTGCCTCATTTTTGGAAGTATTCAAGGCCTGGTTGGATGGGGCCCTCAGCAACATGGTCTAATGAATTGCATCCCTGTCCTTGGCAGAGGGGTTGGACCTAGATGATCTTTAAGGTTCCTTCCAGCCAAACCATTCTATTATCAGGAAAGACAAATTACAAGGAAGTTACAAGCAAGGGAAGACTGCAGGAGCTGGGATTGTCTAGTGCACTGAAAAAAAGACTAAGGGGAGATTCAGACAACATGCTTTGCATATATTAGCTGCCACTAGTAAGAAAATAAACAGTTCCTGTTAGTGGTGGTTATGGAAAATGTTGTGAAACAAAAGTAATTTATTTTCCAGCACCCTTTTTACCCTATTTCCTTTGCAAGTCTGAAGTGACAGGAAGATAACATTCTTATGTAGGCGAATGATTTTTAAAAATAATGCTTCTAAACAAAAGAAAAGCTTTGTTATCTTCATGCGTATCAGTTTCATAAGGAATACTTCAAGACGTATCTTATATTTAAGTCGGTAAGAAAATGTTTTAATAAACAAATCAGCTTACAAACACATACAGTATTATAGACTAAAATTAAAATCACTATCCACCATCACAAGAGTAAACTGCAATTTATAATGACATAAAGTTTAGCACCTGAGTGGAAAAAAGGAATAATTAGTAACAATAAAATCATTTAGCTTTGATTAATAAAGTCCTTTGATTTTCTTACTGTTCCAAGAAAAAGAGAAACAAATATTTCCAGATCTTCTTTCATGCCAAATGTTTTCATTTTCCACTTGGCTGAAGCAAGTTAGGGTAAAAATTGGACATTTTGAAAATTATGCATTGTGATCTACCAACACTGTCAATTTCGCTAAACACTAGCACCATCTACTGGTCCAGAGGGTCCTTTCAAAGTTTAGAAAAAGCTGTGGAAAGTGATCCAGCCAAAATGATGCAAAACGATACTGACAGTAACACGTAGTTTTTCAGTCCCTGTACAGGCAAAAGAAGAGAAAAACGAAAATATCATCTTTTCATTATTGATACTACTGGAAAAAAAGTAGAACAAAGTACTAAGCTTCATTTAGGCAGAGATTATATGAAAAGAATGAAAGGCTTAGAGAGTTACAAACATTTGGATAATGAACATTATTATCTTCTACTGTGGTGCAACACTAATTTGCAGTGGGAGACACAGAACTTCTAGTTCTAGATCCAATGATGCCTGATGAACAATCACCAAAAGTATTGGGAAAGATCATCTTCAATAGCATGTTAGGTACTTATGGATCTTGGATAGATTGGCAAAAAGAACCTGGTATTAACTGCTAGCTAGAATCCAGTGCTTCAAACTCCCTTAGAAAACTAACTTCCGCCCTATATGTTAAAATTCAGTAAATTAGCTCATTATAGACAATCACTGCTGTATCAATTTAGGATCTTTATATTACACTGTAACTAGAAAGGTCAATTAACCTGTTGCATTTTTACATCCTTTGTTGAACCTGACCCTAAAAAGTCATCTACTTGCTGATGTGTTATTGGGACAGCTGCTCACTTCCCTGCCCCACTGAAAGAATTGGCTCAAACGAAAACTGTCTTCAGGCAGTGCCTGGCATCCTGCCTCCTGGCTGTGCTACAGTCTTCATTTACATCCACTGCTCTTCATACAGCTATGGAACTAAAATCTTCATTCTTGTAAAAATGACAGATCTTCAGGTTTCTTGGAAAATTTAATATTGCATGATATCACTTTCAGTTTCATAATGCAGTTTTTGCAAGGAGGAGAAATCTGAGATACAGCTGTATACCAAGTCATGCTGTTTCTAGAGCTAGAGGCAAGCAAGAGGTATTAGGTAAGAGACTTAATTACATTACCTTGATTTCCTTGAATACAAGGACTCCCCACATTGCAGCAACAAGGCCAGGACCCTAAAGAAAAAGATTAATTTGTACTTTACAACATTTCACTAAAATTTACTCCTTCTCATTACTGCTCTCAGGGTGGTTGAATTTTGTCTGGATAACATTTAGGTCTTTCCATTCTGTATAAATAAAGCACTCATGACAAAAGCATAAACATCACTGAAATATTTACTAACTAAGATATTAAGTAAGACACTAAGTAAGGACTAAAGAGTCAAGAAACTGCCTCTTTTTTTTTTTTTGCAGTAGGCACAACTTCTTTCTAAATGACACTGTGGAGTCTGCTTCAGCTGTTACATGTTCTTTCAGTAGACTCCAAATAACATGCCTCACTTTAGTCCAAATTAGACTCCACAATGTTTCCTAACATTTCCTTTATTAGCATGACTAACTATTGGATGAAGTTTGATTTTATTGTTCAGTCTGATATCAAGAGACTGAAACACAGATGTATTTCCTGTATAGCTGGCATCTGAGCAAAGCACAAAGCCAGCCAGGGAGACAGGTCAGGAAAACTCCTGATTTTCCATGATGTTGCTGTAGAGGTTTCCCGGCTAACAGCAAACAGTGATACACAACAGCAACTTCCAGGCACTCTCAGTAATACAACTTGTCCCGAGGGAGCAATGATCTCAATTCTCATCTCTGATGAGAAAATATCTGAATATGAAGCAAAAACTGGCTCTCTTAATGCTTCCCATTAGAGCTGTTCTGAGAAACACTTGACAGATGTTTGGCTAGTGACCTTCCTCTCTTCATCCTCTATGCAGCTGATGGGACACAGATACAGACAGCAAACAGTGTCTCATGCTGAATATATGTGTGGGTGCTGTTTCCTAGTGACATTGCCAACTATTATTTGAGGGGTTATTTCACTTTCTAGATAATGTGCGCTGTGAGAGGAACACACTTTAAAAAATGGAACAAAGTGTTAAAGGGATGTGATGAATACCTCTCCAAAAATTTTCTCCAGGGTGAAATAACCTGTAGTCCAGATAGGCAGTTTCTCATCACTGCTGTCCTCACATTTTTCATTTTGTGATTTTACATCCCTGCCCTTTAGGCATACTGATAACTAAATTACTAAAGCTGCTTTCCATTAATCCTTCAATTTCTAATTAGAATGATCCCAAGCCTTTTTTCATCACATACTGCAGAGTATATTTTGTCTTACTGCATCCTGAGGCAAAGCTTAATCCCTATTAAAGTTGTTTCATTAGTTTTCTTCCAAAATACAGCTGTTAGGCAAAACTTTGGTCTTAATATTTATTAACTCTCATTTGCCACTGTTGCGTCACCAACTAGTGCAGTGCCAAGAGAGTAAAGGCAAACTTCACTTCTACTTAGTAATTGGAATTTATGCTTTAAAGGTACATCATAAACAGGAATAAAACAGAGACAGAATAGGCCAACCTATTTTCCACACATTTGCATAAGAACGTTATTTTCAGTAGTACATAATCTGTTCTGTTCAAGAACTGTAAAAAGAAAAAATGCCTGACTTAATCAAGCAAAATGACTACTAGCGGATAAAAGTCACAAATTCAAAAACATACAGACAAAAACGTACTTCTTGGGATGAAAGCATAAATAATTATTCTTTTGATCATTTCAATTAAACAGTTAATACTGATATAATTCTGCTTACAAAGCCTTGGCTTTTACATAACCTAAAGACTCACACTCTCAATTCTTCTCGTTTTTCCTATGATTGACATTGACCAAGATGGTGCTTGTCACAGTCATTCAAGTTCCTAAAAATCCAAAGACTAGTGCAGACAAGCAGAGGAGACAATGTACACTTTTGACTAAAAATGCTCTAGATCCATCATAATTTCAACTCAATTCCAAAAAAAGAAGGGTAAAAAACCTATTCACTTTTAAATCTAGTTAGACATTTCATTTTTTATATACTTACTGCAGTAATTATTGGAAAGCTGACAACAGCACTGAGATAGTGATTTGCCAGGAACCAGCAGCAATTGGCTATTGCCCAAAGCACACCAGAAACAAATCCTAGAAAAATAAATCCCAATCAAAAACACACATAGCAATGTACAGGCAGTGGTTTGTAGAAGTTTTATACTTACAGCATAATACAGCAATTGTATATATGTATTTTAGGATGTTAACTACTTTAACAAGCTGGCTCTGGCAAACTAAGCCAATGCTCAAATGATAAAAATCAGCAACTCCAACTGAAGTAGCAAATTAATCAAAGTTCATTATTTTCTGGGCAATGTGCTCTCCACTCTGGCAATCAGTTTTGGAAAATCTGCAATGTCACTTTGTTCTAGTTTCAGATTAGAACAAAAGTTATCACTGTCTCCTAACCTTAATTAATTAACCTAATAGAAGTGCTCTTACAAAAGAGACAAGAAGTCAAATGAAAGTACTTGAGAGGTGAACCACAATTCCAACACACAACTTGAACTAATCATTGCAAAATGGTCTGAAGAAGTAGCTGAAATGAATTGCTCATTTAAAAAACAGTCATACCTGGCAATATAGCTTGGGGATAAACGTAAGGTTTATTTTTCCTGACTGCACAGTAGATCAAAAAGTAGATGGTACTTGTAAGAAATATTCCACTGAAGTGTGCAAAAACATAATCTAAATCTGAAAGAGAAATTACAAAATATTAGTAAAACCACCAGTTATTAATTTTAACAAAACTATTTTCACTGATAACATTCTTATAGACAAAAACACATAAAGGTGCTTCTCCTAAGAATTCCAATCTCATTGTCCTAAACACAGCTGCCAGTCTGACTGTGGATGCATACAATCAATAACACCTATTAAACATGAACTAAATGCTGTGTTGACTTATGGCAGGCTTCTAAGCATTTCCATGCTATTATTATTTTCAGCATAATTTCCTCAATTAGTTTAATAAAACCTTGAGAAAAGCCTCAGGTGAGGCTACAGAACTGGGGTGAGGATTTTACACAATTGTAGATGATCAAGAGAGGTTGTAATTATGTTCCTGTATCCTTGTTTTGTTCTGTACATTTAAGGGCAAGACAACTGCACAGACTATGTAAGCTAAACATAACTCAGATTTGTCCTTTTTAATCTTGAAGGATGCATTGCAATTTTGATCACTATAATTATGAACAATAACAAATCCTTTATGGATTTTGTATGTGCTAAGAGAATATTTCCAACATGGTAAAGCAGAAGCATGTAGCATGTGGGTGATCCTTGTCTCCCTGGAGCTGTAAATTCTCAACAGGAATGGCAGCTATGGTAATGAGAACATCTGTTTTGCTTGGCTGGGGAATACCTACTTTGCAGTATTCAAGAGAAATTGTATATGACAGTGGCAACATTATGTGTTCTCAGCAGTACTTTGCTCTCAAGGTGCTGCATGCATTACCTGATAGAGTACAACCTGAATCTTAAGAAAAATGTTGCTGGGGGAACGATTTTTGAAAATGGCAATTAGGCTTATGTTAAATGGTTTCAATTTAAAAAAACAACATGGTATGAATTACTTATGTTGTTACATATCTGCTCTCCTCATCAGTTATGATCAATCTTCTCTTCCTTTATTGTTGTTGGCAACTGGCAAGCTCGTGCCCTTTTTTAACTCGTTCTCCACTCATACAAACTCTGTATTTTGAGCATGCTAGTATTTAATGCCTTCAGAAACATACCTGTGAGTTAAGTATGGTAGTCTTTGGGCTGTTTCTCAGTGTTTTTTATGGTGTAATTTGCCTCTGAGAAAAAGGCAGTGCTATGAGTATGACAACATGTAAAGCACTGCAGAACTGATGAATTGTCAACGGTATAGTTTCAGGCATATCAAGAATTTCACCCTATGCCTTAAAAAAAGCATGATAAAATGAAGTAGAAATGATCTATTAGCCTTTACCAAACTGACTTGCTCCTGTGTATACAGTTTCATTTCTTCTTCCATGGTCCTTGATGTAAAGTACTGGGACAAAACTGGAACCGTAGAGTATTCCAGCTACTACAGCCAGGCTACAGCCTCTTTAAAAAGAACAAAAATTGGAGAAAATAGCCTTGCATGAGTTAAGGAAGTAGACAACACACATAAGCCCAGCACTACAGGTAAAACTGTGCATGATTGCATCATTAAAGAATTGCTAGCTATAAAAATAATGTATTTTAGCACATTTTTATTTTCTAGTAGAGAAATCGTTCACATAGTTTCCCTCTGCTTTGTAGCCAAGCAGCACAGACAATTCCTACTGCAAAAGCCAGGAATCTAGATTAATGACATGGGAAATTAACTAACTAGAATTTCTTAAAAGCAGAGCTAGGGGACAAAACAAAAAATTCAATTCAAAATGCTCCCACCTTCACTTTTGTTGTTGCAATCTACATACTCTTTGTAACTTCCCAGGTTCATTGCCTCTTCAGCACCCTTCTCCACAGATTGCTGTGCTCTTGGCAGTCTCCACTACCCACACTGGCTTCTTGTTAGCTTGCTTCCACTTGGGAGCACTTTTACTGTCTCCTTACCATACTGCCACGCCTTCTCCAGCTGTATTCACTTGGAAACCACACCTGGAAGTATGTCATTAGCACAGACCTCCTCTATCCTGTAGTGCTAATCAACGGGGTGTTAAAACCCAGCTCTATAATTACTGAGTTGATACTGTTATTTATTTTGCCAAATGATATTTTTCACAGTAGTACCAAATACTTAATTTGTAAGGTTAGACACACTCAACATGCCAATGGAACTATCTAAACAGTTGTGCAACTATACATATACAGACTTGCACACTACACTAGTATGTAAAAACATAACTAGTATGTTATTTATTAATGTGTGACTTTGCTAGGAAACCACAGGACACAAATTCTGCTCTTACACTGTGTTTAACTACTTTCTCTGGCTACTTTCTATGCACCAGCAAAATAATTGTTAGCAACTTACATGAGTCTCCTTTTTGCTGGAGAAAGTTTGTTCACCCATGAGTCTTCAATGGTATCTTCAGAAACATTAATAGACTGCAAAAAAACCAAGAGTTTTCATGCAAATTTAGTTTAGTTTGATTTCTTAAAATGTGCAATTTCCTAAAGCATCTTATGTGATTCAGTCTGGTAGACTGGAACCTCTAGGAACCATTGAGCACAGCTAGAAAACTCTCAGGGCTCTCTGTTCAGGTAGCCACTGAGCACTGACCTCTAACAGTAAGGTACAGTGGTAGGAGGAGCCTGTGGTTCTCCAGCTCTCTTGCACACTTGGGGCTCCCTAAGGAGCAACAGCCAATCTGGCACCCCTCACTGGTACCCCTCACTGGCCTCCAGCCTGTGCCACAGCTGAGGATGACAGTCAGACAGTCAGACTCTTGACAGTCTCCTGGCTCTGCAACATGGCCTTTCACCTAAGCACCTTCACAGCTTTACAGCTAATGTTTAATTGAAATTGCTTCCTCTTCTCATATAAGAAAGCAATATATTTTTATATAATCTCCATCATAATGAAGAAGGACTTTCTAAGCCATCTAAAGCTGACAAACAAGAAAGAACACTTGGGAGTACATCTTCTGTTGCTAATATTCAAAATGATAACCAAGATCCACAGATTAAGATACAATCAGCACATACTAGTGTTATGTAGTCTACCATAAATCCTAGCAAACCTGACTAAAAACCACATTTTTTGTTTTAAAATGGATATGTATTAGAGTACTTACACTTTCTCTCAGTAAAGGTGTGCTTTCTAATGAAGCTGAAGAACTCTGGACTTCAGTTTTTATAAAAAGAAATATGACAGCACTCAGAAGAGAAAAATACACCAATAAATACCATGTCAGTTCATAAGGACATAACATTTAGTGTCCAGAGACAAAAGTTTCATTTGGAGGCATATTCCTTTGTTTTCATTATTACCCTAGAGTCACTGCAGTGTGTTTAAAAAATGCAATTGCTTTAAAGTCATAACTTACTATGACTATATACATACAAACGATAAAAATGTAATGATTTCAAGTTATTAATTTAACATAGCTAAAAAGAGACCCTAAGTGAAAGTAAGTAAATAAATCAGTTTTTATATCACTTAATAGATCTTTCTTCTAATGAAATGTGACCGAAACATCTTCTTTACCAGTGTGTAGTTACAATCACACTAACAGATGCTTTAGCTAACAGTCTCCTTTTGTACCAAACCACACATAAATGGAACACATGCTTGAAAATTCTATATGGAACAGCTTAAACCTGCACAGAATTGCCTCTATACACATGGAAAAATGTTAATTTTTAGTCCTGCATCATATGTGAGGGATGGAATACTGCTGCTACGGGCCCTTGTGAGCATGCAGAAGGAAAAGGGATATTGCTCACTGCTGCTCAGTGCATTAAGTGAATAAAATTGAGAAGAAAGGGTAATATTACAACTCCTAACCCCACTTCCAGGAGATGAAATAAATAAATACATGCAATCAGAACTGGAAGGATCTGCCTCTTACTTTTTTTTTACTGCTTTTTACTTTTATGAAAAACATTTTAATGATCTAGGAATTTCTTTTCCTAGCTGTAAACAGAACGTTTCCATTTGAAGAAGGATTCATCTCTTACTGATGGAGTAAACAAAGGTATAAAAGAATGTCAGTTCCCTCCAGAGGAAGCATACAGATTCCACATGGGAGGCTAAAATGAAAATCCTACTTCTGAGCTCCACAGAACATACACAGGCTTTGTGCAGTTGGCTAGGAAAACATGTTTGCTCACTATCTCTCTCCCTGTTGGTCACTCCTCCATGATATCTCAGAAACAGGAAGCAGGTGGTGAGCTGCATGAACTATCAGGCAAGAATAGCAGTACTGCTACAATTTTCTCAGTACCTCCCAAAATCATGTGCCACATATGACAGGAATGGATACAAAGCTGCAGACTCTTAGAAAAAAAGGTAAGCGGAAGCAAAAATCATGAATCAAAGGTAGAAGCTTCCTCCTACCAATCAGAAATGGCTTATCTCCAGGTTCTTAATAGCCTCCTTTTCTGAAAGGCATTATGTTCATGTTCTGTCAGCATGCTTACAGTAAACCCTTAGGATTTAGGGCTGTCTCCGCAGCCACCCAGTTGGAAAGCAAAAACACTGCTACATAACAAAGATCCTCTTTCCACTGTGTTTGAACCAAAACATATGCATTCATATAAAGAGCAAACATGCAAAAAATGTGGGATATGGAAGTGTGCCTTAAGACTTACAAGATACAGCGCTATTACAGACAGGAAAACATGCAAAGCCTCTGGCCTTTTGTGGACCCCAAAGTACCAGGGAAGGGGTTCTGTGGCATATTCTCTTATGAGATTAAGATTTGTACCCCTGACTGAATGAAGTGAGATGAGAAATCTGAGGTTTTCTCAACAAGATTCTTCTAGTCAGCCTGTCCTCTGACAGGATTTGAGGAAAGGGGACCATTAGAATAACCTAGCTAGGGAGGCAGTCTGTGTATCTCTGCTTTGCCTTGAACATGCCTACTAGCAAAAAAATGTACTTCCATGTTTATGGATAACTATGTCACTCCTGTACTGGATAACACGTCCATATCTACATGAACACTGAGCAGCTAGGTATGGATAGCTCATGATTTTGGTAGTAAATTGATTTGCCAAAAACCCTTCAATATATTCACTGTCTTGCTAAATCATCCTGGTGGTTGGTTATTAAATATATATTTTACATAACAGAAATTCATTACAAGTATCAATTTTTACCTTGTAAGTGAAAGTCCAGCTCCAATATAATTTAAGATTGGTCTTGATACCTCTTCCGGGTCAATTCCAAACCAACCGAACCTGGAACATTTAACCAGTTTCACTCAGATGCACTGACTTTATACAAACAGTTAAATTATAATCTAGCCTTTGAAGTCTTGACTCATGTAAATAATTCTGCTTAAGTATATATTTTCTGTATTAGATCAGTGCTTCAGTTGGATTGCAAAAAGCTATGTTTATTTTACAAAAACAACTTTCAATTTAATGTGTATTTTTAATATGTATATTTAAAAACTGAAGTTAAATTATTTTATCAGACCAGACTGCAGAAGAAAAAAATACAAATATGTACTAGTTATACTTTAAGAAATACATTAGTTATCAACTCAATAACTTCACTGGGCATTCTTCTTCCTGTTAAAACAGAGGAAATACAAAAAGCTAAAATAGTTAACTTGAGTACTTTCCAGTGAGAAGGAAAAAGTTTTAATATATAGGATAAATTCTCTTTAGTGGTAGACTTGGCAGTATCACCTTAATGGCTGAAGTTGATGATCTTAAAGCTCCAACCTGAATGATCTTAAAGCTCCAACCTGAATGACTCTAATTCTACAGATAAGTTTGCATTGCAATTATTAATGAAGACCTGGCAACATTAATTATGTTATTAATTAATTAATGATTTAAGATTTAAAACATACTTACCTTGAACTTGCCCAACCAGTCAGCAAATTGAAAGAAGCCCATATCAAAAGACCAAGAGCTAAGCCAATAGTTTTGACAATAGGGACAACTGTAACATTGCCTGAAAATCAAAAACCAAAACTGAAATCAGTTAAATAGAATGCGATCTTGTATATGTTTGCTTTAGGTTCTGTGCCTGCTTGGAAGGCAAAGAAATTTAGAAAGCTACAAGGTAGTAAGAAACAGTGTTTTTAAAAAATAAATACCCTGAACATAGACTTTTCCTCCATATAGTTTTAAACATTACTTTTGGTGTGAATTTGCCTCTTATAAAATAAGCATAATAAAACAGTATTTATTATAAGGCTACAGTTCCATTAACAATGAGACTTTAAAGAAATGAATAACTACTAAATAACTACTATCTTATATATGGAGAAGTTTCAATAATTGGAATCTCTTTATCCTCACCTGTAGCCCACACAAAACCTCCAACCATAGCCAGAGGCCAAAACCTGGGGCAATTCTGGATCAAATTGACCACCAAAGAAACTATCCATATGGAGGCACAGAGAATCCACTGGAAGAACATGCCTGTGGAAGAATCAAATGCACGCAATAGGGAATCTGTAGAATACTGCATGTGTGAATCTCTTAACAGAATACATTTATCTTCAATAAAGCAGTAGAGAAAAAAATCAAAAAGGTGGCCACTGCCTTTGTGAATGTCAGGGAACCTTGTTACAATTTATTCAAGGGATGTATTTTTAGGGTGGATTATAATTTGCTTAACCTTTTCCTTATCATTCATTCTTCCTTCAGAGCTGCAAAAGACATGTGCTGGCCAAAGTTTACACAAGTCCTGATTCTTGAACGCATGAAAATTTTGATGGACTTTTGACAAAGGTGATAATCATTTGCTGCAAACTTCTCCCACCACCCCAGTAGCTGCTAACACAGAAGACTGCAACAGGATGAAACTTTTACAAAGCTCAAGCTTTTCCAGTAATCCCAGACACTGAGGATGGTCAGTGATAGACCTATCTCTGTAGATTCTTGAAGGGTCAATTAGGCAGACCAGTTAACTTTATGCCAGCTGTGCTAAGACTTTCTCTTGAAAGCCCAAGCTTGTCTTGTTAGGGTCATATTGCAATAGCATAACGGCAGATTTATTCATCCAGGGATCTGGTAATTGGTTATGCTTCATATAAACATGGAAATTTAACATAAACCTAGTAAACTGATAATTCTCCAAGCAGGAAATAGGAATTATTGTTTCCTCTTACCAAGTCACCAAATAAAATTATTAAAATTTCACATTTTGTTTTTATGTTAGGTCCAGAATGGAAAGGCAGTTCTCCAAATTTCAACACCTTTTACCTTATTTTAAAGTAATACCATATGTATCTGAGAATCCCCATAAAAGTAGAACAAACGACATTTCCCTTTCCATTGTGAAATTCTCATGAAATGTACATCATCACTGTCAAAGTGCACAACTTATAAAAAGGCTCTTCTAAAGATATGCCATGTCCTGAAGCAGTATTATTGCTTTATACCCTAAAAACAGCAGACAAAATTAAACATAATCTCTGGATTAAGGCTGTGACAACTTTTTTTTACAACTAGCATTGCAACTCTAGTATTTGCTGGTAAAATATTATTCCACTTAGCAAAAATAGCAAACCAAACAAAAGAATATAATTAAGTTTACCATCACCAGTATCAAATTTCTTGACAGGCACAAAGTTTGTCCCAAACAGAAGGACAGCTACTGTGGAAGAAGTAAAGCCAATAGCTAGATCTGTTCCATTGCTGATGTTAGCAGCACCGTAAGCTTTCCCAATATTCATCTTTGTTCTGAAGGTGCTTCTTTTTGTGTTGTTTAGCTGCAGGTCCTGACAGAATCTGAAATCAAAGACTGGAATTAAGTATGTGGACTATTAAATAATACCAACCTAGTTCAGAAATCTAAAACTTAAAGGACTCTACTTATCAAGCTCTTAAAAGCTGAAATGACCTACAAATAGAACCCCATGAAAATCTGCCATAAAACATGAATGAAGTGACTTAAGAACAGATGCATAACAACTCCCAATATTGTATGTTTTGTCTGAAGACACAAAAAGTGAATGTAGAGGTGCACTCAAAGGTTATGAGGATGTGAAACTGGGAGGGCTATGGGAAGCACTGATGCTTTAGTGAGATGCTCAATCAGAATATTCTTTATTACTGTAGCCAAAGGGGCAGAGGTCACACTGGGGTGTGTCAAAAAACGGGGTTAGACAAAATCCTAATCAGCACAAGCAGTTACAACAGACCCATTGTCAAGAAGTCAGGAACAGGGCAGAAATTCCATAGGTGCCACAGTGGGATCAAAATGGAATCATAAGGTAACCACAGGGAATGCTCTAGCTGACACTAAATATGAATAAAGGTTCATTTTTCTGTGGGGAGCAAAGGGAAAAGCTGCCTCTAAGATTTCTTTTTGCATTCCACATACGTATAATAAGAAAGGCAAAAATTGTTTTAATCCCAGAATACCTCCAACTTTTTTAAAAGTGGGAATGTCATCTTGAGGTTATGCTCAACAGAGGTGCCACACATACACTTTTGATATGGAGTATAACTGGCAGAAAAGGTGTCTCTGAGGACAACCACAACAATGTGAACTTTGTGTACATAATCTTAAAACAACAGTTAAAAGGCTACATATAAGAAAAGCATTTGGAAATTTAACTTCAAATGGCAACAGGATACTTAATATGCTGTTATAGCAATACACATGAAATCCTCTGGTCAAAGTAATGCTATTTACAATGAATCAAAAACCACCCCAAGAGCAGTTTGCCTCTCCCCACTGTAGGTGGACTAGCTACTGCCTGGAGAACAAAAGGATGGCAGGAATTTTGCCCAGTGTTGTAAAAGGTGTTGTGACCGCACTCTCTGCACAAGAACTGAGCTGCTGAACATTCTTTCATCTTATATTACCTAGTCTTACCTTCTCCACACTCCTTAGGACACTGAGAACTGTATTTGCTGATGTTATGCTTTTATTCACAGCTTCAGCAGGGCCATCAATGATTGCTGAAATTATTTACATTAGCAGATGAAAAGCCTGATTGCACAATACAGCAATTTAATCTCTAGAATCCTTCCCCTTGAAAGATGTCTATATATTGTTAACTTGAGTACTTAAGAGAAACAGTGATGACATTTAAAAGACACATCATTACAATGGCACAGCTGTTTCCATTAATATTATCCTTTTCTCCCTCACTCTTCATCCTTCCTACTTAGAGGATAAGCTTCTCCAATAACTTTTCATCGTATTTAAGACTCTTCTACAAGGTGTGTCTTGCCCAGGACCTGTAGACATGGAGCAGTGCAAATAATAATGCTACAACTTCTTCAAAGACTTGACTTTACAGGATACACCGTGACACGCTGTGAACAGATTAATACACAAAAAGGCTGACATCAGCTTTCTTCATTCCATCAAACTGGACTCACTGAGAGAATACATTTAACTCATCTAGTGGACAAGTCAGGCACAAGAGTTGGGTTTTGCCCAGAAGCATCCTCATGCTGTTAACAGCATGATGCTTAACAGCATCCTCATGCTGTTAAGGATGCAGAAATAAAGCTGATGACACTGCAGCTCTGTGAATGCAGGAATCGCTGCTTTTGCTTTCAAATTTTAAAGGTTGTTAGAATCTTACCTGCATAATGACTTATCTATTTGAAGTGCATTTATTTTTTTAGTTTTGCACAGACAGATGTTACTTTAAAAATACTTCAGTTTTGTATCTACTAAATGTGCTGCAGGGCAATATATTTTTTTGGCTTGTTTCCTATCTTCCAACAATCTCTATATTGTGCATAGTGAAGACTTTTGCACAACTGGAGAACCAGAACCATCACCACAAACATGGAGAAGAAACACAATTTCCACTTAACTAAGAATATGCTTCATTAATACTGCTTAGAATTCTGTAACTTTCTAAAACTTGGCACACTTTGTTCCAAATTTGGCTAAATTTCACAGCCAACTTTCAACTTCATTTAAAATCCTTTGACAGTAAACTTAATCAAACAAGGCCTGAAGCAACCTGCTCTAACTTTGACGACAGCACTGCTTTAAACAGGGAGTTGAGCCAATGACCTCCAGAGGTCTCGTCCAAGCTAAGTAATTCTACTATTGTATGATCAAATGTCAAGAGCAAATAATAAATTGTTAGCATTAAGTTGACTATATTTTTTCTATGTAATTTCCACATCGGACAGCTTCTGAGAATTCACTAAAAGCCTCTTCTCTTCAATCCTATATTATTGCCAGCTGGACTTGCATATGTGCCTCCAAAGACTTAAGAGATAACAAATGCCAGACCAGAACATTTGTTGAAGCTGCTACACTCTTAGAGCATAGTGGTTGTATCTGAAACTTAAGCAGATGCAGCTGCAAGTGATACCGTTATTGAAGGCTTTTTTTCCCACTAAGTTGCCCTTGCTGAAGGATTCCCAAGCAGCAGAAAAAATACAACTTTGTTATAGGATGTTGGAATTTTATTGGCACCTATAGCTCTTTTCCTACTAAATTCACTGGTTCACCCCACTGGAGTGTTGTGGCCCGCATTTCCACACCTGCCTCAGAAATATGACACCCACAACAAATCACGAAGCTCACTTATTGCAACAGCAGCACACTGCTGCGATCTCTGCAGACAGGGACAAAAATTAGTAAGCCCTGTCTTTGCAGGCTTTCACCTAAATGGTGATCTAGACTGTTGCTAAGGTTCCAAAGAATCTCTTTGCTAATTGAGTGGGCATTTTTAAATGTTGCACGTTGTACTGACTGTTTATTTGCACGTTTCTCCTATTATGCATTTACCATTAAGGGTGGATAGTTTCAACCTTAACTGAGGACACTCCTACGAGTTCTGCGGTGGCTCATATCGACGTGCCCAAGTGACACCATAACCCTTGCTCCAGAAATTTATCTTTGCTTCCCTGAGGTGAACTCTTTAAAAAGACATTATTCGGGCACTGTTTTCACTAAGTGCTACCACGGAACCAGGAAAACGCCCAGCTGAGAGCTCCACCCGGGCCGCTGCGGCTTTACTGACGCCACTGCGCCGGGGCTGCGGCGGGGCAGGCCCGGGCTGCGGGCGGGACACGGCCCGGCCCTCGGTCCCGGCCCAGCCCTCGGTCCCGGCCGCCACGGCAGGGTTGCCGGGCTGCTCGGCACCGCGCTCCGAGGGGATACCCGAGACCCCGCTCCAGCGGGACGCCTTACTTCCCCAGCGCCCTGTGCCCGGCTCAGCGCCACGGCGAGTTTTAGGGCGCTCCGCTCCGGGGCGGAAGGCGGCCGGGATGGGCCCGTACCGACAGATCCCCGGTCCCGTCTCCGTGCGGCCACAGCCCCACAGCCCCGCCGCCCGCGTCCCTCCGCGCCCGCTCCCGCCGGGCCCACGCACGGCCCCGCCGCCGCTCACCGCGGCCTCCCGCCCGCGCCTGCGCCGCCCCGCGCCTCGGCCCGCCTCCATCCGCTGCTTCCATCCCCCCGCCTCCATCCGCCTGCTTCCATCCCCCCGCCTCCATCCGCCTGCTTCCATCCGCCTCTTGCCGCTGGCCTCCTCTTCCCCGTCCGGGAGCGGGGGGCGGTTTTCGAGTGCCTTCGTCTCGCTGCTATGGCGGAGGGGATGTCCCAGGGCGCCGGCTTCCCGTCTGGCGGGGAAGAATCACTTAGAGAAAACTTAAATTAATGCACCCATGAGATAAAAGCACTTTTGGTTCTCCAGGCAGCAAGCGCGCGGATGAGATAGTGCCGTCCCTAGTGGAAGTGCGGCTGTGGATTCAAAGGCCGGTGCTGTGACCGTAACTGAAGAATCACAGAACCAGTTCGGTTGGAAAAGACCTCTGGAGATGATCGACTCCAACCTGTGACCCAAGACCACCATGTCAGCTAGACCATGCAGTGCACCAAGTGCCACATCATGTCTTAAGCATCTCCAGGGGCAGTGACTCCACCACCTCCCGGACAGGCCTCCATTCCAGTGTTCAGTCACCTGCTGTGTGTCACATCCAGTCTCCAACACCTCCAGGGATGGTGACTCCACCACCTCCCTAGAGAGTATACTGCAATGTTTTCTGTGAAGAAATTCTTCATACTGTCCAACCTAAACCTCCCCAAGCTGACCTTGAGGCTATGTCCACTCATCCTGTTGCTGGTTGCCTGGGAGAGGAGGCCAACCCCCATCCAGCTACAAAATCTGTTCAGGTGGTTGTAGAGAGCAGTAAGGTCTCTCCTGAGCCTCCTCCAGGTTAAACAGTTCCAGTTCCCTCAGCTGCTCCTCACAGGACTTGTGCTTCAGAAAAGACACCCAAGTTTTGGCAGCACTTGCCCAGGAACACAGACGTGGTTCCAGGATGGGGCTGCTCGCAGAGCAGACAGCACAGTCTCCTTGCAGCTCCCCTCACTCCTGAGGTCTCCCTGGCTGCTGGAGGCTGTCACAGGGCTGGGGGCTGCAGGCACCTGCAGAGGGGAGCAGGCATCTCGGGGAAGGCAGGGACATTTCGAGGCCATGCAGCAGCTGCTGGCCCTGTGGTGTGCAGCAAGGCAAGGAAACCACCGAGCCTGGTCATGGCAGCCAGGTTTTTATTTTTCTTAAGCACAAAAATTGCCACCTGTTGGTCTGGAAACCCCTGTGTTGTTTGGCAACCAGAATCAAGTAGGAAAAAAATCTTTTACATGATGTCAAGAAGAGGTGTTTGCAGATTTCCCTGTAAGGATTTGATCCGGATCAGTTAAAGCACAGACTATTAGTCAGCATGTTTAGTCACGAAGCAAACATTTCTCTCTGTACTCTTGAAGTACAGTTTCCAGATGGCAGCCCAAATTGATCTCCTTACAAACACAGCACGAGCCTTCTAAAGTAATGCTTCATATTTTGCAAATCAAACCTACATTATCCATAATAAGGGCTTACTTTGTTTCTCTGGAGTATAAGTTGTCAGTCATATGGATTCAGTAAAGCTAGGAATGCACCATGTATCAATCATTTTAACATAAATGTCTGTCCATGTGTCCTTTAGGGATGAATAGCAGAATGTCTCTATGGAAACAGTAGGGCTGTAGTGCATCCAAGAGAAATAATGTTCCATATCATAATCACAGAGGTAGCCCACAGAAAAAAGAATTCTAAAGGCAGTGCAAGTATATGTGTTGCGTTATTTTATTCGGAAAAAAAGTGGTAGGAAAAATGTTAACCTTTTACATTGGAGTGCCTGCACATAGAAAGCAAGAGCACACACATTAAGGACCCTAATGTGTAACCACATCCTTTCAGGTGCCCAGAGATAAAGAGAAGTCAAGAAGCCAAGACTGGTGGGCATTGGCACACTCCACCTGTCTCTGCAAATTGGCCAGAGACCTCCTGCTAGGAGCAGCGCAGGCCACCAGCTGCACTGCAGCTTGTCTAGCACCAGCAGAAAACCTCTTCAAATGCAGGTGTAGGTGGAGGTGAATTTCAAAGCTAAAGAAAAAAACAACCAAAACAAACAACCCAAACAAAAACAACAACAACAACAAAAAAAGGAAGAAAATAATTGTAAATAGTTAATCCAGCTATTCATTCACATTTAAAAACTATACCTAGGTCTGTGAAGGACTAGAAAATACTTTTTTAATTCCCCTCTTCCATTCCTTGCTATTTTTGTATACTAGTTTTTCTATTCTTCCTAACCTTAGGAAGGTACAACATTGGCCATGACATATGGGTATATGAACAAATTACATGAAAAGCTGAATTTAATGGATGCAGATGGTAAAATCACAGTTATAGTTTAGAGCAAGGAGCAAATCCAAAATCTGACAGACGTTACAGGCTAGCTGTAGGTAGCAAAGTGAAATAATTTAGGCCAGAATTAGATCAGACAACTACTGCTGTCCTGAAAGTTTGTCTTAAATATTTTATGACCACAGAGAAAGTACTGTTTCAGGTTAGTAGTGCTCTTTAGTGCTTTACTGCAGCTTTGGGTTAGAATGATTCCAGAAAGAAGAATAGTACCCACCTGAACAAAACCACATTTCCTTTGTTTCTTATGAAACAATTAATTTTTTTCCCAGAGAACTCCACAGTCATTTGAGCCTGCCTTATTTATGGTATCTTCTAGGGCACTGGAGCTGTACACTGAAAGGGCTGAAATAAAAAAAAAAAAAAATAGTTTGATATTTTGCCTTTTAAAAATTCAAAATTAGAGGCAAAATCTGTTGAACTAACAAGATACTATATTCTTTTTAGTTGATTTTCTGCCACCATCCTTTCCAAAGAACATACCACTGCCTGACTTCTCTCTTCTGAACATGAGAAATGTGGGAAATACCATTGCTATTATCACATCTAGAAAGGCTCAGAAAAATCCCAGCAGTCAACACTGTACATCAGTGTGTACACCACATTACAATTTCAAGGCTGCAAATGAAATGAGAAGTGAAGAATGACTCTCCATAGCCTTTTATAATTTCCTCCAGATAATCTTTAAGGAGTAGCAGTACAAAGATTACATAGATGAAAGAGAATTTCAGAGAACTGTTATAGCAGAGGAGAGCTGTTGGTTACTGGAATGTACAGTGCTTTGGTGCTGCTTGGTTGTAATAGACAGGTGCTGTGTGAATGCAGGAGCTGGGTATTTGAAAACAAATGTTGCAGTGTGATGCATTTCCAACTCTGGAGCTTTTGGAATAAATTCTCTTTGTTTGGGATATGTCCCATCAGTCAAATTTGAACTAAAACAAAAGACAGAGAGAGGAAATGAAGTGGATGAAGAGATTTCTTTACAATCCCAATTCCTCCAAAGATTCAGATTCAGAAAAAACAAGTGACCGGAAGACTCTTTTACTGGTGATGTGCATGGATACTGGAATTTTAACTTGACAGTATACATTTAGACAAAAAGTAAGGATAAGTGATGGCTTGTGGAAAAAAAAATACACTCACAAAGTTTTATCAATTCATATTGGACCAATATGAAACATAAACTAACTTCCTAACTGTCTATTCTCCTTCAGTATTACCTATGGAGAAGGGAATATCTCCATTCTTTGAATTACAGTGAACATATACATTTTATTATTTTATACTTAGACATCTGATTAGTCAGATGTCAGAGGTTTTCCCTTAACTTCTGTCTGCCCCAACTTTTCCAGTTGTACAGCTACTATGCTATGCCTGGTTCCAGAAAGTGCAAATAGGAGACATTCCTGAGCTGTTTAGTAGCAGATGAATAGCATTTTAGAAGTGGCTATGTGTTTTTTCACTTCTCATCACAACAATATATGATTCCCAAAAGTTCTAAAATCCAGGGAGTGGGCAGTATTTCAAACTCAAAAAAAAAAAGCCTAAAAACTAAATGCAGGAAAGGGAATTTCTTCAGTACATTTGGATGCAGTGCACTAGAGGGCCCTCAGGAGTTAGAAATAGATGGAATGCACTTTTGGAAGGCACATACCTCACAGGACTTTTCATTACAGAATTTAAAATAGAAGTTGCTGTGGTTTTGTGTGTGTGGGGTGTTTGGTTTGGGTTTTTTTATAACGTGAGGTTCATGTAAGTTTATAGCAGTTCATATGCAAGCACCTCTCAGTAAAGTTAGCTTCTCTCAACAGTTCTTAGCTTGCAATGAAATACCTAAATGTGAACCACACTCAAAAGTGAAATATGTTCTAAATGCCAGCTTTTACTCAGTTACTTTTGTTAATCCAAGGAGTTTACCAGAACAAAGGATGTGTCAAGCTGAATAGGTAAGAAATTTTATTTTTATAGCAATATGTATACAATGTGTGCTTATTCTTTGTTTCTTGGAAAGGATATATAAGCCACTGTCATTTTATTTTAAAAACTATAGCTAGATTCTTTTTATGTCTTCACAAGAGTGGAGAGGATTAACCATCTTTCAATTTTAATGTGTATTTATGAATTATGGCAACTATATTCATAGTCAACTAGGGAACTTTGGCACTGATAATATATTTTTATATTACTGAATATGTGCATATTTAACTACTAGTCATTGATTCATATTTGGATCATTTACAGCATTTCCATAACATGAGGTTTAGTGAAGACTTTTTCTTGTAAGAAAAAGATAATGATCTGGGTTTGACAAGAATTTCTTCTAATGCTGGAATACATCCAGCTGAGATTGAAAACTGAACCTGTATTTAATGGTTTTGGTGTTTGATTTATACTGTAATGAGAAAGTAAAAGATGTATCTTGACAAATTCCTACATACTGTCTCATCTAGAACTTCTTTTCTCTGAAAAATATAGAGCCACAGATGCTATGTGTGAGTAATGAAAGGAAATGCTACTATTTTCTTTTTGCAGTTTGCAAAGAAGATACATAGATCTTTTAGACTACAAGTCAGTAAACTTTGCTTACGCAGCTGGCTCCATTCATTCTCTGAAGCCAATCACTTCCCCTGTGGTGGCTGATAAGAATTTAACAGTTTGAGAAGGTGGAGTGTCAGCATCCTTAGTGCTGACCACTTTCCCAAGCATATCAGTAGCCTCTGTCCATCATCCATGCTGGAAGCTACTTGGAAAAGGAGAAACAAAAATTGGGGAAGGGAAATCATGCATCATCATCCTGGCTGGAATGTACAGAAGACTTTATGCTGTTTTCATCATGTGGATTCACTAGAGAAATGACCCCTTTTGATCAGCCAAGTAAAATCAAAAACTTGTTTATTTGCTGCCTGTGGCCCTCACGGGTGCTGAGGCTCTGGACTTGCAGGCGCCCAAGGACAAGGAGGAATCTGCTAGTGGGCACTGCCTGTGTGATCTACCTGGGATTCCTTGTCAGCCAAGTGGGTCACGTTTTACCTCAGCTCAAAGGAGGACATCAAAAGATCACTTCCAGGAGTCTCCAAGATGCAGCTCAAACTCCTTTTCTGGGCATCCCACTGGATGGCACCCTGTCACCACCCAATTTCCAGGAACCCCAGCTTGGTAGCAGTGGGACCTTGCTGCCACCCAATGTAGTTTATATCACCCTGCGGTCCAAGCGCAGCAAGCCTGCCAACATCAGAGGCACAGTGAAGCCAAAGCGCAGGAAGAAAACTGCAACCCCTTTGTCCTATGGGCAGCACTTTCCAAAAGCCACTTTTATGGGCTGGGAAGGGGCCTTTGCCCAACAGCCAGGGAGGGCCACACATGCTGCAGGCACAGTGGGAGCAGCGATCGCTCCGGAGGCAAGAAAGTACCAACTGGATGAACACAGGCATAAAGGAATGGCTATCAGGGAGAGAGGTCCCCAGAGACCAGGGAGGATTTCTGGAGCTGTAAAGGCACAGCTCCAGCCTGAGGAAAGCAATATCAGGATTTACAGCGAGAGCCCTCCGTCGTGGATGAGCAAAGATGACATCCTAAAGATGCGCATGCTGGCAGATTCTCCCATAGAGAGCATTCAAGAGGCACCTTCGCACAAAGCAGTCCTGGTAGTCTTTGCAAGAGGTCCCAGCTCTACGGGAACTGCTTGTAACCAAGGACACTGTGGAATTGTCAAAAGACCTCTCGACATGAGTGAGGTGTTTGCCTTTCATTTGGACAGGATCTTGGGGCTAAACAGGAGCTTACCTTCTGTAAGCAGGAGATCAGAGTTCTTCCAAGGTAACACATTTGTGTGGCTTTCAGCTTGCAGGTGGGGTGCAGAGGTTTCCTTCTCGCTCCGCGTTAGCCGTGGGGCAGCAGCAGCCACTCCCTTTAACTCCTGCGAGCCCGAGGACTAACCCCGGTGTTAGTCAGGGAAATAAAGCCAGTGTCTGTGTGAAACTTCTGCAGTGCAGTTATCCTGTCCAAAGGATGAATACCCCAAAGTTAGCAGCAAATATAGAGTTGCTGAGGGCAGTAACAGTTTCCTCACATGAGTCTGGAACAAGAAAAAAGAGAAAGAGCAATCTGTAGATTGCATGGCATTGTACAGACTGCCTGCAGTGAAACTGGTGGAAGAGATTCCAGAATCTCTGATTCAATAGGTATTTCTAATTTTTTTTTAAATAAACTTCATATCTTTTAGAATCGACTTTAATAAAATATTACTTGAACTTGTCACAGAAATTTTTCTCTCAGGTGGTAGGAATAGGGTCAGATAATCTACTTGGAGAGGTAGGGAACCTGCCTGCAGAAGCTGGAATCTTCTTTCATGACACTAATCCCCTTGGGAGCTGAAAACTTTTAAAACGTACTTCCCTTTCCTCTAGTAGTTAAAACCCAAATATACTACATTTCAGTGAATTCTGCTATACATTTTGAGGTTCACTACACACACATCTATATATTATCCAAAGAAACACACACAGTAAATATCTCTACATTCCTGTTACATGATTAGTATAGAGTTTCCAATTAAAAATTTGATTTTTAACCTTTAGTGAAATTAAAGATAGAATTCAGACATGTAATATAAGTTAGAAGTCTACTTTAAAATTGCTTCTTCTAAATATGTCTTCAGCCTAAGTCCTATTTTTGTACAGTCACAAATCCAAAAGGACGATGTTGCATTTTAGTGAATCATTGCAAAAGTATCTAGCTGTGTTCTTGCCGTTCATTTCTTTGAAATCAGCTTATACCAAATATTTTTATATCAGTCTGCATTTCTTAAAAAGAGAAGTAATGCTAGAATGCTTTTCTGAAGTCTGACGGCAGGAAGACCACCTCGTGATCTCCAGTGTCTTCCTTCTTCGTAAACCTTCCCTTTAGCAGCCTGTGCAACAATGGGAATGAATCTCTAGGAACAACAGTTTGGAGGCTTCTGAATATTATTCATACTTGCAGAGCATGGAAGATAGATTATGCCTATTTTATTTTTAGGAGCAAGATCTATTGCTACAGAGCTGTCATAAGGCATTAAGGTAGTTCAATTGGGGGAGCTCTGCACAGTGTGGCTGCAGAGATGACAAACTGCAAACCTCAGAAAATTGCTATTAGGCTAATTGTGCATTGTGTTGCTCAGTGTCTGTCACCTTACAGTATGTTTTGGACTGTCTGGGACAGAGTGTGTCATTCTGCCCTCTAATTTTCTTTTCCTCATAACTGGCTAAGTTCCTATTGCAAGAGGAGTGTTGCTAGGTGATGAGAAAAAAAATAACACTATTTTGGTCTCACTTCATTTTTTCCAGCTAAAGGCTGAGCAGAGCACTTGGAACAGTGACTGCACCTTGTCTCTCATGATTTCTTTAGCCTGGAAATATGCTAGAAGTCAGATGCCTAATAACTACTTGAGCTCTTTCCTATTTATGTGCTTGTGTCTGGCATAATGTGAAAATATCTGTGTTAGGAAAATGAGCAAAAATATAATTCTTAAAAATAAAATGAGCAATCAGCTCATTTAAAGGACCTGTATGTGTTTAAGTTAAGATAGGTGGGCTCTGTAAAGTTTTTTACAGAGTGGCTGGTGTGAATCAGTTATTCACATGGGAAAGCAAGCAATGCAGGATTAGAGACTGTGCATGTGTGTATGCGTGTACACTATTTCTGGGCTGACATATCTCTCTCCCCGACACATCCCTTTAGCTTGCCTCACTTGTGATGTGATCCAACAAGACATGTTTGATGTAGCATTAAAATCTTAAAAAATGGGCTTTTCAAAACTGTCATTCATTTTGTCAAAAGCAGTTTCAAAGAACTGCTTAGTAAATCCCTGTACAGGTTCTATTTCCCTTATTCCCACAGATCTCCCACTGACTTTTTTTAAAGTCTAGCAAAATACTGTATTCAAGTTCCCTGTCTGCTGTCCTCACCTTCCCTGGTTAATTGTAAACCCTTTTAGGTGTTAACTGATTTTTTTTTTTTTTTGGTGGCTTGTCTAATTTTTCCATCATTCACCCTGGATGGAAAAATCAGGTATGGTAACTCTTTCTCTCATACTTTACAATGAATTGACTGAATGTAAAAAGCCTGAGTAGTACAGGTGCTGGGCTTAACAGTCTAAAAGAGCATGATTTCGTGCATACACAAACAGTCATTCATTACTTCCATTGCTACCTGTGAGGTGTGAAAAATGTCTCCAAACACCTATAAAAAAGGACATGACCGTAAAACACCAAGAAATAATCATAAAATTGTGTCTGTTGTGGAATAAATGAAGGCTGACCCTTACATGTCTGGGTTTTGGGATGGTCACATTAATTCTACAGCACTAAGAAACTTCATTGTTTCATAACCTTAACGTGAGGAATAGAAGAGACCTAAGTGACCTTGCTTCCTTGTCACAGCCCTACCTTAATGATCTTTGCACAGGAGCTAAGTCAAATGAATGCATGTATGGCTTCCAGCTCAGCAACTGCATTTTCAGGGTGGGACAGTGGCAGTATTTGTTAGGCTTGAGCTACAGCTGGAGTTCGTGGGCTGGCTTCTCTGTCTCAGCTGACAGCTGTAAGGATAGTGCTCTGGCTCCTTGGATAGTAGCAGCGAGGCTCTTTGTTCAGCTTTTGGTACAGTAGCTGTTGCTATGCAGTTTTGTTGCACCACTCACTTGCTGAGGGACTGAACTACTGTGTGCTGAGGGCTACTTCTCTTCCTCTCTGGTTTTCTGATATTCTGAGTCCAACTAAACTGAGAATAATAAGCACTTGTGTACTAAATCTACTATTTGTCCAGAACCTCCTTTTCCCCCCAAACATGCAAGAGGCTCTTCCTTTGAGTAACACCTTTCATGGTTGGTTTAGTGCAAATAGGTGAATGACACAATAGCTCCACCAGTTGCACTTGTTTTGCTTTACTGGCCTCTGCATGATCATAAAAGGTGTCCTAGTTTTTTCTGTGTTATACCCTGTGCTATCAGCCTGTTCTTGCCATCCCATCAAAAATTATGCAACATGAATCACCAATGTCAGGACAAAGAATAAAAACCTGACACTGCTTTATGCATTCAGAGTGCTCTAAAATACTTCCATATAATGCTGTACCTCTCAAAGGGGTACGAGAGGCATATTTCCAGTATTCTGTTGGGTAGAGAAGTTCATGTACAAGCAATAATGCAGTCCATAGTTTAGAGAGAGACTAATACGCTTTTCATGCATTCCTCATGTATGAGCACAGGAGCATTTCAATGAAGTGCATAGGGATGAAAGAAAAATAAATGGCCTAATTTCTCTCTGCTTTCGGCTTCTGTTCCTTATATTTTCCCTAAAAGCGTAAACTCTCAAAATTGTGCTTTGTATGCTGGTCCCACTCATTTTCCACACTAAATTATCCTTTCTTGCTAATACATGGACAACTAAACTCTTGCAAATGTGGCAGTGCTGAGATGTACTGCCTTACAGTGAACAATGGTGAGTTTGAGAAAGGGCTTTAACTACCTCATGAAAGATTTTCTGGTTTTAGTGTTGATCTTCTGGGCATGTTTGAAAATATTTTCTTTCGAGGAAGTTAGAAAAAGTCAGAGCATGAGATGAGAGTAACGTTTGCAATAGCAAAATGTGGTTCCTAACCACATGAAGTTCAGAAGCATGCAGTTTATTTTCAAAGTGATGTAGGGTGTGGAAATCTAAGATGATGCCTGTGTTGAAGAAGCCATGCAGTGATACATCACTGAGCAGCACATGAAGCAGTTTGAGTACCTTGAGGTGGTCTAATCTCAGCAGCCTGAGGTTTCATCTGTGTTAGCTTATTCAACTCAGCTAAGATATTTTTAGAAATCTTTTGATGTTCAAAGATGTGTATGAATTACTAGGAAGATGGTTTCAGCATGAGATTTGAAATCTCTTTCCCATACAATTTTGAAGATTGCCTTTGGATAGTTAAGTAGATATATAGATCTAAAATGGCAGATAAAAATAAAATTAAGCCAATCAGCTCTGGGCGAGATTCAGTGCAGTGCAGCTGCAGCAATGGAAAAGCAGTAACCCTCTGTCTTAATATGTAAAGCTGACTAAGAAAGAAGCACATGCAAAATACACTGGGCTTCTTCTGAAATGTACTCAACCTTCCCAGTTGTGGTTGTAGGTCTCTTTGCTGTTGAGGTAACTTCAGCCCCATCCTCATGAGGCTCGAATCAGAAAAGCTCCACTGATTTCATTGGGGTCATGCCAATTCATGCAGCTATGAATCAGATGGCTTTATCTGCTTTAGTTCAGCCTCTCCATGTTTTTCCTGCAAGTGTCAAAAATTTGAGTCACTTTTCTGAAGCTGCTGTTTCATATTCCTGTAATCCAATTTATATTACAGAGTTGAAAGATTTTTTTTTTGGATCATCTTTTCTGCTCCCATTTCCTTTGGAAATGCAAACATTTCCTGTATTTAACCGTAGTCTTTTAAAAATGTTTTTGTATCTTAATGGAAACTGGCATGATATTATTCATAGTTTTCAAGTATTTATATTACTATTGTTTATCATGTCCTTTTTGGGTAGATAGGAGATGTTTTCTTAGAAAACTGTTGATGTATTTGATTTGTAGAAGAATTTATGAATAGTTACATAAATTTTTACTGGAGATATAAAAATAATAGATTAGATTTGGTCCTAAGGAAAGCTGTCTTTTTTTTTTTTTTCTTTTTTTTTTTTTTTTGTGTGTGTGAGAATTTCCAATGCTTAGATAGACTTTCTCCAACTTTCTTAGAAAAGAAGTCTAGCCCATAGCTGACCTAGCTTGGGTAAAGTCATCTACAATGTAGGGGATAGAGCCAGAGAGAGAGAGATGGAGAAATGGGCAGGATTTCCCACATAAGTTACCTAAATACTTATTCAGGCACCTCAGTAGAGAAGAAGCCTGATTTTCAGGAGTGCTCAGCTCATTTTTTCAGTGGAGAAGAGTGTAGAGTGTGCTGATCATAATACTGATCATAAAGAAAGAGTGATTGATGTTCCTAATGGAAAAACACATTCTGTGTTTTTTTTTTTTCTTTCTAAGGAAACGCTAGGAAACTGGGAAGGAAGTTAAAGAGGTGGTGGGTTGTTGGAAGGACTACCTTGTATGTGCAAGCCATAGCAGAGAGATGATAGGATTCTGATTTGGAAAGGAGTTGGCATTTCTCTTGGGTTGAATGCATGTGGGGGCTGGTCTGTCATGCTTATTTGGTGAAAGGGAGATGGAGCTTTGCACATTTCAGTGCTAGGTACAGGCAAAGACAACTTCTTACCTGTTGTTTTACAACAGTCAGCATCCTTTGAATAAGTTGCTTTTTGAGTCAGCTGTGTGGAGATTGCTTTTCACAGTCCTGGCTGCTAACAAATGGAGCATTGACATTGGCAGCTTTTACCTTGCTGTTGGCACTGATACCTGTTTTCCATGGGCTGTTTTCTGTCTGGTTTGCTTCTGAAGAAGGTGGCCTGGACCTCTTGCCTTCATGTGTTTCTAAAAGCTTTTTTGCAGATCTGTCTCTGTCACCATGGGCACACGGAAGACAAAGAGACAATTTAGGCTGCACTTAACTATGCAATAAATTGTGCAATAGTGTAGACTAAGTTCAATGAACGTCAAGATAAATATGAATAATTTTTAAACCTTTATATGTGTTCCAACTCTTTTTAGTAAACAGCAGTTAAACTTTGCAGTTAAATGGTTCTTCCTCTCTGTACTAAGACATATTTTGATCTTCTGTCTACACACCCTAAAATATAAAGGATTTCTTTGTTTTAATGTGTACAAGCCACGGTCAGTTGTGGGTTCTTAGCAGTTTAAGCAGCAGTAGCATTGCATCAAGAATAAAAGGAGAGTTTCCTAATAAGATAGATATGTCTGTTCCTTGATGTTGTGTGAAATATATTTAGCACTTCTTATACTGGAAAAGCTCCTTTTAAGTTCTTTGATGAGGTTTATTCTCATGGTGAAGCTGAACACTAGAATTCACCAAAGAGAAGTCCTCTCTCTTAGTTTCAGGAAAGACAAGAATATTCTTTACACAGAGGAACTAAAGAATTTGGCTAAAATATCTGCTATACTAAACAGATCTCATATCTTGGTAAAAAACCCCAAATTGGTCAAGTTTTTTATTTGTGCTAAGCTCACAGTCTGTAGTATCCTCATATATCCTTTCAGAGCTGTGGAGTCATACATTATAAGTTTAAAATACTAAAAATAACAAAATAAATCCACTTTGACTATAGGATTTGTGGTGTCTCTATGTCTGTTATGCAAAGAAAACCCCTTTGACATAACCTACCTAGAAACTTTTTAATAGTTTGGTTTAGTATATGATTTTGTACATTAATCTCTTGCGTCAAACAAAGAAAGTCTTCTATTGAAGGCATTTATGCCTATGCTTCCATTCCTGTGGTGACTGATTATGGATGTAGGATAAGACCACATTAACCAAAGAATGTCAAGATATTAGTCCCTGGCTGGTTCTCCTGCCAGATTTGTAAAATGGTATAATTACTAATGCTTAGGCAATGTCTAAAGAACAGTCAAATAAAACTGAAAGTATTGGACTACAATAATGATAATTTTTCCTCTTTTTAGGTGGTCAAGCCTGTCCTGTTATTCTCTGGGATTCCTCACTGAGTCCAACAGATAATAGTACCCATTCTTCAGTGAGGTTAACATGGGGGCAATATCAGCAGCTACTGAAGAAGAAATGCTGGCAGAATGGTAAAGTTCCCAAAGCTGAGTGGGGCTGTACTGAAATTCATCATCATGAATGGTCCAAGATGGCACTCTTTGATTTTCTGTTGCAGGTAAAATGTTTACTGAACACAACTATTTGCCTCATAAGTCATGTGAGCAAACACAGGATTTTTAGAAAAAGTAATTTTAGTACATTTCATATTTTTTTAATGGGGAAGAAAGGTATTTTCATAGTTTGAAATTATTTCTGGTTATTTCTTATGATTAAAATATCCAAAACACAGCTTATAATCAGGCAGGAAACCTAACTGACTCATTTCTTTTTAAAAAGGAAGCAAAGGCTTTTGCCTTGATTTATTTCAGCTTTAGGAAGGCGTACTGTTTCTCCTTCACTCCTTATTTCTCCAAACAGAGATCTTGACTGTGTTCACAACTGTAAATCTCTGTTTACTCTGTGGTCCTTCCTGCACCTCCCCAGCCCCAAGAGGTGACTGAAGTGGCTTTGGTGAGCTGCAATCTGGATCAAGGTAACAGTTGTAGTGGATAATTTTTCCTTTTTTTAAAAAAAATCCTAGACAATGACTTAGTAAAGAAGGAGTAGAGCTGATGAATGATAAATCTGCTGTTCTATTATTCAGAAGGAGTGGTTGGTTAAAGTAAGATACAACAGGATTGAACTTCGTGTGACAGGAGACAAATTACTCTTGTACTAATAGCTGATATCAGAGTGATTTATATCTCCAGTTGCCTACCAGACAAGAACATGCATTCCAAAAAGTGAGTGAAAGTGATTCTTATAGTTCTTATAGTAAGACTACAATTTTATCTCCGTGTTCTCAAAGTTTATCAGCAGCAGAATATGAAAACTTGAAAACAAAAAAAAATGCCAAGAAAGGGTTCTGTATTAAACAACAACAGCAACAAAAAAAAAAAAAAAAAATCTGTGCTTCATGAGTCATTCAGAAATAAAGAATAATGTGAAAAGTATTCTCTGTTAAGCATAATGCCCTCAGAGGAGTAGGTTTAGCATCTCTAATAGTTCTTCCTAATCTCTGGTTTCAAATACTGTAAAACATAGGAACAGGGTATAAAATGCTTGTAGTTGACCTTTACTTGCCTCCTGCAGAACTCAAGGAAAATGGATTTTTTAATTTTGGGGGTCTGGACCTCTTATGTACATAAATGTATGGCAGAAAATTCTGCTAAACTGTATGCATCAATTCCAGAGTGTTTCATCATTATGTCTTAGCACTGAAATGGTGCAAGGTATTCTGAAGAGGTTGTCTGTAAGAACAAGATCTCCTTGTCTATTTAATGCATGTAGAGAAGTGCAAAGGAATGGGGCCTTTACATCAAAGGAGTCTTTCTAGAAGGACTCTGCTTTACTTTTTTACTTTTGGATGGATTGAATAACATCCTAGGACAGAGAACACTGAAAGCAAGAGGGGCTCTACAGCCTTCAGATAATGAATGCTGCTCATGATAGGAGAAAGAGGAAGAGGAAGAGAAGTCTGTTCCTCGGGATTTTGATATTTGGAAACAAACACTATCATAAATACAACTAGAAATAGAACTACCTATAAAAAACACCAAACAAAATCAAAACAACCCCAGTTCTTAGACTTTCATTTGATTAAAGAGGTGGCCTTTTCATTTTAACATGCAACCAAGTTCTGCATCAGGTGGGATCCTAACGGTTCATTGTGCTGGGATGTTACAAAAATAAAATTGTAGTTTTAGAAGGCTTATGTGAACAACAATGCTTTTGTGCTTTGAGCAGTTTGAAGAGTTAACAGTAAACAACAAAGGACAGAAAAAATTATTGACCTTTGATAAGCTACTCATTAAGTCTTATATGCACCAGACCAGACTTCCACACTCTAAACACCTGTCAGCAGGAGCAGGTCTGCTCTCTGGGAAGATGAGCTGAAGCCAGAGGCAGCTCTAGGACAGGCAGGGCCAGCAGCAGGAGAGGGAGACCAGCAGGAAGGATGGTGAAAGCCACAAGGCCCCATTTGTAGCCCAGTGAGCATCAGGCATAGACCGACAGGCAGGGACCTCAACGAACAACCCAGGAACAAGTAGCACAAAACACCCTCACACACCTCCTCTTCTGAAGGACTCAGAGGAGGGCTGAGCTGCCTGAGCTTAAAGGGGGCTTCTGTGTCCAGGGGCAAAGGTGGGGCATGTGGGAGTCCAAGGTGAGACTTCTAAGGGCAACCCAGGCCTATTTGTGTGCTCAGGGCTGTAGGAATGTTGAATATTTACTCTCATCTACTCTCAAGAGGGTAGAAGCACTTTCAAGGAGTGATTTATCCTTCCTGTATTAGATGGTTATCCTAAAATGGCATCCATTGCTCTGGATGTGTCTTGTTCTTGTCATTGTTTATGAAAGGGAACAGAAACAAGCAAGTCAAAAGAGATGCCTAATATTTATACCACCAAAGTTAGGCCAGATTTATGTATTCTTTCCAGCTAAGTGCTGAGTGTTGAATAATCAAGGTTTCGCATGGGAAAAAATAGTCTAGACCATCATGTCATAAAAGTATATACCACAGGGAGGCTGCTCTGTGATTATAAATACACTGTTCTTACATTTTATAGCTTTTGATGGTTTTGTTGTGCCCCTCACTGGTCTTTTCAGTTATTTTGCATACTGTTAGCCTAATAGATTCCACAAAATGAAAATCCTCTGTGTGTGTCAGACTTTGCTATTTCTATTGTTCTCCAGCAGAGAAAATGTAAAAGAAAACACCCAACAAACAACTTCTGACAAAGAGAACAGAATTGTATTCACCATCCTGTTGTTCCAGTTACATAGTGGTATTGTTCCATTATATTCAAAGAATTTCTACTGACATAACAGATCATGGCTATAAAATGGATAAAATACACAATCTGAGAATTTGCTTTTAGCAATACCTGAGGTATGAGGACCAGGTCTTCAACGCTGTCTCTAATTGCACTTGTCCTGAGCTTGCTTTCCTGTCAGCTGGGTTAGAGAGCAATGTTTTACAGTGACACTTTGCCCCAAGTACTTTGGCATTGTTTTCACTTGGCACTCTGCTGTACTTTGTTTTAGATCTATAATCGACTAGACAGAAATTGTTGTGGATTCAAACCTCTCAAGGAGGATTCCTGCATGCAGCAAGGACTGAAGCTGAAGTGCAATGATCAGGATGCCATTAACCTGACACACATCATTCAGAGAAGGCATGACCAAAGGCACTTGGCCTTTATAGACAATAAGGGTTTCTTTGACAGAAACGAGGACAATCTTGACTTCAAAATGCTACAAGGAATCAATGAGTAAGTTTTAAATCATTAATTTTGTAAAAGGATTGAGAATTTCTTCCCAGTTTGAGTATGAGACACTCAGCTACTGGAATATACATCATTGGCCCAAGACATTGACAGGATGTATCTAAAAATGTATGAGTAATCCCACAGCTGTAAAAGGTACAATTAACATACGTATGAGTAGGCATGCACGGACTTCCTTTGCTGAGTTGCAGCCTATATTTGTACAATTGATTGCTAAACCACAACATAAATACTGCAATTCAGAGTAATGGCAAAAACTGATGAATTTCTTTATGCTTTTCCAGATTCCCTGCATCTGCAGTTTCAGTTCTGAGGAGCCAGCGTTTACGTGAGAAGTTGCTCCAGTCTTTATTCCTTGACAAAATATACTGGGAGAGCCAAGGAGGCAGAAAAGGAATTGAAAAGCTTATTGATGTAATAGAAAGGAGGTCCAAAATTCTTCTTACTTATATAAATGCACATGGAGCCAAAGTATTGCCCATGAATGAATGAAACAGTCTTATTTCCATCTGAAAGAAAGTCTTTAAAAGTGTTTTATGGGGCAGAAACTAATGGTAAAATTGATTTAATTTATAGCATTTTTTTTTGCCAAACTTTTAAGTTTACTTTTAAATAAGAAATCTTACATGGTTTAAAAGCAACATTTAAATGTCAGCTGCAGCTCAAAACAGTGTAGTCTCTTCTATGTCACCAGTGAAATGAAAACCAATGATAATATGCAGTAATATGTAGGTACCATGAACACTCTGTTAAACTGTTTGGAAATTAGCAACAGGATTTTCAGTACATTAGGCTGGATTGCTCTTACTTCTCTCATTGAAGTCAGTAGAAGACTTTATTGCAAGTTTAAATGGGAAAAGAGATGTGTAAGCACTTGATACATTGATGACACTTGCTGAAACATAGCTAGTACAGGAATTTGTTCTTTTATTAGGTATAATAAAATGCCAACATTTCCAAGGGCTTCCTTTACTTTGTTTTGATCTTTTGAAATCTGAGAACTAAATTCAGCTCTTTTAAATGCAGGAGTGTTTGCGCTGGACATGAGGGAATTTTAAATACAGAGTGAGGAGAACATGGCTTTAACAATAATTATTATTTTGACAAATACAGTTTTTACTTGTCCAGTATGGAGTACAATTCATCATGAGTCACACATTGCAATGTTGTTTTTTTCAATGCAAGTTGTTCTGATGTGTGGGTGGATGATCTGATTTTTTTCTGTCTATTGATTAACTGGGTATTTTTAAAAAAATAGCTTTAGCTGTGTGTGAATATGCTGCTAAATAAGTACATGTTTCGTTTTTTGCAAAATTCTTGACAGTATTTTTTGAGAATATTGTCAAAAAGCAGACCTCCTAACAAGAGTGTTGTTAAGTGTAGCAGAGAAAAGGTTTATTCTGTCTGCTCAGTTTTAGCCAGCAATGTAAGCTTGGGTTTCCATTAAGATTGATCACTGTGGGGTGATGATTGTAACTGAGAACTTGCCCCAAGTGTTCCCACTGGTATGGTTGTTGGGGAAGGTTGGACATGCACTTCAGATTTTTAACCTTGAAATGCTCCAGAAAGAAAATGTCAATTGACATTGTATGTATGTGTCATCACATACATGTTCTACCTGTCTGTTTAGAAAAACTCTTACCATCTTTCTAGAGAAATATCATCTTTTTGCCATGAGGTAATGGTAGAAGTTGGATACTTTCGTAACTACTCTTGTCTTTATGTCTCATAAAAATATATAGGGTGTGAAAGAATTTTGAAAGTGCTTGTGTAATGTTATTAATGACAAACTAAAATGTCTCATGTCACTGTTAATGTGGATGGGTGCATTTAATGTTTTAAATAATTGCAATTCCACTGCAGCTAAAATCACTTTTCTTTCTTAGTATCAGAAAACCCATTAACAATAATTGCATTACTAGAAGAAATAGATCTCATTATAGGCAGAGTTAAAAAGACTTAGTAAAATTTTAAGACCTTAGCCAGCTAAATAATCTTTTATTTTATTTTGTCAGCAAAGGACAGATCATTTTGTTAAAACTTCCTAAAACTTAACAATTGCCTTGAGAGGATGTGTTTTAGAGTGCCTTGGACTTTTAACACCAAGGTAGAATTTTACAGCATTTTCGATTTATCCCTTTTTTAAAAGTGTGGTAACTTATTAGCCAGATAATTTCCATCACAGAAACAAAAATATTACTTTGGCTTACACTGTGAACAAAGTCTAGAGAAAGAAATAATCATCAGGATACATTTCACATGGAATTCCTGTTGCAGTGAATTTCACTCTATGATGGCCATCACAATCAGTTTGTCTCATTTTGTAGCCTATCCCACAGGTTTCTTCCTGCTAGATACCTGTTCAAATGGATTATCCCTCACTGCTGGGAGTGAGAGAAAGGCATGACTCTCAGCTGCACTGAGCTTAGGAGAGGGCCCAGCAGAATTTTAAATGTAGCTGATTATGACAAGGTCCCATGAGAACTCTGTCTTCTATCTTTAGACTGCACATCCTGATGCCGAGTCACTGCCTCACTTTGCCCAGTTGTAATTTTTTTCCAGAACTGGGTCATTGCCAAAGAAGACAAGGAAATCAGTTATCTTTTCAGGCTGAATCATTTATTTTTTATGGTAAAAGCTTGATGCATTCTTCTCCATTTCTTCTGGACATGGATTAGTGTTTCCTTGAGCATGATACATGCTTTTTTATTTGCCTGGCAGTTCAGTGCCAGCTCTTAAAGCAGGAATGTAATTGTCTGTGAAATTGTCCAGACACTGACCTGAACCAATGTCTCTCAGTAGTCCTGGATTCAAGAGACCTGAGTACTGCCACAATGCTGTGCAGTACTTAAAAATCTGACCAAGCATGAAAAGCATAACTGTAAAAAGCAAAATTTCTGGAGACTTTCAAAGGACAAAGAAATACTCCCTATGCTGTGTGAGCATGCCATATTTCATGTACGAACACTCTCGTAGTCTTCAGGTAAGCCAGGAGACTCTTTGTGAGATTGAACTGTGAGACAGGATTGCCGATTGCTCCTAGTTCTCTCATGTTGATAACAAACTCCAGAAAGTGCTTTTTCCCTATGATATTTATCCTGCTGCTGTGGAGCTTGGTACATAATCCAGAATTGTTAATAATGCAAAATGTGATTGCAATAGCTCTTATGAATGCATGCTAGCCAAGTTCTAGCATTTTTTTTTTAATGATAATGAAGAATTCTGTATTTTTTTGAGTGCATTTGCATAAATGTTATAGTAAAAAATACAAAATGACTACTTCAAGTTTGTTTATTCTCTGCTACTACATTTAAGGTACCTGCTTCAGTAACAGGGGTAAAGTTTATTGGGAAATTGGTTCACATCCTTTGGAAGTAGCATGACTTTGGACTGACAGGAACTGCACTGTAGCTAATATTAGCTAATAACTCAGTAATATTAACCAAGAGGAAAAATCCTAAAGAAGCCTTATTCAACCTGTGGTGATTGATAGAAAGCCAAAAAACTGCGCTTAGTCCTCTCTGCTGGGCTGTCTTCCATTTCTGGTCATATGGAATCAGACAAAGATTTGTGTTGCACATTATGTGGAAGGGTGTAACCAACAGCAGCAGGGCAAAACCTGTGGGTGGGAAAAGGCGATTATGTCATTCTTGAATCTGCCTGAAAGCCGGAACCACATGAAATGGAATTACTAAGAAAGTCAGAAGAGTTTGCTCTCAAAAGACTTTGAGATTTCGTAACGCTGGAAGACAGAGCTTAAAATAAGTAGCACAGGCACAGATGCCTTAAAATTCCTTGGGAGCCTGCCAGCAAGTTAATAGTCTCAAATGTTTCAGAAGCTGAGGACATGAAAACTGTGGAGCACTGTGAGAGCAGTTTCCTTCTTTTCTTGTGCGGATATTCTATAATACACCGTATTAAAATAAATAAATAAAACCCAGAGTAATTCCATGGTTTCAAATTTACAAATGCAGATGCAGGGTACATTAAGGGACCAGGTTCAAACCTGGGAACACTTTCATGCGTGTGTGTATGCAGACACAAAAATACATGTATATGTATTTATACTTTGGGTCATTTCTAAAAAATGGTCAATTTGGTTAATAAAGAGTGAGCTGTTTATATAATTTACTGTTTACATGTAGAATTGTATTTGTGAGCCTAAGTCCAATTTTCAGTATACACAAGTTGAAGTTTAAACAAACATTATAATAGATGAAACTTTTGTTCTCAAAGGTTTAACTCTTTTGCTAACATATTTATGTAATCTTAAAAATTTTTACTGACAACTGTAGAGAAAAACAGTAATATGTTTTTATCTGTGCTAAACTTCCAGAGTGACATCAACTCAGATGTTTTTTAAAGTTTTATACTAGATATTGAATTTCCATTTTATTTTGGAATTTGTGAATTTTAAAAGTCAATTTGTCCTTTAATTAATAAGAGTAACAGTGTTTTCATGAGTAATGACTAATTTTAATCTCTGCTGCTATTGTCATGTAATATGTAGGAATATACAAAATAAAGAAATGTCTTTATCAGATTTTCAGTTCAGATCTCTAAGTTGCAATAAGAAACCCTAATACATATTATTGTAATATGTGGATCATTAGTTACTGTTTAGAACGAACTATGGCCTTGAAACTGCTTCTTCATAGAAACAATTCAGAACAGATCATAGGAATCTTTCTGTAGAAATATTTTCTATCTATTTGCTCATGAGACTTGCAACTTTTTCTCACTAAGCTGATTCAGTGTAGCTGTGAATCTCCTGGTTGCTGCAGCATTGGTATTTACTACCTTCTTTAGCCATTCTGACAATACCTACTTACAAACATTGAGCAGAGAGGGCCATGCCCATTTATAATGCCAGAACAGAAGTATTGGTCAATGACTTGTAAACTTTTTAACATGCCATGAGCAAACACAGGAACAGAAGAGAGACACTGGATTCCTTGTGGAAAAGAGACTCACACAGAGTTAAAGTAGCCTAAAAAATTTGGCCTCTGATGTTTATGATTTTTGCCGTGATCCGAGAGAGACTAACGAGAAACACTATGCTGAAATATTTTAAACATTCTCTTTCCCACACAAAGTAGTTTGTTTTGATTTATTAAAGTATTACTTATTTTTGCACATTACTGGATGCTTCAGGCTAAATTCTGTCAGATACATTTGTGTGAATTAATTTCAATTTCACTGGATTATCCCATTTCCAGATAAAACAATTTAAGTCAGTTAGGTTAATCTGTGTTCTTAGAGGCTGGAGAGCTGAACCCTCAGGTCAAAGGGAGACCTTAGGAGAGTGACATATTAACAATGGGAGTTTTATGAAATATAGCATGAATATGGAACTTAGAATGTAAGTTCTCTAAACAATATCCATGGGATCTAAGAAGGATCTACAAGTGTTTGCAGACTTTCAGCCTCTTCCACCTGTATTTCTGTGTCAGGACTTTTAAGGAGGGTTAGACAAATTCAAGGACAGCAAGTTTATATATGGACTTTGTAAGAATTAGGTAAGCTCTTATTCTCTAACCTTCCTAATACAACAGTTCTGGGTGCTGGAGAATATAAGGGAAAGAGGCCACAGATAATACCCCAAACTCATGTGCTCAGCTCACAATCTGAGATGTACTGTTGGGCTGGGTGGCACTCAGAAGGGAATTCCACATATTTTTGTATTTGAAGGCTCTTCAGCCAGATGCAATGTTGTAAGCTTGTCAGGCTTCCCCTTATTTATAAGAATATATAGAATTATCTTTATCTGCAAGTATGGGGATGCTTGGGGTGTTGTAAGTCTGCTTTGTCCTTGATGAAAGAGGAGAAAGGAAACAGACGGCAACCTTCTAATGCCTACGGATATGCATTAGAACTTTGTCCAAAAGCAGTTCCATAGATTTTGTTCTTTTGGGAAAAACAAAATGAACAAAAATGCAGAAACATTTTTTCCTTACTGTGATGCATTGTCCCTTCTATTTTTGGCACTGGGTACACCAGTACCATTATGTGACTGAAATAAGGGGCTTTCTCTAAAAATTTCACTTTCTGGTGTTTATTTCCATTTTAATCTTCTACAATGCATTTACTTCTTATTTAATCATTTGGTTTCAGCATTCACTCTTCAGGAACATTATCTCTATTTCCTTCAATGGAAAAGCTGGCATGGCATTCCATGGAGGTCTGTAAAACTGTACAGGCATGCCTTATCAGAGGTATTCTTCAGCTCACTTTGAGATTTGGATGGAATTTATTAACTGTGTGAAATCCAGCCTTCTGAAGTGTGAGGATTATGTATGACATGGTACAAGCTAGCAGTCCAACGTGCTCCTATGCTCTGGGAATTCTGAAACAACTGCAGGTCACCCAACTTAATTTTCAGATATAAGTGGATGTATCCCATACTTAAGACGGGATCTTTCTGGTTACCTGGCATTTTTTTTTTTCCTACCTCAGGTCTCCCAAAATAGAAATATTCAGTCAAAAAGCAAAAGTGAGAACTGGCTGAAGCATACTCTGAATACAGCTGTTGCTGTTGCATAGTTGCAGTAAAGTTGTGATTCCTGAATAAAAGCTAGATCTGCCTTATAAAAACATCATCCTGAAGGAAGATGAAAGGATTCCTCCTGTTATATATGACAAGACTTAACTTTTGAAACCCTAGTTATTGAGGAAAATATCTGAGGCTTTTGATCTGAGATATGATCAGGCCCAAATGACAGTAGCAGCTCTCTTCCCAAAGTCCCTTTCACTCATTTTATTCTTTTCATGATCACATGGACTATTCTTCCATCACAACTCACTGGCCACCACTCAAAAACATGAAGGTTTTTGAACATAGACAGCTCTATATGTTTGAATACCCAGTATACTCCACATTTTGCTGATTCTTTCAATGTAATATGATTAACTTTTTATCACTCAGGGGCTGAATCACTTACGTGAAAAAGTCGGAATACTACACCTGCAGTTTTTGTGTTGCATTTTATCCCTACAAAATGCAAATCTCTCTTGCAGCTGATCAATAACCAGGAATTTTTCTCTTGGTGATCTCTAACAACGTTAACCATTGATACCAATAATTTCTCAGATTTCAACTATAAATGTGACATCCTTTTCCCTTAGCAGATCTTCTTCTTCCATATAAGGTCCATATAAGGTACTCTTACAGCACATATCTCTGCTACTATCTAGAATTGCAGCTTGGATGGAAAAATACTTGGAAAGAATCTTGCAATTTATTTCTTTTGTATCATCATTAGAATGTACCCAGCTGAATTTTTGAAAAGAGGGCTCAGGTGAGAGATAGATTGTTATGAGAAATGTCAGAAGGCAAGTAGGTTGATTTTCTTTTCTTTTCTTTTCTTTTCTTTTCTTTTCTTTTCTTTTCTTTTCTTTTCTTTTCTTTTCTTTTCTTTTCTTTTCTTTTCTTTTCTTTTCTTTTCTTTTCTTTTCTTTTCTTTTCTTTTCTTTTCTTTTCTTTTCTTTTCTTTTCTTTTTTCTTTTCTTTTCTTTTCTTTTCTTTTCTTTTCTTTTCTTTTCTTTTCTTTTCTTTTCTTTTCTTTTTCAGTGAAAGAATGTTAGACCTGTTATAACACAGGTAATCCACAAAATATTGCTGGGACCACCTTGACTGATCCCTGTTGTGGCCCTCATTTCTCCTGCTGTGTGTTCTTTTTCTCCTGTGGGTTTCTTTTGTAGTTATTCAGTTCCTGATGCTCTTTTGACTGGGAGACTTCCATTACACGGTTTTTAGATGAGAAGGCTTTATGTCTTAAAATGGAAGGGGAAATAAACCTTCCCTAGTAGATACATTAAAATGCAGTGTTCTGTTTTCTTAATTATCAGACTGGATAGAATTGTGTTATAGTCCTGTTTCAGTGCTGCCTTTCTCTGACCTTCTGCAGGACAGATACTCAGCTGGCTTGGTGGTTCCCCCAGACTCAGTGCACTGCCAGCTGCCCGAGCCATTCCTTCTAAAGTTACTTTCTGACTGAGCTCTGGGGCTCTTTCTCTCCAGCTGCAGGAGTCACTGCACTTGGGATCGCAGCTGGGCCTCCTGGACCGATTCACAGGATTTGTACCCCATTGGGTAGTGCTGATAAGACTCTTGTACTGCTGTTAGAAAGAGTGCAACCTACCATCAAACTCTGCAGTCACACTTGAATGCCTGCTTGGCTGTATCAGCACGAACTAAGCCAATAAGGCAACTCATGCGACAGAAGCGTTGATGTATTCTGAGAGCCGCAAAAGGTCAAAGAACAAAAGAGATTAAATCCCCATTAAAATCACAGCTTTCCACTTCATTTTGCTTTGTGTGCTTGTATGTCCAAACTTGAACTTGAAATGCTAGTTTGCAAGTAGCTCTAATGTGCAAACACAGCTTTTGTCAATTTGTTAGTGTTTGTGTTGCGAAGCAGGAGATCTGAAAGCCGAAGAACAACAGATTAAAGCTTATGCAGTGTCAACACCATACTGGGAAAGAATTCTTGCCCTCTATCACAGTCTTATCGGAGTGATAATCTGCATGGCCATGAAGAGCTGACTCCTATTTTTTGTTACACTGTTGGCTTAGTGCTAAGATTTCTTTGATTTTCTGCTGTTAGCTTTACCACCCAGTGTAGATATCCCCGGGCTTTCACAATTGCTCTCTTTCCTGCTAAGAAAACAAAACTTACATGTGTACAAGTACTTCTTGGCAGCCTGCCTCCCACATATAGTTTAGGGTCAAATTTTCAACCTATTTGCTTCCCCTGATTTTAAGCATAGGTAATGGTATAATTAGCAAACAAAAATAAGTAATTTTTTCTCTTGGTTTGGGGATAAGTCCTGCCAAAAATTGTGTGAACACACCTTGTAAGAAGGGGCTGCAGATCATCAGGGAAAAGCGTACTTCAGAAGTCTAGATCTGAAAATGTGGTTTGATACTCGTTCAGTTTTGCAAAAACAGCTTGTGGAGCTCAATATTATTGCTATTCTACTTTTTAAGGACTGGATGAATGAACGTTTAAGAAAATAAAGAGAATCTCCTTGACCAATTTTTTTCATAAACTGCCACCCTCCCTGTCACTATTATATTGATTAAAGCCTGGAAAAGTCCTGCACTTTGGATGACTTTTGCTGTGGGAGCCAGATAAAGGGAGGCCATAGTTTCTCACGTAGCTGTCTGTAATCTGCTTTCCTCCAGCCCCCATCCCTGGGGGCCACTCGTACAACCTCTTGGAGCCACAATGGGCTTGTGTTACAACACAGTGTATGGTCAGCTTTGCTGGATTCCTTCCTTCTCATGCATATGTTTCAAGTCCATAATTAAGTCCTTACTTGCATTAGTGAAAGCAAAGGCTGCATTCTTTAAGGCTCAAATCTGAACCTCCAGTTCTAGGGAAACTTCTGCAACTGTTTCCTGTTTCTTGCTTGGCAAACAGATGTCACTAAGATCCTTTGAAGCATTCTGGAGTGAAATGGATTACACAATTTTCATATTTTTCAGTGGAGAAAAACCACTACGATCCTCCAGAAAAGGACCCTTTTGGCCAAGGGTTGCAGCTGTTAATTCCCAATGAAAATAGGTGATTTCCTCCAGCCTACATGTAGACATCCAGCTTCTACCATATTCTTCTGGATAGATTAGGAGATTGCCCAGCCAGGGTTCTGTGTTTTGTGGTATGTCTCTCACATCGTGAGTCACAGGCAATAAAGGGGCTAGCAGGATAATTTGGAAGGCAGATAGCTAATGGAACATTAGGTAATGGTGGGTTGTATCTAGGTTCTCTCTCAATTTACCCAGCTCCTCCCTAAACATTAGCAGCCTTTAAATACACCCCTGGGTATCATTTCACAAAAATGGAAACTTCAAATTGTCCACATTAGTTCTTTATGGGTTCCTAATGGGGTTCTGATTCTCATTTATGCTGGCAGTTATTTAATAGAGAATTCTTTACAGTAACTTTAGTGTAAGGTGCTTCAGCATGTTAAATGATCCTCAAATATATTCTATTCTTGCTAAAATAAGTATCAAATTTTCAGAACCACAGTAGATAACATTGAATTGCTAGATTAGGCGTGGTGTGACACATCTTTCCATTAACTCCAGATACAAGATTTTGTAACTGAAGTTAATGGAAAGATGAGTCACAGAGATATCCTGTGAATGGTCTCCAAGGGTCTCACAAGAACACATGAAAAATGAATATATTCTTATCTACACATGAAGTTTTCACCTGTGAGGGATTTCTTACAAAAAGCATGTACTGATAAAACAATGGAAAAAGGCTTCAAACTGAAAAAGAGTAGGTTTAGATCAGATACTGGGAAGAAATTCTTCACTGTGAGTTTTGAGAGACACTGGAACAGGTTGCCCAGAGGAATTGTGGATGCCCCACCCATGGAAGCATTCAAGGTCAGGTTGGATTATTGGGCTTTGATCAACTTGGTCTGGAGCAAAGTGTCCCTGCCAGTGGCAGGAGGACTGGAACTAGATGATCTTTAAGGTCCTTTCCAACCCAAGCCAGTCTATGGGTCTGCGAATCCAAATGTTATTCTACACATTTTGCAAATACAGTTCAGAGTGGTTTTTCATTTAAACCAATTTAACAGCCTCTGATGTAGAAGGATATGATAAATTAGAAATTGCAATGTGGTTCACGAGGAAGGACATTAATGCTTTCTGAAATATCTTTCATGTTTGAGTTAATATAAGTATGTCGTATCTTGAATTTTTGTCCATTTAAAGCTGTTGTCTTGTTCAGGTTTCATGATCAGTTCAAAAACTGCTAACCTGTGTGCTACATTTTACATAATGCTGCAGTTTCAAGTTGCAAAGTAGTATGGATCAAGTATAGCAGAATATTTACATCAGAAAAGAAATCTTAAATTAATTTCAGATCAATATACATTTCCAGCTAAAACAGGATGTCTAAACCTTTTGGGTGCAGCTATTTTATCTTGAGGTCATTCCTCATTTAAAATCTGGTGGAACATTCCCTGAAGACCTAATGGCATCAATCCCAGGGAATATGGTAACCATTAGCTCAGGCTTCTGATAACAATAGTACACAGTCAGTTGAGAGTCAGGCTAATCTGTTCTTCCCAGCATGGTGTGTTAGATCTATGATTCACAAAATAGATCATCAAGCACTTTGCTCCAAGGAGACAATCAAAATCAAAACCCAAAGAAGTAAAATAAAGCAGCAAACTAAGTCTAAATATAATGGAAAAGATGAATAAATGAAACGGGCTTAAAACCGAGGCAGTTTTCTTGGAAAAAGCTCAGTTTTGTATGGGTGAATTTTCTTACAGTACACAGATGCTGGAAAACTTCGAACATTTGACATTTTTCAGTGTAGCCATCTGAAAAACTATGCTCCTGCTTGTTACAAAATCTGTGGTGACAAAGTGTGTGAACATCACAACGAATTCTGAGAGGAGAACTTCTTTTAATCACCAAGTGGGAGTCATTTCTGCCTGACACCACAGAGGAAAAACTATCAAAGGATAGAACTGTGCATCGATTCTGATAATGCTTGCTCATAATACCTTTTTCTGGGCTCATTCATATAATTGGTTTGATTTCTATTTCATAAATTATGTAGTCTTAGATGCCACATCAAATTAATTAATTAGTTACAAAATTATGCAATCAAACAGTTCTTAAAATGGACATTACTACTTACCATTTTAGATATACTCTGGTAACAGTATGGCACACTGAAAACAATTTGTTTCCCTTTCAGTTCTTGCTTTGATGATGTGATGGGTGATTTTAGACTCCAATTAGAAAGTTTCTCATGAACCTGATGTTACTATTGAAAAATATTTCCTAAAATGCTTTGAGTTACAGCTGACTTGGAATCTGATAGCAGCTTTGGAAGCCAGTCAAGTGGGTGATTGACAATGCAGCTTCAATGACAGTACAGCTTCAAATCAGCTTTGAAACTATCACAAGATTATGTCCAGGTGAATACCTGCAGTTCCTAAAGCTGCACTCCAATTAGACAGTTTTAATTTTCTTGAAAATGTATGAAAATATTTTTATGAATTCTCTGAAGCATAAGAAGGAGTTACTAATTTTTGTCAGAGAGCATTAATATTTAATTAGGCCATTCTGCATTGGAGCCAAGTCCTGGAGGGGTGACACTTGCCAGCTGGTTGACTCAGACGGGGTTGTTGGGTTGTGAAGCAAAGCCCCCAAAGGACCAGAAGGCTTTTAATGAAGCCCTGTGTGCTTCCACTGGCTCTTGTTAACACATATTTCCTTTTCATCTCCTATTTTCTGTGGGTTTCTTCTGTATCTCTACAGGCAGCTGCTTTCTGTAGTGATAATTTTTTGTTGAAGCTCTGAGAGCAGACAAAAGTGTGTTTCAGTAGTTAGCAATATCAGTGTTAGAGCCTAGCATCAGAGCTGTAGGCATTTTGTCTGTCAAGAAGTTTATCTACACCTACACAGATCTACCTCTTGTTAAGTGGGCCTGTTTCCTGAAGGTTGGATATAGTTCAGAACTTCAAATGTATGAAACTTTTCACACATCCAAGACATTTCAGTTACACATAAAAGAGCATTTAGGAAATATGATGGATTGAAAAAAGCAGAGCACTCTAAAAATTACAGGCGTTCAGATTTATTCAAGTCTTAGAAGCACTTGTTAAGTTGGAAGGATTCAAATTCAGATTCAGTTTGCATGCAGAGTTTGTCTGAGATCTAGCTTCAGGTTTTACACAGTTATTGTTCTGTGTCACTTTCTTTCTGCCTGAAAGTAGGATGCAAGTAGTTAAAAAACTAATTGCATATAAAATGCCATGCATTGGCAAAAAGACCTAATTATATTGTGTGGGAAAGGGTGTCCACTTCAGGTACAAGTTGTCAGGTCTCTTGCACTTCAGGGGCACTTCAGGTGCCCTTCATGTCTCTCTGCAAACAGCTAGAGCACAGGTTTGTAAGTGTAGTTAAGTCTCTAATTCAATATAATTTGGATAGCACTTTGATTCACCTGGGAAAATGGTGATTCTTGCCTGGTGTACTGACCTGTGATAGTAACTACATTAGAAATTGACACAGAGATATCACTGAATTACAATTGATTGGGGTTCTGTGCCTGAAAATTTGCCCATTTTTTCCAAGTGTATCAAATAATGCCTCAAAAGCTATTGCTGTTTTTTTTTTTTAATTGCTTTGCTCAAAAATAAAGATGCCTAGTACAATAAAGGGAGGCATACATTGGATACATAAACTTCTTTCTATATTCTAGTTAAATGTTTCCTTAGCCTCAATTCCTTAATCCAGGCATGATCACGCTTTCAACAAATAAAGAGATCTGGTGAGGGGTTGAAATACATGTAATTTTGAGAATAAAATTAGTGATACCCTTAAAAATCATATGTTTTATAGACATATTTGAAATTGTTTAAAAACAAGAGGTAAGATCAAAGCCAGAGCAATACTATGAAGACAGACTTTAATAAAGGAAAAAGGAATCCCAGACAACAAAACCCCATAGAAAATGAAAAATCCAAAAGGACATCTAGATAATTATGGTATTAGAATTATAGTTTTTATTTTTTTAAAATACAGTCACATAGAACTCACTGGTTGAGCTTTCCAGTCTTACTTTGTAAACATTTTAAAGCTGATCTGACTGAAAACAAAAAGCTGGATGAAAGCATTAATTAAAAATTTAATAATCCTTAAATGTCTTTTGACTACTCAACATGGTGTGATTTTTTGAAAGATATTCCTTGTTGTAGAATAAAACCCTCATGCAAGATGAGGATCTCTATTTAGAACACAGCTTTGCTTGTGTTCTAGCATTTGCAAAAGCAAATGCTAGAATGATGATGCTGGGAACCTGACCTGGCCTCCCAAAAAGCTATACAAATAGATGTTTTTAGTAGCTCTCCAGCATGAAACTGGAGTATATTAGGAAATCTTGTGTCTGGTTTGGATACTGCTGTGCAATTGTTGCACACAGAAATCTTCTAGAGCACTCCCCAGAACTGGAATGGGCGACAGCCACAAAATGGATGGTAATTAACAGCATGTTTGAGGCACTTTTTGCTTTCCCAAATGATTTTCAACAAAGTTCTTGTGATGAACTTTGAGAGCATAAATTAAATAGGTTTTATAACTAAATGAACGTTTAAATGTTTCCTCCAGATCAGGTCAGGGAAAGCTCAATTGCTTCTATTTTCAGAATAATACAAGCAATTTTTACAGACAGGGACAAAACTTCACCAGAATCTATTAAAGGAAAAAAGGCTGCTTTGTGCAAACCCAGCTGCTTGGAACTGTGCCAGCACATATCCTATAAGAATTAATCTTGTTTTTTTGGGGGGATGGCGTCTAATTTACCATGAGACACAATTTTCTATTTCTGAGGCACACTTAGTACTCAAGGCTGACTTAATGAAGCATGGCAAGTCAAGTCAGCCACTGGAAAATGAATACCATAAAACATCCCCTTGAAAACTTTTGCTCACTTTGGAAGAAGCGATCAGGGAAGTTTCTCCTGAGCCTCTTGCTCTTCTGGGAAGTGAATGCAAGACTTGATAAATCCTCTGAACAACTTAGTGTTAATGAAGGAGACGTTGTGAGGCAAGGGAGCACTCAGTTGTGAAACAGACAAGGCCAGAGCCAAAATCTTCATGCAGAAGGATGTTGACACATTTTAGCCACATAGGAACTGAGAAACAATTGTTTTCTTTAGGTTGAGATATGGGATTGTTTATCTAGGCTGGGCTGCTTGTCATATAGTTAGCTTGAAAATGGAACCAAGCAGTGAAAACAAGAGCAAGAGTAAGCGTATCTCAGCACAAATTCAGCTGAAAGCCTTGCATTGAAAGGCAGGTTTCCAGCACTAGCCACAGAGAAGGAATGGCATTTCTAGCAGTGGGGAGAGCAAGGAGGAGAACACTGGAAGATGAGCTTGTCCCCATGCATTTATCTCAGGAAGCTACGGGAGTGGAGGCAGACTGGCAGATGAGGCTGGCAGGGACAAGTGCTGCCACCCCTCCCTAGCCAGAGGGACAGAGTGGGTCCAGTGGAACCAAGCCAGCAGTGTGGTGACCACCAGGGAAGTCCATGTAGTCACCAGCCAGGTGCAAGGCCAGGCACAGCATGTATGCAATATGGGATATGAACATCTGCAGCTCAGACAAGGTCAGATTTTCTCCAGTGGAAGGGAGAATAGGAACATACGGAAGTTTTGGTTGGGAGATGACAGTGAAACAGACAGCTGCTAAGGATCACTTAGGAGGAGAGGAGGGGAGTTTGCACCAAATATATATTAAATCTGTGTCCCTTTCTGTTCTGTGAAAATGCAGAAAGTGAGGAATTTTTTTTCCCTCTTGCATGCCATTTTTCACACCAATATAGTGTTCTTTTGGGAAAAATTCAAGACAAACTATAAAAGGAACTTGAAAATTAACCATTGTTTCAAACAGTTCCTCATTGTCTGTATTTTTAAAACTGGCTTGAAATATCAAACCTCCAGTTTGTTTTGACTGGCCTCTGCCTGATATCATCTTACGGGATTTTTGCCAGATGCTAAAGTCTAATGACGATATTAATCTTTTTCCTCAAATCCTTGCAGCCATGTCCCCTGTCACTGGGGACAACATCAGCAGCCAACTTGTCTTTCAGACCTGCAACTTCACTGTCAGATTCAGCTTTGAAGTTCTGTGCAGTTTCTACAGGACACAGCCTTCTCTCTTCCACCCAGAGCTGACAGTTTCATACGGGATCTCATTGTCACGCCCGGAGTCATGACTTGAATCTGGGCTGTGCTTGCTGATCACAATTTTGCCAGACATGCAGCCATTCATATTATCACTGTGGGGATGGGAAAATGCTGGGTGTAGGGACAGACTAGGGGACAAGGGGATGGACAGCAGTGCTGAGGAAAGGAGCCTGGGAGTCCTGCTCCATGGCAAGTTGAATATGAAGCATTGTGCCCTGGCATCCAGGAGGGCCAAGTGTGTCCTGGGGGGCATCAGGCACAGCGTTGCCAGCTGGGCAAGGGAGGGCATTGTCTTGCTCTGCTCAGCTCTGCACTGGGGCAGCCTCACCTCAAGTGCTGGAGGAAGTTTTAGGCACCAGAAGAGAAAAAAGATATAAAGCTATTAGGGAATGTCCAAAACAGAAGCGTGAATGTGGGAGAAGAGGGGAAGCCTTATGAGGAGTGGCTGAGGTCACTTGGTCTGTTCAGCCTGCAAGAGTTTGTGGGGAGACCTCACCACAGCCTACAGCATCCTCATGAGCAGGCACTGATCTCTTCTCTGTCATGACCAACCATGGGACCTGAGGGAAGGGCATAAAGCTGTGTCAGGAGGGGTTTAGCTTAGGTAACACAAAGTTCCTCACCCTGAGAGTGGTTGAGCACTGGAATAGACTCCTCAGGGAAGCGGTCACAGCTCCAAGCCTGACAGAGTTCAAGAAGCATTTGGACAATGCTCTCAGGCATCACATCCCAGTGTGATTCTTGTGGCTGTCCTGTGCAGGGCCAGGAGTTGGACTCGATGATCTCTTCTAACATGATATTCTATGATTCTGTGAAACTAGCAAATTTTATGACCACAGCATCTCTCTTTCTGATAGCTTTCAATTCCCAAACACACCTGCCAACGTTGTCTTTCAAGAACCTTATGGCAAGTCTCTGTGGCAAATCCTTCATATGTTGGTGCCAAAACCAACAGGCTCTGAACTGCGCATTGCCAGAGTAGAAATAGTGTCACTACCACTGTGCTATTGTTTTCCCAGAGGATCACCTCTTATACAGGTCCACAGATAGCCCTAACTTTGTATTGTTCAAAAATAAAAATGGAAAGTAAACTTTTTTGGATAAAATGTATGATTAAAAAGGTATGAAGGAGTGTACAACTGCCAACTTCTGGCTTGGTTCCTTTTTTAACTCTACAAATGAGGTATCAAGCAGAGGCCAGTCAAAACAAACAAGCCAGTTTAAAAACTGAGTTAAAATAGAAAATACTCACAAGGTAGGTGGAATCCAGTCCATAATGTGAATTAAAACCTGCATGGAAGGTCAAAATATAAATTAATCAATTTTTGTGATTCATGAATGCTCAGTGTAACTTGCTAGAATATTCCCACCATTTATGATGTGTTCAGCTAAATCTCTAAGGTATGGTTATCAGTCTTCTACTCTGTACTCAGTATTGAGACAACTACTGGCAGATTTGCTCCTTATATTTTTTAAAGTAGCTTCCAGACATGAGATTTCTTAGACAAATAGAAAAATGTTTTGAGTTTGCAAGATTAATTTCTTAAGTGAAAGTTAATATGTGGCAGTGCAGTGGTGTGTTGGAACTAAAGATCATTATATCCCAAGTGGAATTTTACAAATAATCAAATAGCAGCATTGTTTCAAGCAAAGGGAAAAGGTGACTGAGATTTATAAAGTTAACTTGTTCTTGTGATGCCTTGGTATTTTGCTGCATGTGTAGGAGGATTTGCAAATTCAATCAACAACAGCCCATATGGCAGAGCTTTGCCCAGAGCTGAATGAACCATTGAGAACATTCCTTTGAATAATAGCTTTTTAATACAACATGAAATTCAGTAAACATATTATTTGCTGAGTGCATTTAACAGACTGTCTGGTTCTAGAGGGAGTAAAATCTGAAAGGCAGCTACAGTGCAACCAGTAATTTTAGAGAAATGTGCCAGAAAGGTTATCCTACACATATTAATCAACAAGCTCTCAGTCTGATGTCAGATGGAGGCTGAGTGCTTTGGCAAGCACCAGTAGAGTATTTTCTGGGATAAAAGCCCCATAATCTTTACATGCTGCAGGTATTGCGCCATACATTTCCTGCTCACTAGCTCAAATTCTCTGCAGCATCTTCATGTCCTTATGCATACCAGTGTTTGACTTTTCCCATATGCATCAATCTTCTTGATGTTTTTTAAGCTCTGTAGTGTAATGGCAATGAGTTTCAGAGTTACAGTTCACGGCAATTTTTAAGTGTGATGCCTTTTGAAGAACAATGTTTCGTGTCTTCTGTGAACTCCAAGTAGGAATTTGTACCTGACAGGCACCACTCATTGTATTTTCCTTTGCAACATGTTTTTCTCCTCTTTGAATAAACAGTTCAGATCTTCTTGCTGCCTTTTCTTGTCATCTTGGTTTTGGTCAAGGTAAGATCAGAGCAGCTACACTGTTCCTGTCAAACAGCCATGAAGGCTGGGAGCTCAGAGATGGAAATGTGACAGCTCTAAGCATGCAGAGGGGCTGTGGGCACCCTTTACAGTTTTCACAACTCAGGTGTCTGAACCCCAGGATTTTGTCTGTAAAAATGAGTTTATGGGTAAAATAATGAATTTAAAAATATGAAAATTAACTATTAGTTTCCTTGCTGTGGTCCCCTGCCTTCTGTGCCCCAACAATTGTGTGTTTCATTTTTTTCCAAGACTTTTCTTTCCCCCTAACCAAAAGATCTGGAAATATGCTTCAAAAAAAGGAAAAAAGGTGCCTCCCTTTCCTGAGATTCTGTTGTTGCAAGTTGGGAAATACCACCCAAAAGGGCAAAACTAATACTGGCAAATTTGCTTTTTCTTCTGAAATGCAGAGTACTGAGATGGCAGTGTTCTCATGGCACTTGTTGTGGGGCCAGAGAGGGAGTGTCGACCTGGGGATTTTACTGGGGATATTGCAACAGTCAGTGCAGCTGCTGGACTTCATGGTGAGGAGAAAAATTTCCACCGAGTTTCTGCTGTGTGGGGTGCGAGTGGGAACATTTAAACCTCGTGTTTAGCTCCCAGATGCACAAACCACATGTCTGAGCTGACACACAGGGAAGCATTGTTCATCAGTTAAAAATTGGCATCTCTCACTTCCTCCCTTTGGGCCAAACTGGGAACCATGTTGTGACTCCTTAGGTGCTCTGGCAACAAAATTACTTATTGCCCCACACTGAAGAATTAGTTATTAGTACAAAGGGAAGAACTGTGCAGTACAACAGAAATGTGTAGTACCAAATGCAATGGGATGAGATAGATGACAGGAGACACACAAGAGATGGCTTTGACCTGGGTCTGATTAAGTAATAGATGTACCACTGCACACAGCCCTGCCAGGCTCATTCATGTCTTCTGATTTTATTTTCCCTAATATTTAATAAATACTGGAAAAAGTGCAGAACGAAATGAAAACCACAGAGATCTGTTGATGTTTACAAGAGCTCAGCTGGACTGTGGTCAGAGCAGTTGCTTTGCTTTTGCTGGTATTATTTCCCAGGCTGACTTTCCCATGTAAACCACAGCTGTGAGCAGGTGGCAGTGCATGTTCATGTGTGCTTCATGTAGGGGAATGGCCTCATTTGGAATCTTGTGCATTTTTTTTCATGTTCAGCTGAAAACATAATTTACAATGGTAGACAGCTATAAACAAGAATTTCACAAGATGAAAGCAAAATACATAGTCCAAAACTCCTAGTGTTTTGGCTTCTTTTCCTAGTTCTACTTGATATTTAAGTGTACTTTACAATGAAATACATGTTTAGAAAAGAGGTCAGTCTGGGTGAATACATAAGCTATTTTCTTTTTCTTTGGAAAGAAAATGGATTTTTTTTTTTTTTTTTTTTTTTTTTTTAATTTGGAAAAAGGTCAAGCCTCTCTTCCCTATTGCTACATTTTTTTTTCCATGGAGAATAGACTTGATTGTTCTCCAAACATTGTTTCCTGTTCTTCACAGAAGGGAAATGTTTATTCCTTGTTCCTAATAATCAGACATACTGTAATGACTTGCTCACAGGGAAGAAAAAATTACAGGAAAGTTAAGACTGATGACTAATGTTTTCTTTATGCTGAAATTTTAAAAGCGGTACAGCAGTGGCTGTTATAGTGCAATATGTGTGATACATTGGAAAGCCTGGATAAGCTGAATTATGTATATCACATGCAGAAGAAGAGTGCTCAGAGGCATTAATTTGCCAGAGAAAATGGAGAGAAGCATTTTCTCTGTCACTGCTCATCCAAGCAGGCACAATCCTTTTGGTGCTTGTAAGAAGGGAATGAATGCAAAACTGAAAGGCCATCAGACCAATGCCATTCGCTTAATTGCTTTAGTTGGGTTTGATTGAGATGATCACAGTGCATCATTCAAATGGTAGTTTAATATGTCCCAGCAGATATGTTAAACTGCTGTTTAGGCAAGATCTATTGGGGTGAATGTTTCAGGATGTTTCTGAAGCCATAGCTATTCCCCATGCATGAGACCTCGGAAAACCAGGGGTTTGCCTGCAAGAGAGACTTTGTCAGTTATACCAGCATAATTACCCCTGGAGCCAAGGTGCACAGCTGTGCATACTAAAACTCCTCTTGGAATGACATAGGGTAAACCAAAGCAAAATACAGCAGTTAATGCCACAAGCCACATGGTTTCCCTGCCTTAATTTTTTGACATAAAGTCATATATTGAAAAGACTTTCCCACACAGTCAAGACTAAATCTTTTATTGTAACTTTTCCACATCTATAGATCCTGCTTGAATACACAATTTATTAGTTGTTTTCTAAATAAAATAAATGTATTAGCATTTATAAATCCCTTCAGTGACCAACAGTTGTTCACAATATGTTCGCTTCAAGGGAGATTAATTTTTCTAGTGCAAATGGTGGGGTGCTGATATCCCAGAATCAGTTCCCAGTCTCTGAAGGTCCTTTTGAGTCAGGGAAACTATCTATCTATCTATCTATCTATCTATCTATCTATCTATCTATCTATCTATCTATCTATCTATCTATCTATCTATCTTCTCCTTCCAGCTGCTCATCTGGAACATTTGCTTCCCTTTTCTGCTATGGGTTTAGAGTAAGTGTTGTTACTACCCTGAAATACAGCTCATCTGTTGCTACTGAGAGCATAGGAAAAGAATGGCAAGTCTGTTGTTTAAACTTCACGATTTTTTTTTCATGGATTCTAAATATCTCAAGAACAAATTCAAACATAATACATTTAGAGTGAAGTGTAATCCTTCTGTGAATGAAGTGTAATGACTTCTTCAAAGTCCTCGTTTCTCCATCAGTTTTTCCCTTTTAAAAACTGTCAGGCAAATTAGGAGATAATTTATATGTGCTTTATATTGTTCCCAGATGTTTCTATTCCATTCTATTAATTTAATGTTAATTCTCAAATGTAATGGATTTTTAATGAGGGATCTAAATTAAGATATAAAATAAAACCAATTAATTAAAATGTAAATGAGTATTGGAAGCAATGAAAACAGCGATGGAGATGCACAGAGAATCTAAGAAGTGTCAACAGAAAATGATACTGTGTGGCAAAGAATTAGGCTGATGTATTTATAAAAGTTATGAATTTTTAAAATCAAATCTGTGGAGGAAAAGGGAGTTCTGTGAGGATTTTGTCTGTATAAATAGGAAGAAAATACTTATGTTAATGACAAGTGGAGGAAAAAGACCTAAATCTGAGGGAAAACACCAAAATTGAACTGAGTTTGAAGAACACTATGGTTTCTACAAAATATAGTTGCAAATGGTGCTTATATCAGAATTCCAGCTGATAAAACAAGATGGGGCCTGTGTTTTTTCCATGTTGATTTAATTCTACCTAACTTAAAGAATCACACTGAGTTCAGTGCACTAGGTTATAGGGAAGGCATTGATAAGCTGGAAAGGCTTCAGAAAAGGAACAACACTGAGTGGAGAATTAGGGTCAGGAGTAACAGAAAGAAAAGATATGTAAAACAAGCCCAGAGCAGCATTTCGTAGTCATAATGAGAACAAAATAAGTGGTCTCAGCCTGTGATGTCTGGGAGATAGTGAACCTATATGCACCTAAGGATGTAACTGAGAAGAACATGATGGTGCCAATGGTGGCTGTGGAGCAAGTAATAAAAAAAGCCCCTGACACTGAAGTTCAGAGCTCCTCGAGTCATGGCACACCTACCACATTAGCTTGGTATGTGACAGAAACTAGTCCCTAGTCCCAGTTTCTGCCACCACCTAACCCAAGCTGTGGCAGGAGCCAGCCCTGGCCTCTTCCAAGTACCAGAGCTATGGCTGGCAGCTGAGTCACAGTATTTCCAGGCTCCATCAGACCTGGGTCTTGTGTCCCATGAGTGCATGTCCAGGCAGAGGAGGCAGGCAGCTCCCCCGTGGCACACATACCAATGCCAACCCCCTGCCTTCTTCCAGCACAGGGTCCTCGGGCAGGAAACTTGTGTTCAGAGCAAGAATTGCAGTAGAGAAGGACATGGAGCTGTGACTCTAATCAGTCAATGTTTATTACAAATTTCAGTATTGGGTCCTATCTCTAGACTGTACAGCAGGGGAGGGGAAAATAAAAACCACTTTCCTTCCTGCACAATGGCATGGTTAGGCACAGACTCAGAATGGCTTAGATGCTCCTGCAGCTGTGGACATCATTTCTGGCAAGAGCTGTAGATCATGTGAGCAAAAGGTAAACCCTAAGTTTTCATAAAACAGATCTAAATCTCATACAGAGATGATAGATGAACTATGTATATATTTCATCTCTAACTGCTGTGATTGTATAATATCAGCATTCAGGATTTTACACATCAATATTTGCTATTATTTAGTGTTTCAGGATTACCTCAAGTTTGGTTGTAAAAGAAAAGTTGGTTGTAATCAGAGACATCCAAGAGATGTACCGTGAATGGAGCTGGATGTGTTTTGAGCCTTAGAGAGAATACCAACATAAATTATAAAAGCAGTGGTTAGGATGAGGAGGATGGGAACACACGAGTTAAGTGAATTGCAAATATGTGACCAATCTTAAACCAAAGACATTTCAGCCTGAGCTGGAATAATCATGTGAAATTTTAGTACCGTGTTTTCTCACACTAAAAAGGTGATGCTTTGTGTAAGCAGCTGTGAATGTCTGAAATCCCTTCTAAGCCATGAGAAATAATTAGATCAGTTGACTCAGATACAACAGTGCTATTATTCACTGACTGGACTTGTGACACTGGAAAGGTCTGAATTTTTATAGGTTTATGAGGCTAAAAATGAGACTGTCTTAGAAGACGCCACAGCCCTGAAAATGACAAGTAGTGGGTCAGAATGTGGTGATAAAATATGATGTGAGGATTTGATGATCAACAAGCACCCCGATCCTATTCCTTTAGGATTTTGCTTCCTGCATGCTTCCATCTGGCCTGAATGCAGCTCAGTGGGGAGCCCTAAATCCTGCTGGTTTTGTGTTTATAGCAGCATAACCTTTGATTCAGAGCCTTTGATAGCTCCCCTCTGGCTGCCACACACTACACATGTGCAGGAGATACACACCAGCTGTGAAGTCAAGCTGGCAGCAACTAAAGGCTAATGAGACTTTGTGTAGCTCCCAATTCTCACATCACTGAAGTGCTCCAGCAGCTCCTGCCAGGTTCAGCTGTGTCTCGCTGTGAAACAGTCCTTTCGTGCACTCCCCTTCCAGTGTCCTCTGCCTCACTTCTGTGCCCAGAAAGATTTTTTTCTGTGCCCAGCTAGTCCAGACAAGTGGCTGAAGGGCTTGGTGCACTTGTATAGGGCGGGCTCCTTGGGAAACTGTGATGTGGATGTGGCCTCTGGTCCAAGAGGTCCAAGAAGTCTGAAAATCAGTGGTGTTTAGAAAACAGAAGGGTATACAAGATTGTTTTAGGTACAACTGGTTTCTACCTTTTCCCCTAAGTATCAAGTGCAAGCAAGTGAACTTATGGGATTGCATTAAGTGGATATATTTTAAGGCAGTTTTAAAGGGAACATATTTTAAAGAAGTTCTGAAATGGTAGCAGCTCCCTCTGATTTCTCAGAATGCTTGATTGAAAAACTTAACTATCTTCTAAAGGATTATCATTATAGGACTGAGTTTGGCAAACATATGCTATATTTCTATATAATCTCAGCTCAGAAATCTGTTTCACATTTTGCTTGTGTTGTTTATGGCTGATAGATATTTTTTCACTTTCTCTGATATGAATTATCTCCCTTATATTGAATAAATGGGCTTTGTAGTAAATGTGATATGTAGCATTGTAGCAACTTCACATTTATCTAATGAAAGATTTTTTTTGTGATTCATTTCAAGGTGCTCCGAGAAATTGGAATAAAAACCATTTCTTGTCAGTAAGGACAATTTTATAATTCATATAGATGTATAAATTTCAACCCGCAGATGTAGGGAGTTGCTGTGATACCTGCCTGTCTGCTCATCATGTGTTTTGTACCCATGCAATGCAAATGAGAGTTTTTCCCCGAGACTGCTGGGGACTAAAGAACAGAAAATAATAAAGTGTCTGTTCCATATGCCAAAGAAAACTACAGGAATTCTAGTAGCTGCAGGAAGAGGTGAAAGAGGCAGAAGTGACACACAAGAGCCAAGTGTTCTCACTGTTATCATTTGCTTCTGATTAAAGACCTATTTGTCATAACTAATCATTTACTAGATGTTCAAACAAGTGTCTGTCAGAGAATGCTTCATGAGAACAGCAACAATGAGGTTCTGAAGATAATTGTACATTTTACCTATGCTTCCACAGCTGCTGGAACATTAATGTCAGTGCTAATGAAGAAAATGTTTCTTGGGATAATAGGAGGCTGCAGAGATAGAAATGTGGAGTTTGTTTACTCTCTGTAGAGAAAAGATCTCTCAGTGCTTTTTCTGTCGCTGCAGTTTTTAAGATACTTGGATTTATAAGTCCCTAAGCTCTGAATACCAAATACCTAAAATAACTCCCAATCATTAAGAGAAAAATTGTCACGTAAAAAAGAGCTGGAATGTATTTGCTCATGATTTATTTACTATATGCACAAGACCTCAGTCTAGTTTAGTTTTCTTGCTAGGTAGGTTTTCATAACCTCCTGTGATGGTTCTTTACAGAGTTTAGTCCATTGTCTTAGAAGTGAAATGACAGATGGAAATGTATCATAAAAAAGTCACTTAAAGCAACAATGGCAAGATCAAAAAAAGCAATAATTATTACTTATCAACATTGAATGAAGATTAAAAAGATAATTTCAAGTTACTTAATGAATTACATTCTTGGTGTAAGACTGGGTGTTTGGGAAATACTTCACATGATTGGGTTTTTTTCGTAGTTGGGGATACAAACTTTAAAAAAAAAAATCCCTAAAATAAACTTCAAAAAGTAGAGGGGCCTAAATTAGCATCCTAAATGGTTTTCAGACACCTAACTCCATGGCTTCTGTCTCCTTTTATCAAAGCACTCTGCAGCTCCCATTGACCCTCTTTTAGTTGTTCCCTGGAATTTACAAGTTTCTGTATCTTTCAATGTTTCAAAAATATGACTTCTTAAATTAGAATACTAAATGTAGAGTTATGAGTTCAGTCATAACTGGACATTGAATACTAATAAAAGAGGAAAGCTGGCTCAACTTCATATCTACACACAGAAGAAAACATTATGTACCAATTATTACAGAGAAACATTTGAAACTATATTGAGAGGAATTTATAGTTTTTTGATAGCAAGTGCTCAAATACTCTTAACCCTTTACAACTATGAAGGCACAGGATTTCCTAATAAATGTTGGAAATGTGCAGAAATCATAAGGAATCTTCATAACTTCAGAACCTTTTCAAAAGTCATGGTATCAAGTGAACTTTTCCAGAACTGAAATGTCTTCTGCTCAAACTATGAACTGGGTAGCTGCATGGAAAACACAAAACCTTTGTTAGTTGCTGTAATTAAAATAGCTGGAGTATTACAATAGAAGCATTTGTGTCTAGCAGTGTTTTTCAAAGCTGTTAACTAAAAGCTTGCTGCTGTCTTCTGGCATACACAGAAATGAGACTATTATGTCAGTATGTCAACTTCCCTTTCAATTCTACATCCTTTCATGGAAAATGCTAGTACTTGCTGAATTCCTCAGCTAACTGCAAATACGAATTCCAATTTCTAAATACTTATTTTTAATTTTACTGCTGTAAACAAAGGTAGTCTTTTCAAGTGAACCAAGTGTTATAATGCTCTAGAAAAGAAATTCTGAAATTTAACTGCATTGAACTGTATTGAAATTTTGCATTTGATTAAGAAAAATTATAAAGTGAGATAAATTGAAGGATCTGCTGTGGGACTGGCTGGTAGATGCTGAAGATGGAGTTCTGTCTGCCAGACAGCTCTGGGTACAGTGGGAACAGCCCTAGGCAGAGAAGTCCTAGGACAAAGTGAGGGGAACCACCTGTAACCTTGAAATCTGAGAAAGCTCTGTTTTCCCCCAATTCCTTCAGTTTAACAGGGTTTTCCAAAACATTAGGGTATTTAGTACCCCTTGCCTTTTTTATGTGATGACATTTCTCCCCCATCCAGTTCTTCATATAACTGAACAAAGTAGCTACTTCCCCTGCTCTGCTCCTATGAATAGCAAGTTATTTTTGTTATCCTGAGCTAACAAAAGTGGAAATAGCATTTAATGTTAGTAAATATTTTTAGAGCAGGTCAAGTGAGAATCCAGTGACTTTATAAACATTTATTAGTGGTTTCTTATCTAGATCTACTCTTGCAGTATGCTTCCTATTTTTCTTACTTGCTTTCTAAAAGCCTCTTAGACTTTCTATTATCATCCTGATGTAACTTCCAGGTAATCTGCAGGAGGAACAGAAAATAATGCTATTTTTGAGGAATGACTTAAGAGTACAAATTTCAAGTTGAAAAAAAATCTTTTGTCTTCTAGGTTTTGACCATAACAAAGAATTCAGTGTATGAGATAAAAATGTTTAATGCTCTTAGAGGGCAGCTGAATGTCACTCTTCATTGGCCTTTATCAGGCTATATAAGCATTGCAGGGCTTGCAGCATGTGAAAGGAATGATCAGTGCACAAAGCACACTTTAGAGTATCAATTATATCTATGAGAAAATGAAGATGGAGGGAGGAGTAGGAATTTGCCTAGTAACTTAAATCCATATTGAATTCAGTCAGGCAGTTTTAGAGTTGTTTCTGTTCAAATGGGCCTGGAAGAGAATGAACTGACCATTTCTCATCCTTCTCTCTCTCCATCTTGCAAAGTACAGTACCCAGCTGCAGATAACTGGCTACACAAAGCACTTTTTTTTGGTTTTGTTCCCTTTTTTGTGCATTTCATTTGCTACATGTGCTACATTGCTTAATTTACCATAATGATTTTGAAGATCACTTCCACCTAAACAAGGGGTATCTAGACTTCCCTGACAATCAGAACCCATACTGAGGTAGGATTATTACCATTTTGCTTAAATTTCCATAATTAAAGACAAACCAAGTCAGGAGAAAACAGAAAATTCAAGGCATTGAATGATTATCTCTGACATATAAATTAGAAATAACTTTGTTGAATTTGTTGTAGTTATGTCATTTTCATAATATCTCAGATTCTGTAGGAGTGGGAAACTTGGAATAGGATTTGTCAGCAGATATATCCCCTCATGAAGTTTTAAAACTCCTCTCTTTGACGGGGTGAAGTTAAGGAGTGGGCCCTTTTCCCTGATAGTCACATAAAAATTTGCCAAAATAGATGGATAGAACAGAAAATTCCAATGTAGAAAAAAATTAAACACCTGAAATAAGCTGTGAAATTTAATATTAATGTCATTTTCAGACCTGTGTTGCATGAAAATGATTTTTTTCAAACATCTATCAAAGGTTCACCTTGAAAATGCAGACCAGAGACAAATATTATTAGTCAACTCTGTTCTCATTTTATTGTCATTTTTCTTGTAAATGAGCCCATCAGATTGTCTCCTTGGTTTGGATTTTTTATTATTTTAATATTTGTCTGAATAGGTGATAAATTCTCTGATCTATTTTTATTGGACTCACGAGAAAGCTTCAGAACTCCTGTCAGGAGAAGATGAAAACATGGAGAAATGGAAATATGTGTTTCTGCTTTATTTGTGTTGCCTCTGTTTGATGATCTGGGAGCCTGTGTCTAAAACATAAGTGGTATAGGGTAGTATAATGCCATGTAAAATAAAAAATAAAAAATATTCACTATTAAAAGTATGAAATTATTTCATTGTGGGCTGACAAAAACCTCTTTTTTTTCAGGTACCATTATGGTCCACAGTGCATCTTGCTATTAAAACTGTCTGGTTCAGTCACAGCCATGAAATTTTTGAATAGAATCCCTTTTGCTCTTGTACCATCTTTCTTATTTCTTCTGTCATTTCTGTCATTTCTTAGGTAAGAATTCACCTTTCTTATTCACCTTCCACACCAGTGACTTGTCCCTGCTCCATAATGCTCCTGTTCCTCTCATCCAGAAAAGCTGCTGAGCACAGGAGATTCTTTTCCAGTGCTCTCTGGATCCATGTACAAGTGCAGAGACCCTATGAGAGCTGGAAGGATTTCTTCCTGTATTAAATGCCCTGGGCTTCAGATCTCATGCAGCACAGGGCTCTGCTCTAGTCACTGCTGTGTGTTGCCATCCTCACCACAAGATGAAGGCTTTTGTGACTTCAGCTTTGAGCTTTACTTTTCTTTCAACATTTGTTAAAATCTGGTATCCTATTTTTGCCCTCTGTATTTCTACCTTCAAATAGCTGATTTAAGGGAAAGCATAGGAATCTACAGCATTTGAAAATAACTTCTATGTGTGCTGCTAATCATGCCAGGATCAGACTGGGGTAAGTACTCGGTATATTGAATAATTCTGGATAGGTGACATCATATAAAATATCTGCATTTCTCTGACCCTGACGCTATTATTGCAGATAAAGTTTTTGTGACTGAAAATTCATTCCAGTCATGCTGAATAATCTTGCTAGAGGACTGCCTTAGGCCAGTTCCATCTTGATCTTTTCTGATGTGTATATTAACAGAACTTTCTATATTCTACACTGTCATGGATTATTGGTAAGACTTCTACAGGTGCAGACCTACAGTTACAAATGTAATTCTTTCTTTCAGGGCTGAATTAAACATACAAATGCAAGGCTCTTCATCAAAGCAAACGTAACACAGAAAAGTTTTATCAGTTTCCTGATCTGATACATTTAAGTTCCACATGGTGAATAAGTTCAGCTTTCAGTGATGTTCCCCAGGTCTATCTCTAATATATATGTGAGTGAAGATCTTCTGAAGATGCCCAGTTGGAAGCCTCTTAGATATTTAGCTAGTTTAGCAACCATCTGATAAATGTCAAAGGGTGAAGGCAGCAACCCAGTCAGCAGGGCAGAGAGCCAGCAGGGCAGAGCAGAAAACAATGTAAAACTTGTAACTTGTAACCTCTGAATACCCTCTCCAGATAGACATTTTCCCCTTTCAAATGTCTGCATCAAATCCAGGAATTCCTTTGGTGTTTTGTGTTCTACCAAAATGTATAATGGCTTGTGGTGTTGACAACTCCAGTCAAAACTGCATTTAAAAGAAAAAATATGGACAACTCTTCATGCACAGGTCACATTCTGTGTGTAAAAGTGTGGAGCATTAAATAAACCTCAAAATACAAATATGTGTCACAAGTCAAACTTCTCCTCTGTGTGGCTGGACACATCTGTTATGAATAAGAAGTTTCATAAATCATTGAAGATGGGAAAAAAAACCCCAGGCATTCTCAGTTCTCTCAGAAAATGTTTAGTCTCTTTGCATTCAGTTAATGATGTAGATTTTCAAAATTCTGTGTCTCTATTGCTGTATTGATGCATACAAACATGTACAGTGGTGCCTGGTGTTTGTGGTTCTCAAATCTGTTTAATTCTTGGCATTTGAATTTGCTTGAAAAAATTGAACAAGAGGGAGGGATAATAATGAGACAGAACACTATAGAATTGACACAGAGGAGTGTTTCTGGTTGTCGTTTTCTTATACATTTTATTTTTAAGGAGTGGGAAACAAATTTGCCAACACAAAGCCTCTCAACAGAAAGAGTTGGGCATTTGACAAATTCTGGTGAGGGCCACAGAGGGTACACAAAATTTCCTCTTCTTGCTTTTGCTTTGAGCAATTCTGCAGAATGTGGCCTGGCCTGTGCAAAAGGTCTGGCCTTCCTGCAGAGCATCAGGCAGCATATCCATCCAGGCTGCTGACAGCACTACTGGGGCTTCACAAGTCGTGTGTCCATTTTGTGAAAACAAGATGATCTAAAAATGGGAATTTTATCTTCCTGTTTTTTCATTAATTCATTCAATAAGTGTTAGAGAAACCATCCATCTCTTTCTAAAAGAGCTGCATTTCATTCACTCATCCCATAACTGGGCAGAAGAATAAAGCCATGACATTTTTGGTTGAATTATGACATGCTGTAGGATTCAAAAACAGTAATTCTACCTTGTAGCAGTCTTTTTTTTCCCTGAGATATTATGGACATACTAAGCTAATACTTAAAAAAAAAAAAATCCTGGATGGGATTTATTGCTTGAAACTGGCTTCTAAAAATTAATTGATCTTTTTCTTTTTGTATGTAGCTCTGTTAAAGAAACAACGGACAAAGAGGGAAACATTTGGAAAAGTTCATTATACGAAATACTGGCCTAAGAGATATTGGTGTGTTGTATTATAACAGTTCTGTGCCTGCAGTCCACAGATTAGGCTTCAAAAGTTGCTAGCAATCACCTTTTTTTCAGACATTGAAACATTACCTGCATGCATTTATCCAGGCTCAACTCTTCATATGCTGTGCAGGATTCCAGTCCCATAAGACCTAAAAGTAACATACACTTGGTGCAATCAGTGCTGTCAAGAGATTTGTTAAAAGAAGGTCTCAGAGCCTGGTGACAGTGGAAGCTCTCTAGCTGCTGACAGTAAAGTGTCAACCCTGAACACCATTCAAAAGATATAAACATTGGAAAATCTTTTACAACTGCTTCAAAATAAAACCTTTTAAATGAACTTTCTTTAGAGAAATGTGAAAATACATTGCAAGGTGACCTCTAAAGAAGTAATCAAAGCATACCTGTGTTGTCTACAGGTAATTTAAAGGTAATTTTAAAGTACATGTTTTTATTTCCCAAAATTCCTTAAATGGCTTGATACATGTTGTTTGAGACTGAGATTTACGTAATGCCAATAATGTGCTAGTTTGTCTCAGCTGAAGAAACAAAAATTGGCAGCTAAAGGTGCTTTGCTCTGTAGCCATGGGCGCCTCTAATCAAAGATGTATCAAAATGTTTTTCAGCTTCCTGAGTGCACAATAGCGAATGGAAACATCTATTATTCTGAAGACAGCAGTGAAGGCACAGTAGCAGCATTTGACAAATTTAGGAAGAGAACTACACCACATTGTTTGAATTTTTAAGGGAGAGCTCTTGGATAACAATTAGTTTACAAATGAATGGAAAATTAAAATTACTAGCTGTGCCTACTAATAATAAGCTGCATTTTGAATTTCCCATGTTGAGTAATACAACAATAAGATACTATGGATTATGAAATAAGTTTTTCCACCTCAAAGAGATGCAGAATGCTGGTACTGTTATTATATTAAATTTTAACTCAGATACTGAGTATTTGTGGACTTCTTCCTATTACAGATTTTTACACCAAGAATCATTCCAGTGAAAACTGTACTTAGAAAACGCCCAGTAATTTTTAACATTTTGATAATGATAGAAAAAAGAGTTTAAAGACATGTGGTTTCCATTATTAGAGTGAAGGAGCCATTAATCTTACATTTATGTTCTGCAGTGTTTGCAAAACAGATAAGAAGGGAACTTTATCATATCTCTTCACAAGAATTTGGTGAGGTTAGATTCCTCAGCAATGTCTGGGAACTGGCAGAAATCAGGCACGTGGTCAGTGTCAGGTCTGTGCTAAATCAGGACTTTGATCAAAGTGCTGTTACTGCAGGACAGAACTCTGTCAGTTGTAGACCAGTAGATCTGCTTGGAAGTGAGCAGGAAGCCAATGTTATGAAACCAATAGTTAATTACAACTTGCAAGGATTTTTTTTTTTTTTTTTTTGAGGCATATCCAATCAGTTGGTAAATTAATTTGGACCACTTATGGTTGCTAACTACTGCCCTAATTATGAGCACCACTTCAGCATTTCCTAGTTGTGTGTGGCTGGCAAGATGAGGAAAAGAAGGTGTGGTCCAGTACTAACATCCATACAAAAATCAGAGCCACACCTGCCCACACACTCTGGCTTTTCTATTTCATTACTGCTTTTTCAGGATCACTAGTCATTTAAGAGACACTGAGAAAACACTATGAAAAAAGTTCAGACTGTGGAAATAGATACCTGTGAGAGATAATATAGAAATTTAATATGAAATTGAACTAGTTTCATTCACTTCTCTGTCCCCTTCACTGTAATCCCCGTAACAGAACTGCTTAAGATTTTACCTGTTTTGGGAAGAAGAGTTAAAAAAAAAGGGTGTGTTTTGTTTAGGAAAAAAATACACAAACAAGTAAAAGGTGCATTTTTGTCTCATTGTTATTTATAGCCACTCATGACAGGAGTATTTAAAATAATATAAATTTTCTTTTCCCTTCAGCTAGCACGTAAGAGCTTCAAGAAATTTCCTCCATTTACCATTGTCAGGCTCAGTGGGAGTCTGAGTTGCTGAGCAACCATTTTTCTTATTTGATGTAATTTATCTTTTTGACTAATAGCAAGCACTACTGATGGATTGACCAGAGAAGAAAAACCAAAGAACAGAAACTACTAGATACTGAATTGAGCATCTATAAACTGAACCTATTTTGACATATAAGTAATGAAAATTCATAAGTAAAAATAACACCTCCTTATGATTTTTTTATTAAAAGCTTACCTGCCTTTGAAAACAGTGTATTGTTCCATCAGTGTGCTTATGAAGATTTTGTAATAGTGCCTTGTTAGGTCAGAAAACTGCCTGACAAGCAAATGATAATGGGGAAAGTCATGTGGGCATTTACATGTGTTGAACTTGCATACAAGTTGTTAGTAAGTGTGGAATATTATTGATATTTACTAGTTATACTACAAATGCCTTCAGAGGTCTCCTCAAAGCCTGCTAAATCAGTCTTGAAAGGAATGAGGAAACTGTGATGCTGTGTGATCACTGCTATGGATCAATTCCAGGTATTTGCAGGGGAAAACTGAGCATCTGCCCAGAGAAATTAGCTGTTGTAGTCCTCCTGACTGCTCTGCTTTCTTGAAGCTATGGGAAATCATGAGGCTGGATTTTGAGATATTTGCATTTTGATGGATAACCTCATCCAAGGAATTCACAAAAGCAATGACTTTGCAAAAAGGGAAAAACTATTTTGATAGATATTTTCCTGCTCTGGGAAAAATTATACCAGGAATGAAATACTAAAAATGAATGGATCAAGAAAGTTTTTTTTTTTTTTAATTCAGCATATGTGCCCTGCTGAGCTGAATCCATGACCCTGCTTCCCAGGGACACACAAATTTATACAGCTGCCAACAATTTGCTGTATTTCTGTCAGCCAGTTCCCAGGGTGTGGCACAGCCTTAAAACAGAGCACCGATTTCGGGTCTCAGCTCTGTGGGCTGATGTAACCCCTTTGGGCATGCATAAGTTTTGCAAGATCCCAAGACCATCTATATTTAGTCACTGATTCCTGGCTGTTGCCACACAACTTAATCATTGACTGTGAGCAACGACTGGGAAGGTGAATTTGAAAATAAAATATGTACTTGTGGAAACACAGGATCAGCTTCTAAAGAAAATATTCTGGTGTGGTGGTGACAATTTAAGCTTTCATTGTACTCAGTGGTGGCCAGAATGACAAGACACAAACTGTCACATATGGAAGGCAATTTACAAACTAACTGTGGTAATTCTTCCATTGGTGTAGTGGCTTGATAAATTCTTCTGTCCTTTACTGTTCATAAGTGTGTGTGTTTGTACAGAAATTGTTAATAGTCACTGATCAGCCATCTGAAAGATGTTCTGGATTTTTAATAGGGTTGTTATTCAATCCAAATTAGTTTAATTTGTATTTCTGGTAGCAGTCCATCAATTTGCATTAATTTTGTCTGAGGACAAGGGAATTTTCAATTAGTTTAATTTTCTTTTTATATGTTTTTCTTGCTAGCACATAAAATAACTTCAAGTGGTTTTGTTTTGTTTGTTTTTTAAATTAAACACAAACCATTTTGGATAAAATTTTTATTAAAATTTTTATCCAAATTTTGGTGTGTGGTGAGTGTAAATTATTAGAATAAGAGACCTATCTCTTAGTAAGCAGGACTATTCCATGAGCTCTATTACCTAAAATTTTTTACTGTGAACAGAAAAAAACATTTTGTAATTTCTGAGACTAAAAATTATAAACTGTTTCTTTCTCTGAAAAGGGGATTAAGATATTTGATCAGTTTGTTATCTGTATTTATCAGATGAATTTGACTATTAGAAGCCAGGCTTCAGGTCAGACGTGAACGTTGCTGAAAAGGATGAAAAATACTTTTTTTTATGTGTGTTTCAGGATATCTTTAGTAGTTTTTACTTGGATAACTTGTGCTAAGTCATAACTGCTTTATTTATTATCACTGAGGATTTAATCTTGAAACAGTTGTATGGAATTAGAGCAGCATGAATTGAATCTTAATTTTTACTTGCCAAAGTAGTAAGCAGGAATAGAAATCAGCTTGTCATATAGAAACAGAAATCGTGGGCAAATCCACTTATTCAACAAATAGTAATTATTAAGAAAGCAAAGACTTTACTCCTGTCACCTATGGTGATACTTAGCCATTTTTTTTCATGGAATTAAGTCTGTGGGCTAGAGAGGAAAAAGGCTGAACTTCTCTAACAACTAAAAATATCATGTCCTTAACATATACAATAATACCATGACACTGAAGAGAATATTCAGCTTAAGAAAAAGGAAACCATATTCATAATTCATATCCCTCCTAAGGAAGCTCTGCTATAATTGTAGTTCACACTAGAGTCAAGCCCAAAAATAGCACCAACAATGGAAGTGGACACCAGTGTCACTTTTTCCCTTGAGCACACAAAGGATCTGAATGCCACATAAAGCAGGGCACTGAAAATGTAAACTACAACCATGGGATTTTGTGAGCTTTCATCTATTCTTGTTCTGCTCTTGGCAAAGCTTTAAAGAAAGGTTAACTTATATCTCCATTTATCTGTGGGTAAATAGGAAAAAATGTGCAGTAATGTTGATAGCATAATTTGAAAAATTAAATTGAATCTTATCAGTAAAATACCCTTGGCTTTGCTTATTTTGGAGTGGCAAAGGTACAGGGACTTCCTGCTGGTGCTCTAATATTTCCCAATAGCCAGTATGAAGTCCTGTTTGAAAAGAGTTAAACTCTTGCTAAAGCGTTGTATGTGCACATTTCTATCATCATGCACTGCAGTATCTCTTCACTGTACAGAACCCAGAGATAAGAATGTTAAGCTTTAAAGGAATATGTGATATGATGTGATCCACAGGAATTTAATGGTCACAAGCACTTCTCAGACCATCCTTTCTTGGGGTAGCAAAGCTATAAACAGCCCCTGAGAGTTCTCAAAGATATTGTTGGAAGCTCCTTCACTGGATGTTTTCTTACAGCTGCCCTGGGAGAAAACTGTAACCTACCATTCACCAAACTATTCTCTTTATTCTCCTAATATTACTGTGCTAAGAATTACTGGTACCCCATTGATAGTAGTGAATTAACCTGAAATTTCAAGGGCACTTGAAAGAGTATTTCTGTTTATATAAATTAAGTATATATAAATTTATATGTATTTCTGTTTATATAAATTAAGTAAATATAAATTCTGATGTGGGCTCTCAGGTCTTAGAAAACAGGGATAATACTGAAGAGACACAAGCAACTGAGTGTTATGGAAATTATCTGTGAGCCAGGACAGGTTTTCATTCATCCTTCAGCCTTATCTCAAATATACTTTGTTGTCAGCAAGAGAGCAGAAGGGTACTGAGGTTAGGAATATCCCACTTAGATGAAATTTGATTTGTGTGTGGTTCCCACCAAGCAAACACAATGGGCTGGAGAAAGCACAAATGCGTTGCTGAGAATTAATCTGAACTAACAAGAATTTTTAATAGCTGAAGTTTTTAACATCTGAAGATTTATGCTGCATGATGGAAGTTGGAGAACCATAAAGGAGCTTGTGTTACTAAAAACTGTGTTGCCCAAGAAAACAATAGATTATTTAAATGCTCATGTGGATTTAAACCATGCTTTTACTGGATAGTATCAAAGAATAAAAAGGTCTCCAAGCAGAAATCACACTTTTGATAATAAATGTAACTTCCCAAGAAAGATTTATTTAAGACTATTAATAACTGAACCCCCTTTCTAATTACAAAAATACCCCACTAATAAGACAGTTACCTTGAAAATCAGAAAAGAAAGATGGCCATCTGCTACAAATTTTCTCATTTTCATATTTTAAAAGCTGTTGTGAAAGCAGGGAGTGCTAAAGGAGAAATCTCTTTAAAATTCTTGCTAAAGAATAATATTTTTGTTTAAATAAAAAGTAAAAAGGCTTTGTTTTGAATTTTGAATATGTTCCTTGTTCATACTAAGAAGTTTGACTTTGGCCAGCATGGGAATCACCTACAGAAATGCTTGCTTAAAAATGCTGTTACCAATATCAAAATAGTTCAAATTTTATTGACTATTTCAAATTCACGTGAAGTTTGGCTTTTCATTAAGTCTGTAGAGCAGAAAAATTTGTAGCCAATAGTCCTCAGCTTGTGTAATTTTCTATTATTGAATAAGAGTAGACAGTAGCTTTAAAATAGTAGAAAATAAATATATAACTAGGCATTGCATTTCTTAGCTGTTTGAGGCCTTCTTGCACATTTCCATGACACAATGTCTGCAAGTACAATGGCACAATGCCCACTGGGGAAAAGACTGGAATGCTATTTGTTCCCAAAACTGCATTTCCTTCTAAGGGAAAAAGCTCTAACTTGGCAAAGAGTTTCCAACCTTTCACTGCATTTTCAGATAAAATCAAGGTTGTCTTTTTGAATTTTTTTAATTACTTTTTTTTTTTTTTTTTTAATGTCAGAGGATTAGGGAAGGAGAAGTAAACATCTTTCTGTGCCTGGTAACACTGAACACCAAGGAGATTCTTCCTTTCATAAATCTGAAAAAGTTCATTCCTAATGGTTAATAAACAAGCCATGTCAAGAGTTATTTCTTAATTTATATAAACAGTTACATATTTAAACCTAACAATTGCTTCAAGGCCTCCTAATAAAATGCTTCCTGAAGCTGCATTAGTACAGTGTAATGTAGAGCTTCAATGATAAGAGAAAGCATTCAGTCTACTGCTGGGTGCTGCTCTATAAATGTTTACAGGATAATAAACACCAGACTTAATTGCATGGTCTGACAAAATATTTATTAAATTCACTGCAGCTGACTAGTATTGCTTCCAGCAATTCCAGAAATGGCCTTGTAGGAAAGGGCTGAAAAATTTTATACTGTGTTGATTGATACTGCCTCTGAATTTAGATCTAAAGTAACTGTTCAAGCATTTGTTAAATGCTTGACATTATACTCCTTGCAGGAGCTATTCCCAAGGCCAAGGAGAAAGCCAGAACATAACATGAAGCATCATCTAATTTGTTTGTAGGTTAGGATTTTCAGTGACGTTACTTGAGCAAACAAGGATTTAGCTGGACTTCTTTTAAAACAGCCTCCCCCTTTTCATAACTCCTCTTTTTATGGCAAAGGGAAGATTTTAGAGATGGATAAGATTCCAGTGAAGAGGAAAGAAAAATGATGGAAAATGGTTCATGTTTTAAGCAACAACAGATCAAAAAAAAAAAAAAACAGAAGCAGAGGGAGATTAACCCAAGCAGTGCAAAGAAGCAAACTGAAAACCAATAAAAAATGAAGGCTGGAAAATAAATTTAGGAGAAAGGGTTCTGACCATTAATTAAAGGTAAGGTCCCAGCTGTCAGAGACAGGGATTATGATATTCCTGTGAAGAAAGAAAATAAACCATGGGGCTCACACCTTACCTCCTGCCTCAACTGTTACTCTTGCTATACACTCTTTCCTCCTGTCTAGGCACACAGTACCTTCAGACTTTGTAAGTCAGCTAAATGGTCTCCATTTTTGCATGAAGAGAGGACATTAAACAGATGACTGAGATGAAATAAGAATCAACCAGACACAGAAGCCTGTAAAAAGCTGGTACTTCCTTAGATTTACCTGTCATCATTATCAAAGCTGGCCTGAGCCCTCTCCTGAGTACACCTTGGGCAGTGTAGTGCTGCAGTAGGCTGCAGAGGGTGTGTGTTCTACATCTAAAGTCAATCAGTAGAGATTTGAAAGATTTCTGTGGAAATTAGGAGTTTGCATTCTCTTTCAGTGCTGCTTCAATATCTGCCTGTATGCTACCACACAGAATCCATCCTCAGGAAGCAAGCAAATAGAAAGCTCTCAAACATCTCAAGGTCTACAGATGCTCAGTCCTATACCTTACATGTCCTGAGTTTACAGCTGCATGATATAAAAATAGCCCTTGAAAGGTTTGCCTAAGGAATCAGTTTGGTGAACGAACAGTTTACAAAGGAACATGCAAAACCTTTATTATCCATTTTTTAATAATAAAGGGAAAACAAATCTTTAGGAAACATCTGGCTTCCCAGAGTCTGTAGGAAGTCTATGGTTAACTCCCTCTACAGCAGCATAAGAGGTATTTGTTAGCTTGAATAGCAGTATGTTAATAAAGCAGTAGACATCATCCTGCTCAGGGAAATTGCATTGACAGATAAGACATTCATGAAAAATGGACATGTTTACTCAGTGGGCCTAAAGCTGCTGCAGATGGGAAAAGAGGGTGTTAAATAAGTGTGATGACACTGAGCAGAGCGAGCTGGATACAGTACAGCTAAACTCCAAAACAACACAGAGCCCAAGTTACCTCCTCTGTTTACAGCTAAGACTTTGCAAAGACAACATCTGAACCCAGCCCTATGCAGTTATAGATAATTAATGCAAAATTAGGTACAGGTGTGTGGGGGGGAGAAGGGGTGGGATGCTAAAAAAGGGCATTTTCTGATTTTCATCCAGAAAACAACATCAGCAAAAGTCTGACTTTAAATTGCATTTCAGAAACCCGAGGAAAACGCCGACGTTTTGGCAAGACAGTCTTTGTTATCAGCTGAAGCAGGGAAGAAGTTCCAAAAGGCATTTCACAGCTGGAAGGCTACCTACATCTGTTTGAGTCTGGCCAGACTTCAGAAAGAACCTGGTTTTAAGATGTTTGCTGCCATCTAGTGCCTTTATTTCTGCTTCCAGCCCTTGGAAAAATGGCTGTCATCATTCACAACAAACTTCAGAGGATAAAGTGGATGTCCCCACACTATTCTTCAGCTGCCACTGCAGAAAAACACAAACTAATGATGATTTCCATAATTCAGGGCTTGCTTGGTGTAGAACCAGGATGGAAGGTCATTTGAAGTGGTAACAGCAAGGCCCTGCTAATGAGTCCTGGTTTATTTCAGTACAGTAACAAGAAATATTATTTTATGTACACTGGAAAGGGATATTAGAACTTACTGTTCAATTCCAATTTTTAATATGGCTATGTGAAAAAAACCCCAAACAAACTCCCATAAACAAACACCTAAAACCACTGCCTATCAGCTGAATTGAAATGAGGGTGTCTTGCCACAAAATATTGCTTCAATGTTATCTTCTTTCATTGCTATTTTGGTCATAAACAGTTTTCCCTGTGTTCTTCTGGTTCAGTATTTGGCAACTACCAAATCTTTTATGAACATGTATCAACAGCCATTGCTGGAGAGTGAAAACACTCAAATGTGTGGAAGAGAATACTTTCAAACTCTGGACATGTATTCGTCTTGGGTCCCTACTTCAGAGGATGCAGTTGAGACATTTAGTGAAATGATACAAAACCACTGGGTTTTTTTAGGTGGAAAAAGTATATCTGATCTCATTTTTAGGAGTATTAGATTGTCTTTGCATATATGAGTCCAATGAATATAATTTTACAGTTACTGCAACAGTAAAAATTCAGTAACAGCTTTCCTGTTACACTATAAGATCAGAATCTATGGCCATAATTTATAATTCAATTTTTCTATTTTTTTTAAACAAATGAGAATTCCTAAATCCTTTCAAAGTCTTGAGGTTTTTTATTTTAAAGTCTTGCTATGGCAACTCTTAAATCTAACCTGAAAATACTTCAGACATTTGTAAATTTAGCAATACACATTATCACTATCAGTAGTGCAAAGCTGTGAAATACTTGAGCTAAGAATCTTTCTGTGAGTATTTTTAGTATCTAATAGAATGATTGATAATACAAGGCAGGAAGGTTTTCTGAAGAATAACTGAAATAATCTCTGCTTATACTGGCTGTTCATTAAGTGAGCACAAGAATCTGTGTCTACCATGGTGCCACAGAATGTATGTAATTACAATAAACAGGAGAAATCAGAACTTAGCCTTCAAGGATCAGTCTGGGACATGAAGTGCTTGAAAAACATGGTATTTAAGAGGAGTGTTTGCAAGAGCAAATAACTGTCTATTTCTGACACAGAAGGGTTTACATGAACCCTGGTGGGCTGTGGTTAATGGGTGCTTACTACTTTAACATTTCTCTTCAACTGAGACCAGTCATCAGCCAGTGGTGGTGTGAAACAACTTTTCTTTGACGGGGTAATAAGGTGTGCAGTCACAGTATTTTATACAGAAGAGCCATGAAAATGATTCTGTTGACCATATTAGACTCGTATAGCTAGGGTAAACTGAGTAATAAAAGCAATCTTGCTGAATTGGAGTAATTTGTCCTAAATCAAATGTTCACTGTTACATTGCATTATTAATGCAGTTAGTGTCTGTTCTTACTTAGTACGTGTTAATGTGGATTTACAATTAGAGATTAATTGTTCATATTATGGATTTCTATTTTTGTAAGTCAAAGCTGTTCTAGAGTAATGACACATGCAGAAATACAAATCACATTAATTGGTATTCATTTGCCAATGATAAGGGGTTTTTAAATGGTAGTTTTTTTTCTCTGTACTTCAACTGATCATCTAACTGATCAGATAATAATTTATACACAAATTTTATGGTTTGGTTAAGGTCATTAAGTATTGACAGCCATATTCACTAATACAGTTGTAGCCTTATTTCCCTTTAAGAAGCATTTCTAAAGCTTGCACATGCTTCATGTATGCTTCTGAAGCTTTATTGCCCATGGCTTTGGGAAAATGTTTTAGCTTGTCAATTTAACCTCAAAATTTTGAGAGAATACCCTTGTACTGGGCCAGCCCTGCTAACCCATGGATTTTATCTTAACACAATATGCAACTGACAGAATGAGTATACCCTCTATTTGTACTCTTATTCAAGCCCATTTGAAACATTTGGAATATTATTACATTTTTGGGTCAGCCTTTCCTACTGAGATCTGTACAACTTCTATTTGTGCTTCATCAGCAGTTTTGGAGTGCTATACATGTCCAGACTTATCCTTGCAGATTTGGATTAGAGCAGGCTTTGCTTTAAGTTGGTCAGGAGCCTTGCTGCTTCACAAGTATGTGCAGATAAAGTCATGTGAATGATAACAGTACTTCAAAACCATAGCCAGAGCAGATTCTGTAAACTTCTGTTAAGTCTGTCAGGATTAGGCATCTTTGTACACAGAATCATCAGGGTGAGGACACACCTTTAGAGAGTGGGTAATATTTGGAGGAAAGTAAGCAGATCCAGATGGTCCTGTTAAAGGTCAGATTCTACAGCCTTTCTTGATGCATAAACATGAAAAAGATGAAGCACAAGTTTTGAGGGCCTTTCTAGTGTAGCTACTATTTAAATACCGTATATTCTGATTCTCAAGCATCTGCTCCTAATCAGATATGAACACCAACATGCCCCTTTTTGTTAGGATCTCTGCTAGTGTGTTTAGAAAATCTGAAACAAGGTCTTTGAAAGCACAAATACTTCTTCCTAGGATGACATTCACACTTAATGGCTGGGAAAAATAAAATCTCCCAATTCCAAAACCTACCACTATTTGTTATCTATACCCAACTCTCATTTTTACTTTCAATTTCTGTGGTAGATCATTGCAGGGAGAAAACTAATTTTTGAATCTTCCTCTGAAATGCTATGCTATTACATTAGCTGGTCATAATACTACAAAATTGCCAATCCAAAAAGTAGAGGGAGATTGAAGTTCATAACTTGAAAATGCAAGGCATTTGAGAGGTTCCTTTATCCTTTCTATCTTTCCCATGAGAACAAGTAGGTATTTTCATCTCTGACCTCCTTCTTTCTTCTGTCTTTATGTATAACTCTTTCTCTCACACAACCAACCCTAACCCTTTTTCCTTTATTTGACTGATTTCATTTACCAGATTGCTGCATGTTTGACCCACAAGGGTTTGAATTAACCAGAGGTTTCTCAGCCTTGCAGTGGTCAGTCAGGTACTTCTCATCTGGAACAGAGTGAGAAAAATGTGGGAGAGACATATCTCTCTCTGTACTATTTATAAAAACTCTTAGTTCCCCTGGCAACTTCTCTAAAAGGAATGCCTTCTTGACTGAAAAATGCATAGAAGAGAGAATGCTGGGATGATTCTCTCCATTAAACACAATTTATCAGAATATATAGAATTCTTTTTCGTTATCAATTCTTACTGTGATTTGTTGGAAGCCTGAAACCAAATTACTTTAGTCTGTTGAAAATACCACCCTAAGCTTTTTTTTTAATCTAACCAGGTGTTTGTTTTGGGCTGTTCTGGATGTGCAGATTTTCTAATTTATATTTAGGAAAGCACTTGCTGTAGGTTCTTAAACCTCTGCACTAGAGATATACAATAGCAAAAACATAACTCACACAGAAAAAAAACTTAGAGTCACACTATGCCTTAAACCAGGCTATTTCATTAAAATAGCCCACAACACTAGGTGTTTGGGGAAACTTTACTGCTTCAAATATAATTCTTGAACAACAGCTAGTAAACACCTGCTAGTACTTTTGTTGAGAGGAGCATTCTAACCCGTTTAAGAATAGGACTCACTGAGGTGATAATAATCCACCTCAAGCATTTTCTTTATTGTGAAAAGTGTTTCAAGCAGCAAAAGAGGTACCCTGGACAAGAAAATCCATTGCAAGCTTGGGGTCAGAGCCCTGCAGCAGCGTATGCCCAGGTGACAGAGACAGTCACAGCCTGCTTTTGTGGCTGTGGTGCAGGTGGATTCCCAGACCCATCCTCTGGTGCAGGTTTCGAGCCAGGAGGCAGCTTTCTGACAGCCGTTCCTCTGGCTGGATCAGGGTGACAGAGGGCACAGGGAAGAGGCAGCTAGGTATAGCTACTGCCTTTACACTTTGGAAACCAAACAAGAGAGTCATCTGAAACACTGCAAAGTGTTCAGTCTTACAATTATATAAAGATATAAAATGGTGTCTGTATTTTGGATTTCTGATAATGGAAGCCAAAATGTTTTCTCTGAGCACTGGAGGGCACTGCAGCACTGAGCAAGAAATGTGCTTGAAAACGACATTCCAGAAAATAATTGTTTGCAGAAATGAGGAGGGGCTGGGGGGATCTGAAGGCAGCAGAGCACAAATCATTCATTACCAATCTGGCACACTCAGTTTCCTTTCAGCTGGAAGTGTTACAACTTTATATAGCCCTGCAAAGGGCTGGGCAAATCTCTACATAGGCAGGCTCTTGTAGACTCAGCTATGTGCCTAATGTTCCCTTTTTAAGTATGCCCATTTTCCTTCAGCACTTGAATTGATTTTTTAAATGTATTACAGAATGTCTGAGATGTTAGTGAACAAAATACACAGTTAACTCTGCCCACCCAAAATACAGAGCCAGGTAGACGAGAACAGGGTTCTTAGTTTTGCACTTTCAGTGTGTTAATCAATCTGTCCACAATATAAGCCTCAAATAGGTCATTCTTTGATTAGCTCAAAAATGTTTTCCTAAAATCCAGGTGTCACACTACATTTTTATTACTTCTCCAGACAAGTCTTCTAGCTCTTTATGAGCAGCTCCATCGCTCTGCATCTGGGGAAGGAGAAAATCTCATTAGGAGGTGATGGTTCTCTCCTATTTAAGAAAGCAAACAAAAAAACAGAAAACAAAAAATATTCTCTGTAGTAGGAAAAAGGATGCTTAAGGGCATATTTAAGATTTTTTTACGAGAAATTCTTCCCCTGAATCTCAAAAGCAAATCAGACTCACAGTGCACAGGTGTGATGAATTTAAATGGTCAAAGCATGTATCAAAAATGTAGTTCCTTACTGTTTTGCTTTTCCTCCCACTCTCAGCATTTACACTCCTTCTCAACTCCAGTTGGCAATTATCTTCCATTCCATCATTTTGGTATACTGACATTCTGTAACTTGGTCTGTAAGTCTTGGTAGCATCTTAATTATCTCACACTACAGTTCTGTCCTTTCATCCTCCATTTTGTCAGAAGACCTCCTGTTCCTTTTGCTTACCAGTCTCTGTATCTCACCTTCCATTCCTAATCCTTCAAGCACATCTCAAGCCTCTTCATTTGGTTTTATCTGTGATCACCTCCTCTCTCTAACACACGCTTTTCCCTTTGCTATAGGTTTCCTCAAGGTCAGAACTTTCTTCCTGATAGTCTGGGAGATGCCTGGCTGCAGTCCCTTCCTTACTAACTCTGCTGAGGTCTCTCATCAGTTAATAAGGATGGGGAAGTTGACAGCAAGAGAAGTAATCATCGTGAGAGGAGCTACTCTGTGCTGCAAAACAGGAGATAGATTTTCCAGGGTTTCTGTGAAATTGCTCCCAAACTCCAATGTCATCCAAAGTAGCAAGATCAGTTTTTACCTCCTAGGCTGCAACAACCTCAGGGCATGCACATCACTGATTCCTGGGTCTCTGTCTCAGGGTAGCAAGCAATGATTTCACTGAGCAGAATGCGTTGCCACCTTGTGAGGATAAAAGGATGGCAAATGCAATTATTTAGAGGAGAGGGTGTTAGATTCCAGAGCCTGGAATGAGATATCAGGAAATAAATGCAGTTGTCTTAGCCTGTGATCCTTACTCCCATCATGCTGGGCTATGTACCAAGTTAAGAAAGCAGAGTTAGGTATGCTTTAAGCTGGAGACAAAGACCAAACAAAGCTCTTTCTCTGGCTGTAAATCCCCTTCTGTGACAGGTTTCAGCAATAAAAGCTGGTTAGGTAGAACTGAACATGAAAAGAAAGTGAAATGGCTATTTTGATTCAGTTATATTTATATCAATGTGAATTAAAATTTATGTTTTAAGCTGCATAAAGTTGTTTACCAGTATAAATAAAGCTTTCAAAAATACCAGCAGGAATTCTCTATTTGAACCTCATCCTAACAGGGTTTAGGATCTCTGTTTCTTACAGTTGGTTACTTTTAATATAGAATTGGGTGTCTTTCCAGCCAATAGTAATAAAAAAAAAAAGTACCCAAGCTTATAAATTGAAGTAAAAATACATTTCTTGCTGTCTGTCTACTAATGTCTGTGCTAATCAGTGATGAGAGGAGAGAAACAGGAGAAAAAACCAGAGCTATTTTTGTGCTTGGCATCACCAATTCTGCCTTGTGATAACATTATGCTGGAACCATTCATTCACTCATTGCCCAGTCAAAATTGTTTAGATTAAAAAGGTCAATTAAAAGTGCAGAATAAAGATTTCCTTATTCTGAAGTGAAGAGATGCAGGAGCTGGAAAATAGGAAGTTCTGCTCACATGAAATACAGCTTCCAAGAAGATGGCAAGTCTGTACATTGTACTACAAACTGAAGAATTTATTCTGACATAATTTTGATATTAAATTAAACAGCTTTTCATGCTGAAACTTGTTTAAATGTTCTGTTAAAAAAGACCTATGCCACCCTTCTTCGTACTAGGGTGAATAACCTAATGCTGCAAGGGATGGAAAGAGCAGGAGATTTGTCCTTCAGGATGCTGCTGCTCCTCACATGCATGTAAGCATGACAGGAGAGGGAGAAGGCTGTGCCTTGCTTCCACCCCTGAAATATGCTGTGGTAAATGCAATTTGACAGTGCAAGTTTCCCCTTCAGAGCAAGACAGACCTAAGGATTATAGATGGTGCTCCAGACTGCTTTTTTTGTAGGTAGCTGCTCAATTTTTATGACATGGGCTCATTTCCTGCCTGGGAGAATGTCATGTCCATACCATAAGGCAGTTCTCCCTCTGTCAGATACCTAAGGTAGCTCCAAATGGTCTGGTTGTCTGTGCTGGTGAGTACAAATGCTCAAATAGGGTGTTTGCCTTCTCTTTAGTCTCCTTGAGGGGTCAAGTTAATCAATCTTTTCAGTCTGATTATTGCACCTGTTTCTGGAAATGGTTTATTTGCTAGTAAGCTGAACATTTCTTTTTCACTTTGTTGATACAGACTTCTTTTGAAGGATCTGAAAAATGTTTCCAATTCAAAATAATGCAAATGTACATGAAACATTTGTAATTGTTTTCAGCTCATAGTGTTAATGCTGCAGATAGCATAAGAAGCTGATTTGATTATGCCCAGTGTTTTTCAGCAAGGGAAGTGCATTCACTCAATGTTGCTAGGCTACCAGCCTTATTTACAGATAGTCAGAACCTTCCAGGGTTCAGCTCCAGAGAGCTGAAAAGCTTCAAGAGCAGGAAGAAAAGGAAATAATAAATGGCACTGATGGTGCATTAGAATTCATTTTAATGTGTGTTTTACTGTGGGGGCCCAGAGAGGGAACATGTAAGGAGCAAACACCTCAGCACTTAACTAACCCATCACACTGCAAGCAGGGAGAGGAAGAGGGAAAGAAACCACTGGCACTGCACAGGAGTTAAGTCAGTTGTCAAATTTAAGACAGGTTTTTGATTTCAGAAGTCAGCAGCTGAAAAGTAAGCCACCAAGATGTATATATATGTATATAAGAACGGGAAAATGCACTTACAGAGTAAGTTAAAAATTCACTGTTAATATATGCCTAGTTCATCTAGCCTAATGAAATTGGGTCTTATTTGCATTTTGTTTTCACTGTTTCAGCTAGACACAGATCTGTCCTGGGGCACCCCTTGTTTAGCAATGTGGCTACCCAAAAAAAGAAGCCTTGCCTCCAACAAGCCTCACACAGCTCATTTTGGAGGCTTGACAAGCGATGGCACTGCTACGACTACGAAGTAAACCTGCCTTATCAGCACCTTACAGCACCTTTTCTCTTGTTCCCAGGGTCCTTCACCAGCTTTGCCTCTGCTTCCTTAGGAACAGTGACCCAGCTGGGTTCCCTCACCCACAGCACTGTCCCACAGTCTGGATATGGCAGCAGAATTGTGGGTTGCAACGTGGTCCACTGACAGCTCAGAAGAGTAGAAGGAGTGGGCCATGCCCAGGCTGCAGCTGGGAGGTGCAGAAGATGGACCAGAGACAGGTCCATAAGCTCCCAGCTGCACATGCCTGCATCCCAGACAGGAGGCAGGGCTGGAGCCACCCACATGGGCCCCATGGCTTAGGGAATAGAAAACAGTCTCATTTACGGAATATGGCCTTGTCAAATATGGGGCAGAAAATAGATTTTTCACAAAACAGCTCAAGTTCTGCCCTGTGAAAACCAAGTATCTGCAGCTCAATGAGAAACCACTTGCACAAATGTGACAGTTTCTGCCTCAGATCTAATGGAAATATGATTCTTTTGGAATTACTACTGGAAGGTATGTAATGGTACATATGTTTGCACATCAGCCACCTAATTGAAAAAATCCTGCAGATATACAAGAATGGCTTCTTCCAGCTGAAGGAAGAGGGGAGAAAATTTGCAATGGTGAAATGCTGCAGCTGGGGTGCTAACCATAGTGCTCCTGGTGACCAAAACTTGCTGAACACTGTGAGTCATATGAGGCTGTACCTCCCCTGCCTGGCTGGCTGGGCTGGCTCATGTCAGTGTGAATCAGTGCTGGAGAGGCGAGAGCATCTCGGCTGAGAAAAAGAGCACATTAAAAAACAAAGAGAGAAACGGGTAAAATGTGTTTACAGCCTGCTCTGTTGGTTTGCAGCTGGCATGCGCTAACATCCATCACTTAAATGTTTAAGGCTCTATTACTCAAGCAGAGGAATGGCAGTAGCTGCAGGCACAGAAGCAAATTTTACTCCATTAACCCTCAAATACCACCTGGAGTAACTTCTCATCTTCTCCGGAGTTCCTTTATTTTATCCTGCTATAACAGAGGACAGAGCTTTACTCGTCTAATTCAGACACAGTGGGTAAGAGGAAAAGAGGCAAAATATGTAGGTAATATCAAATGCAGGGAACCTGTTAATGCCTTCCAGCTCACAAGGAAGGAGCAGTGAGGCTGTGCATCCTTGAGAGTCTCCCACAAACACCCAGCAGCCTCTGAATTGTGGCTGGTCATGGCCCATTACCCAGTTCTGGGCTCAGCAGCCTGACCCTTCTTAGCTCCTGACTCTGGAGATATGGAGCTTCTCTCAGCCCATGGTGCCCGGGTAATTGCTGGCATCCACCTGCTCTGCCAGGGGAGGGGTCCAGCAGTGTGTCTGCTGCTGTATGTCCCCATGCTGCCCTCCAGCTATGGTGGGCACAGTTGTTGTCTCAGCTCACCTTCTGCAAGGAGATGCACAGACACCGTCACCCGAGCCAGCTGGGGCAGGAGTGAAGGGCTGCTCCTCCTCCTCGGGGTGCTCGCCCTGCAGTGCTTAAAGCCTGTCAGTGTAGCTTAGGTGGCTCCAGTGAGGGTCAGTTTGCTCGACACTGTGAGTTATTCTAGGGGCCCTCATCCCTTCTGTGCACAGCCATGGGAAGCTGGTGCCTGCTCAGTGCCACAGGTGTTGTGGGAAGCTGCAAATGCACCCTGAGGAGCATTGGAAGGTACGGGGACCTTCCAGACTCACCCAGATTAAAGACTCTTCTTTTTTTAATTATTTTTTTTAAGGTGCCACTAATCTCTTCAAGCACATTTGTTGTTCAAAGAGCTTGGATTAGTGATTTTTGAAGATGACTCTCATCTCATCTGTCTTAACACAGACCTTAATTTCTCTGGCTGTTTTTACTGTAGTGACTAATAGCACCTCCTGGCAATGAACGTGGATGTTTCCATAGATACACATTCTCCTCACGTGTTCCCCCTTATGCAGGTCTAATGCTTGACAGTGGGGGGAAATCGCTTGGGGGAAACCTACATGGAATCTTTGGGAACTACATGGAATCTCTGCAGCATTGCATTTATTATGGTATTAAAATACAGTCTGTGATGAAATATTTGGGAAGGAAATGAATGTATCAGCTGTTAAATACAGTTGAATGTGCCCAAAGAATCTCAGCTTCCATGATGAGTGAGTCCTTGAGATTTTTAAAATATTGTTGCACTCTAACATGTAACTGAATGTTGTAGCTATGATAGAAACCAAAGAGGAGGATTTTAAAGTTTATTTAGAAGAATTGAGTTGTAAATTATCTGTCGATCTCAGCGTGATTTTGTGATTGGAAGTTTATTACTTCCTAAGCCACTTATTACAGAAAATATAGAAATTTTACATTACAAATACTGTTATTTAACCTTAGTTTACAATTTCTTTTAAAAAGTAATTTCTCATTTTCTTTAAGATAAATCTCATTTTCTTAAGTTGCGAGATAGGGGAAAAACCTAAAACCCCCTCTCCTGTTACTGAAATTTAAGTTTCTTTTGCTTGTCATTGAACTGTGAAGAGAGGGGCTGTTTTATTGATTAAGAAGAGTAAAATAATCAATTTAATCAGATTTTGATCAAACACAAAACAGTTAACAGGCCTAATACACATGGAGGGAAACATCTAGCCTGGATAAAGAAGAAAAAATGCCTTAAGTTATGAGTGAATGTGAGCTGTGAATTCTTTGATACCCTGAAACACTTAGGTGAGGTACTCATTTATCTCCCTTGTAGTCTCAGGCCTTTTGTTCTCTCAATCCACATTCTTGTTGCAACCACTGGTCATCTGATTCCTGCAACACACCCTGTCTTTGGACTGAAAAGATCAACATATCACTGTGAAAAGATAATGAGATTTACTGCACTAAACCCAAAATGTGAGTATTTCCTAGGTGTCCTTTCAGTAATTAGGATGCAGTGTTGAAGAAGTGGAAGAAGACAACTTTGGTTATTCCTATGGCCTTCTTGAAGCAAGAGAAAACAAACTCTATTTGTAGCAGTTGTTCAATGCAGTTTGAAATAATTTCAGACTGTCAGCTTTCAGTTCCCATGTGAACTTAAAATTTCTGAAGTTTCTGGTTTTAGCAATGTTTTAACAGATTGTTTTGTTTTGTTTCCCTAGGCCTAGCACAGATAAACTACTGGAGTGAGAGAAGAAATGGAGGACCTGCAGAAATCCTAGAATCCAGATAAGATTCCATTGTTATTTTAGTGAAAGCTTTTATTCCCAGTTTGTGTAATTTTTTTTTTTTTTGCAGGCTGTGTCTGGAATAATTTTCTAGGAAAGAGATTCTTTTCCCCACTCAGTCCGTTTTCTTTTAAGATTATTATTTTCGCTTTGTGCTATTTTGGAAAAGTAATAAGATGCAAGTAGGCTGCCCTTATCTGAAGTGGCTTTATAAGTAGGACAAAGTCTGAATCTCTTAGCACAAACTTGGACAAAAGTAAAGATCCTATTTTTCTTTTTTTTTTCACTTTTACAGCTGTTGGTATTATGTAACAACACAAAACATGGCTAAATTTAAACATAACTTCAAATAAAAAAGGTAGCATTAATTCTTTTGTACCTCTCCTGATTTTAAAATAAACAATTGTGAGGCTCAATTCTTTCCTTTCTTGTTTTTTCTTTTTTTTTCTGTTGTTTTTCTGAACTCCTCAGCTGTGCAACGCACTTGCAAATATTGTAATTGACTTTTTCATTACAACAACAGAAGTGTCATATTAAAAGCAGACTGTCTTATGGTGTCAATTCCACTCTGCCTCTGTTCAGAAAGAGCAAGTGCACAGATCAGATGCACAGCTGTATAGGTACACGAGGACAGCAAGCTGTTAATTGAATTTTTAACTCCAGAGGATGTTTGGACTGTAGTTTCTGGATGCAGTCAACCTCATCAGGTTAGGTACCTTGCCTGTCCTCCCTAGAGAGTTCTCCTACTCAGTCTGATGTCTCACCAGAGATATCAACCCATTCTGTAAGAGAGAAACTCTCTTATTTTCAGTATGCTTCTGTTGTTGCTCTAGGCTACAACGGAGTAGAGCTCTGGGCTTTAGCTTGTCCCATTTTTTCCCACTACCTTGTGCTAGTGACTCACAACATCTTTGCTGTCAAAAAGCCACAGTTTTTAGTGGGAAAGCATGAGACACAACCGGGTCGAAAGGAGGAGAGGTGATTTAAACAAAGGACTATGACTTATCTCCATCTGTGCAGTCGGCTGTCGCACGTGGCCTCCCGGATGGGGACTAAAAGTGTGCTAATAGGCTGCAACATTTCTAAAGTGCATAAACAGCAAATGCTGCTTTTGATGTACAACTTGCAAAACATTGTAGCAGCCTTAAAAATGCCACAACATGACAAAGAGAATTTCTATGTAAATTATGGGGAGAAAGTACTGAAGGGACACGGAGAGAACCTTAAAGGAAGAAAGGATGTGGCAGATTTGTCAGCCATGGAAGTTGCAGATGACTGGGAAACATAGAAAATCAAAAAGGTTAATTAATTCTTGTAAGTATTATCTAGAATTTAATTTGATTATCTTATTTTTCTCTTTTGCAATCTTGTCCTTAGGAGCCCTGTACTTTGCTAAAGGAAGGAGCATTTAAGTCTGTCAGGTTTCAGATGCAGCCAAATGAAAATGGATCTACTAGAGGTATGTACTACCTCAGGGCTTCAAAGTCAAGCAAAAGAGCTCTCTTTGGATATTTCTGGGCCCTGAGATGTCTTTGGGAATTTGGGAACTGCTGCACATGTCCTGCCTTGCCCAAAGGACAAGTTTTGTACGATTGGATGTTATGTCATTGTAAACTTTCTCTGATGGGCTTGAAACAGAACTGTTTTCAGTAGGAACATGGCAAATGGATATAATATGGCCTTATAAGAAATGGTTTTAAAAACAAGTTAAACATTTCTCTGGTTAACACAATCTGTATGGTTTGGTATGGTAAGGGGTTTAGGTCGTGCAACCTTGTGTATTTCCACAGTGTACTATCAACAGAGTTAATGAAGTCTCTCACGTGCTAGGCATAAAACAGATGCTACTTCATGAAGTTAGCTGAAATGTCATATTTAACCATGCTCCTACAAGAGCTTTACATGAGGACTGCCAAACATGTGGGGGTCACTAGAATATGGCACACTTTCTTTTGAAGTATAATGATGAATTAAAATATTTCATAGAAACACAGAATCATTAAAGTTGGAAAAGACCTGCAAGGTCATTGAGTCCAACTTTTGACTCAACATCATCATTTCAACTAAATCAGAGCACTAAGTGCCATGCTCAATTGCTTCCTGAACGCTTCCAGGGATGATGACTCCACCCTGTACAGCCCATTCCAGTGCCTAACCACCCCTTCAGTGAAGAAATTCTTCCTAGTGTCCAACCTAAACGTCCCCTGGTGCAGCTTGAGGCTGTGTCCACTCACCCTATCACTTGTTGCCTGAGAGAAGAGGCCCCACCTGGCTACCACCTCATTTTAGGCAGTTGTAGAGAGTGATAAGGTCCCCCCTAAGCCTCTTTTTCTTCAGGTGAAACAACTCCAGATCCTTTAGCTTCTTCTCAAAAGATTTACTCTCTAGACTCTTCATCAGCTCCAGTGCCCTTCTCTGGATATGCTCCAGCACCGCTACTGGAAGTGGGGGGCCTAGGACTAGACACAGTACTTGATATATAGCAAAATATATTAAAGATTAGGAGAGAAAAAATATTGTTTCAGAAGATATCTAAACATAGCTTTATTTGTTTGATTTTTCAAGAGACATTATATAGTTTGATATTTGCTCAGCCATGAGAACACTACTAAGAACTGCTTGGGAGATAGCATACACTGTTTGTTCTTAGGAAGAGGAAGCTGCAGTTGATTTGGCAAGATTGGTGTATGAATCTGAGATGTAAAGTTGCTGCTAATGTGACACACATTATATATGTATATATATATATATATATTAATGTGGCACAATCTATCTTGTGCATGCATCACCAAGAGTAGAACTGCAGGCAGAATAGGCTTCAAAAGGCTATTCAAATGGCTCATGTTTATCAAGTAGAATTTTTGACAGCTATTAAGGCAGCTAAACTGCATTTTTAGAAGAGATTACAATTTATTTAGATTTTATTTAGCTGTTTTCTTATGCAAGTAAACAAGTATTGTATTGCCAGGGTTGCTTAACCATTCCTCTGACGATAGAATGACTTATGAAAATCTATGATTCAGGCAAGATCTTGCAAAAGTTTGTGGCATCTCATGCTTACTAAAAAGGAAAGAGATATACTTTTCAGCACCGTTGACACTTGTACAAAAATATGTTTTTGTGCTCTGCTACTGAAATGCCCTGGAATGGCCACTTTAAAGTCATCACAATGGCATGGCCGTGCTGTATAACTGTGAACAAGGAAATTGATTATCTCAGGCAATGGATTTTTACCTCAGCCTATTCCAGGAAAAAAAAATAAAAGGAAAAAGTCCTTAAACTCATGAAGCTCACTCTGATACAGAAAGTGATATACGTAAGTGAACTACTAATTATTCATTTTAAAAAAGCTCTATACACGGGCATAGGGAATGATAGCAAATTATCCTAATCAGAAACTGGATAGACTGCAATTTGTATAGCCTAACAAAAAAAATATGGGCAGCCTGGCAACACTTCTTTGCTCTCCTTATGTTTCATAAATTATTGAATCATAAAGCAGTAACTTACTGGACTGGATTTGCCAGTTTTGAATTTTATCCGTGGTTGAAATGTCTTCCCCACTCTAGTTCAAGAGAATGAAGCAACATTCTAATAATTACATAACCCTTTTAGGTTTTAAAGCCAGTTGGTATTAGTGGGACTCTCCTCCATGATATAGATATTTTTTTATTTTTTTAGAAAATGACTTTATAAGGAAGTAAAAGTTGTTAATCAGTACGTTTTTTTTTCCTGACAAAAGGAAAACTTAAAGGCTGCTGCTATATTTTCCATCACGTTATGTATACTTAGAGAAAAATAGAGAAAAATACACTGAAAACAAACCAAAGTTCTTTGTATGACAATGAAAACAGTAAAGAATAAAGTAAGAATATGCAACAAGCCAGCAGGAAAATGACAATGTGGTTTCTTTCTGCAGAACACAGTGGCAGCTACAAGAAGCCCTTCTTGCTGATCCTGATCTTTGCTTCTCTCTCTGCAGCTATCCTTTCACTTTGAATTCTGAAAACCAGAAACCATCTCCCACATTAACTGTGGCATAATGGTAAGCAAGGGAGAGCTGTCCTCTTAGCTTAGAAACAGCCCTGAAGGAATGCAGCTACCATCTGATGCTCAGCAACACTCAAACTTCTCCAGTCCACAGCACAGAAGGAAATTGTCACTAGCTGCCAGAAAAAGATCAGGTTTTGTTTCTCTGCAGCATGACCTGGTTGCAGTTGTGAAGTTTAACCAATATGAAAAAAATATAGAGTTTATTTCTTTCTCAGTTGAGAAAAGTGTGCAAAAATAGACTTGACATCAGGGTATGTCCAGAGATATCTATTATTTTATTTTCTATCCTTTAACGTCATATTTTTGATCAGGAATTTGCACGGCTTCTAGGATCCTTTCCCCAGCTTGCTTTTCTGTATTTTGTCTTAAGCGGTCATTACCTCACTAAAGCTTTAGAAGCTCTGTCAAAAGACACTTGCACAAATTGCTGGTGCCTGTGACACCATGGAAGTCTTGTGCTGCAGTGGGTTGCCTGCCTGGGTCATGCAGGATGGTGTGCAATTACTCAAATGCTCTTCACCTTTCTCTCAAGAAGCAGGGCTTAATCAAAAGTAAAAGTGGGTTGTTACTGGTCGATAAGTTGTGCTTTGAGCTGCCCCGGTTTTCTTCTGAGTCAAGCCATGTTTGTGAAACACTGAGTTTTGTTCCATTTCATCTGTCATTTAAAACCTTTGGAGGATTGAAAAGTAGTAGTTTAAAGAAAATTAGCAAAATTGGTTTCAGTGAAATACCATAACCTGTGAAGTACATGTTGAATAAGATGAATTAATTCTTTTTTCCTGGCTTTAAATGTTGTGAAACTATGAGGCAAATAGCATAAGCAGTCTGACATTGCTGTGTGCATCATGATAACTGTTGGAGCTGTTTCCCCATGTGGCAGCCTTCATACTTGGGTAAATAAAACCAGTTAACCCAAATCTAGCTTCTATTAAAAATTCACTATACAGATTTTCTAAGCTGACACTTGGTGAGAAGAGCTTTGAAATATTTTTCTATTTAAAATTATTTGATACTTATCTCATGCCAAAAGATCAACATGATATCTAAGCTTTGGAAAGCTGTTTAAAAATTACCTTATTAATGATAAGCTGGCAACATGCAAAGGATTTATTTTATTTTTCAATATATATTTATTCCTTGCACCTCACTTGATGGCTCTGCTCAGCAAGAATTTTGATTCACGAGATGAGTAGAGGGGATCCCAAGCTAACTTGGGATTGATTGGTTGTGAATCCAAAATGGGCTTGTGAGCAAATACAGTACAGTGACTCTAACTCGTGCCTCTATCAGAGAAAGGGCACTTGGGTGACACTGCACAGTTGGGTCAGTCTTGTAACAGCCTCTGCATCCACCTGAGCTAGCACCCAGAGGCTGTGACCCTCAAATGGATTTTTCCACTCTCTTTGACCCTTGAAATTTCCACTAAATTCCACTGGGGCAGTTTTCAAACCAAAGAATCTTCCCAGACTGTGTAAAAGCATATAATTTATTGTGGCTAAAAAGGAAATTTTAATGTGAGATGCTGGAGGACTAACACAAGCTGAGCATTTTCATACAAATAGAAGATTATACAAGTGAAGTCCTCTCTTCCCTTCAGGATACCATAGATTACTACCATTTCTGTATCAGAAATCTAAGTGACAAGTCACACCTTAAAAATACGTTCAATCTTTCTGCAAACGCCACTGGATGGCTTTGCACGCAACATTTTAAATAATGGAAGCTAAGGGTTTGGGTAAAATCAAAAAGTAGCTGTTTCACATTCTACTTTGTACTCAGGAACAATGATACTTAACTGAAGTCAGGTAGGTCTTTACCTCAGCATGACTCGTGTTGCAAAATTTAGAGTTCTCTCAAACACTCACTTCCTGAAACTGTAATTGCACCAGAACCTCAGTATTCTAGGTCAGTGTTGGAAAGAGAAAAGAGAAAATATAATGTGAACGTATCCCTGGAGGCAATTTCCAATTACTTTCAAATCAGCACATTATCATTGCTTCTATAATTTTTTTAGCAATTCACGTTGTTAACTTTTGCTAATCACTAAACTGTTTGGAAACTCCACCAGCAGAAGAGCATTATATCTGCTATATTGAAGTGAGAACAGCTTTGAATGGTTAAGATCAATTTTCCAACCTCAGTATATTCAGCTGACGCCAACTACAGCTGGAACAGCTGTATATATTGTCAGTGAAAATAGTTAGCAATGAAATAATCCAAATAGTTTATGATTTCAGCCAATCTGGAACTGAAATTTAGCCAGTTGTTGAAAAATCTAGTAACCTATCAGGCCCTTCCAAAAGTATATTTCTCCCAGTTGGGAAAAGTCTTTATAAAAACTGATATTTCTGGAAGGAACACATGGAAGTAGCTGATAGCCCCAATCTATTTAAAGCTTTTAGCAACAGAGAACTTCTGCAAGCTTCTACTTGTGAGCAGTTGCAACCAGAGTTTCCAGAACAGTGTTATGTTTGAGAAGCTTGTCTCATGGTGATCCCATTAGTTGTAGGTCTTGAAACTGAGACTGCTTAAAAGAAAATGAACCAAAAGCTTTTAACACTTATTTCCATGACTCCACGTAGCAGCTGCATTTCAAGCAGATCAATGCAATCCTTCTTTTTGTATTATCAGACAGAAGTGCATAAAACATATCTTAATTAAGTCACATGCTTACCCTAAGTTAAGCATGCCTTTAAACAAGCTCCAGCTTGCCATGCAAGTCACCACCACAAGCTTGGTGCCTCAAGTGAGAGCTAACCACTAGGAAATGGATAGAAACAAGACAATCGTGCACTTTCTGCAGCTTGGGTGTTATAAACCAGACTGCAAGGGAGGAGTCTCTGTCTGCTTGAGTCCTGTACTTCTAAATCCTCCCCAAATTAATTGCCCGAGATACAGGGCACTGAAATTATTTGGTCCCATAGTGTCTACTATGATGGGAGCAGCTTTCCTTGGAATGCAGAGAAGTTTTGCATCTTCTTTATGCACCAGATCAAATTCCAGAGGATGAAGGTGGGCAATGGAGTACAGAAATGTGTCATAAAATCATCCTCATTCTGCCCAGAGCACGTCTATCCTTTTGCTGGATTTCCTAAGAATTAATTAATAATACCAACTTCTAAGCTAAATGGCTGCTCTTTCCTTATGTTTGTATCAAAAAATTATGTTCATCTCAGCAGTCAAATATGCTTGTTGTCAAATAATTTTGAGTGCAGTTCTGGTTTCCTGTAAGTGAACAAGAAAGAAAATCTCTTTAGGATAGGTATTGCTTTTTTAATATAAAGATAAATTTACATATCTATGTGCAATAGCATCAACAAGCTGTGTATTTGTTGTTCTTTTTAGAAAGGACTGTGCCAAACACTCAAAACATGTTGTGTTCTAAGTGGAGTATTATTTTTCTCATAATGATGGACTGAGGTCCATCTAATCTAATTTTGCCATCACTTATAGTATCATTTCAATGGAAAGAAAATTACAACCTTGACTCTCATTTTCTTTCTGAAGATCTTAATTTCTTTGTAGTTTTTTAAATTTTTTTCCCTGTTTGATGATTTGTATTTAACAGGGCATTTTACTTCTGAATTTTCCATTCTGGTATAAATACTGTTGATTAATGCTGGAACACTTCCAGACAAGCTTGCAGTAGAAGGGCTGTGCAATTCATAAATGTTCTACATAAATATTCCTGACATGGAGCCCACTCCTCCTCAGCACAACTTCCACTGAAGCTGCTGATCAAGGGAAGCACTGGCCATCTGTGATGCTAATGTCAGAAGTGTATTGCTATGTTTTCTAAGAAATGTAATTATCCTTTTAAAAAATAAGGTCTGATACAGCTTGGGAATTTTTTAAGAAGGAACTGCACAACACAGTGTGATATTTTTGCAGTGTACAGAACTTCTGGTCTTAATTCCCAACAACTGTTAAAAGGGTGATAATTGCTGAATGCCTTCTGTTACTTCCTTTCCTCTCGTTAGCTTGGTTTGATTTGAAGACAGTCCCAGTGGCATCTTGGCTGAAAATCATGTAAAATATGTTAAGTGGGTGTTCTGAATTTTTGTTTTCCTAAAGATCATTAATGTATCTGCTAGCACATACCAGGCTTACCTAACCCCATTGAAACAACTGACATACTTTTCTAACATTTTGTTGAAAACACATTTACTCAGGTCAAAGATCAGGTGACAGAGGAAGCTGTGGAAAGTATTAAGTTAATAAACCCACCTGCCTTTTAATTCTTGTGTGAATGTTATTTTATAAACCAATCTCAGAAATGTTTGACTTCAATTTGAGCAGTCAGTCTGTATCAGGAACATTACCTGATGCATCTGTATGAGTCCTTGTATGGGCAGAATGACTCTAAATTAAAACATTTCCATGGATTTCCCATTATCTTTAGCTCATTTCACTAAACCATGAGATTTCCAAAAAAAAAAAAAAATTAACACAGTCTAAGTAAGAAACTAATATGTTTGGATAAATATTGTATATCAGACCTCCAGGTTTTCTGTTCTTGCCATCAGATGTCTGCATGTCTTTACCAATTTTCATGAGTGGAAAGCAAGAAAAAACCAGTTAAAATACAAATATCCAATAATACTTTTTAGCAATACAGCCCTAGCCTGTGGTTTCATTTGTGAAAACAGCATAGCTGATAAAAATCATGGGAGGTTTGCTGAAAAATCTGAGGTAGACAAAGTATTCTGTTGCTGTTTTCTGTGAAAAACCCTGCAGGTACCTTACCCCTTCCTTAAACTCTCTACTGCTGTTTTACTTTGCCCCTCTTTTAGGGGTATGTTGCTTTCTCCTGCTTTTCCTCCTCTGCCCGGCTAGCATCTGCAGGAGAACTGGCAACAAGTCTTTCTGGGTCTTAGAAGGGAGGTGGGGTACAGGAGCCTTACCAGAGCTTCAGGGAGGATTCTTTTAGCAACATGTAGCAGCTAATCGCAGCACCTAGGCAGGAAAGACACCACACGGCTTTCCAGAGTGTTGATCAGACAGAGTTTATTTGGGAGTCCCACACCAGGGGGGAGCGGCATGGCTCCAACAGGAGAGAGGGGGAGGGAGAGAATGGGGGAAAGGGGAGAGAGAGGGCAAGGGCAAGAGAGCAAGCAAGAGCCAAGAGCCTAAGAGACCTGCCCCCTCATCGCTTCAGCTTAAATAGGCTTTTCTAGCAAGGGGGCAGACCCCAGGCTTGGACCAATGGGATACTGAGGGTAGGAGGGGTCAGGTAACAATGGGGTTACAAGGAAGAGCCACTTAGGGGGTGGTTTACAACAACTTGGTAATGAACTATAGTGTTGGGGGAGAACAGAACCATTTAGGAAAAATGAATTACAACAGGAGTAGGCTTAATTGACAATGATTTTCACACGGGCACAGTGAGGCAGGAAGAAATAACAAGGCAAGAATTGCACAGGTGAGGTCTCAGATGCGTTTGAGGAGGATTTCTGTCCTCAGCATGAACAGTAGAACCCTCTATAGCAGCTACAATAGGTCACATGTTGAAGAGCAACTGGCAATTGTTTGAACATAATCTAGATCTAAGATAATGATAGTTCAAGATTGCAACATTACTGAAGAAGCAGCAGTGCATTAACAAAAAATTGCTTTACAGCAGCGTGTATTTACCACCAGTGAGTCTAGCATAGGTGCAAAATCAAGAGACTGCTCAGTGGAACCTTGTATTTGAATCACATTTTGGGGCACTGCCTTATGAGAGTTCCTCACTAGTAGGTCTTTGCAGTTGTTTAAAGTACTATTAAATTAAAGCAACATTTACTAGACCTGAATTCTGCTCCATTCCAAATTATTTTTTCTATGCCAGACATTTTGTAAGAGTAATATTCTGACACAGTTCCTGCAGTTTTCCTACATGTGCAAGCAAAATTATCAAAGGAAAAAGGAACGGACTATTAAGAGTGCAAACTGGAATAGAATGAATTATCTCTGATATGTGCTGAGCACCCCAAAACAACCTTGAAAGAAAAGATACTGAAGCTAAAGTGGTTTCAGGTGGCTGCAATATCAAGTCTTCTCAAGCATAATTTGAACTACTCTCAAGTGAAAATTTTGATTATGCTCTTCAGGCATTTTGCCCCATGACATCTATTAATATTGGCAGAAGATGTGTGCATGCATGCCTATCACGGACCTTATCCTGTCACTTCATGCCACCACTAAGAACTGGTATCTGTTGGAAACAGGGCTTTCTGACTCATTCTCTTAGTGGGAACAGTTTTATTGTTACTACATTAAAAGAGTCATTGTAATGTTTTTGTCTGTAATGACAAGTCAGCAGGGTGCTGTTCAAATGATACAGAACAGCCAAGTGCTCTTCTTTTTATATGGACAAGTGGACACAGTTTAGCTGTTCATACCAGTTAGCATAGCACAAGGACATTCCAGTGTAAGAGATAAAAACCCCCTGTGATTTAATTGGAAACACAATAATAATCCGTAAATATATCCAATTCTTTCTGAAAAAGTATGATTGCCGTGCCCCAAGTAGGAATTTTCACAAGCTGCTCTGGAAACAAATTTAGTTTTTTCAGTGCCAGAAGTAGTTGGATGAAGTGACAATTGCAGGACATGACACTGAATAAACCTCGTCTTTATATGAAGGGTGGAAATATACCTTTTTTGAGGGAAAAATTGAGGAAATTTTCCAGTGAAAGCGAATTTGGGAACTCTGCCCTGTGACACTGGACAACACCTTACAAGGGTGAGGAGGCCATGGGGAAAGAACTTGCTCTTTGAGTCTTTAAAGAGGGAGGAATGACTGTCACCTTGATTTCAGTTTTGGAGCCTTTAAAATTTGTTGTAAAAATGTGTAAAATCTGTATTAATAAAAGACATAATATAAAACCATTACTCTGACCAGCATATAGAGAAAAATAAGCCTTCTTTTTGAGAAGCTGTATTTGCCAGACTAGTAGTTCCTGAACATGATCCTTAAATATTCTTATAGTATGTGCTCCATTCCCCTAAAAGGGTTGGCTATATCTGATTCATGCTTTTGTACCCTTATCTTCCTAGGCTAAGTCAGATGCACCCTACTAGACTCTGTTTTTAGGTTATTTAATATAATTGAAGGTTGGGTGACTATGTGTGTGACACATAATCAGCTCCTAGTAAATAGGCAGCCTGTTTCTACTGGCCGGATTCCCAGGGTGCAGATCAGTGACATGCATTTCACTGTCTTTAAAGTCTATTTAGGATCAAATAAAATTCATCCTTGCATAAAGGTCCTGTGCAGCTGCTTTTTTGACAGTGATGGCTCTTTAGATCCCCGAGCAGTAGCAAAAGGACAGGCAAACTAGCTATGTGTTTAACATCCTTCACCTCTGTTCACCCACTGGTCCAGGCTGAGTGCTTGGCTCTAATCAGCTGATAGAAAAGGAACTTCGGGTGCTCAGTCTTCCGCAAAAGAAAAAAAAAATCTCAAAGAATGCAGTGGATGGATTATAAGAAACAGCGATTGGGGCTTCTCATTGAGTTTTCCTCATAAATTTTCAGAATCTGTACTTCGAGGTAAAGCAAACTTTCACTTGTTTCACTGAGTCACTGTGGATGGCTGTCAGTGTAAGAGAAAAAAACATGATAAAAAGGTATGTGCATTTTAAAAGAATGGTTGAGATTTAGCTTTACTGGGCATACTGTCCAATTAAAGAAGCCTTCTCACTCTTTATCAGCATTTACGGAATGTTCCTCTTCTGAAAACAAGGTTTTTAAAATGACAAGTAAAGGGCCTTAGCCCTCAAGATTTCAAAGCTCCACTTTCTTCCTACACTTGTGAGTAACTCTGATGTGTGAATTCCATAGCATCAAGTATCCCTGCTGTTGTAGCAATGTCTTACAGTGCTAACAATCTACACATGAGTATCTCCTTTGCATATTTGTAAACAACTTTGAAATGCCTCCAGAAAACATTAAGAAACCCTTAGTGACTTTTCTTTTTTGCTAGAAGGCATTTTTAAAAACTTTTTAAAATCTTTGTCTGTATAAAGATGTCACTAAAGTAGCCAGAGTTTATGTTAGAAGTTTAAGAAGTGAAGTTTGTGTCATGCATAATCCATTAGAAAATATTTCCACTTAGACAGATGAAGAACATTTAGGATTTTTTCCTTCTTGTATTCAGACAGTAATAGTGGACAACAATTGATATTTATGTAGTGTGCAGATAAATATTGCATCTTTCACAAAGAGATTTGCCAAAGTATTTGTCAAAGTATTTTAAAGCCTTATTGATTTCAGTTTTCCAGTGTGCTTAGAAAGAGAAGAGAAAATCTGTAAAAGCGGGTATTATTCTCTTGTCTGCCTCAACCTAAATTTTTGGGGACTAACCTGTTAACTTTTTCCTTTTCCACTGCATCTTCCAGGCTTCATATATGCAGTTGATTCTGAATATTCAGCACTGCTTGCCTATGAGAAAAGTCACTGGTGAAAAATGTTACACCAACTTGGTGGTGAGCCCTTTGAACTGCTGAAGCTAGCATTCAATATCCTTTGTAATATGACAAAATTGCTATTAAGTAGAAGTTGGAAAAGCTGCAATGGTGGCTAAGAAGGCAAAAGGATGACCTGAGGAGCTGTAGGATGCTCAGTCTGATATCAAGGTCAAGCAAAATAATCAGAAATTCTGCTGCAGGATGCAAAGATTATTAGCTGAAGAACATAAGCGCAATTAATGTCAGTCAACGTGATTTTTTCTTTTAATTGAAAACCACTCATGTCAAATAAACCAGTCTATCAAATAATCATGATTCCACAAGGACATAGAAAAACCGCCTTAGTCTAATAGTCTGTGCTGTGTGTTGTAACTACAAGAAAGTGAATCTCAGTTTGTGAGGTCATTTTAAAGTATTAACAGCTCAGCTTCACAGTGATCTATTATCCCATGTGGTGATTAGCTTGCAGGTAGCTCCTGTGCTAGTATTGCAGCCAACAAATGTCAATGTGACTTTCTGAATACCTTGTTTTTCAAATATAAAGTTCTCTCTTTGTCATCCCTTGGCAGCCAACTTGCAAGTACGCAGGGATCTACTGAACTTGTGTGGTCGGTCTCTTGTCTTTGCACTCTGCAAAATCTCTGCTTCCACTCCCAATATAATCACCCCATTATTCCATTGCTCCAGAACACCAGTGGCAATTTCCTTCCTGCCTGTGAGGCCAAAAAGAACTGTTGTTCTTCTGGTAACACTGAAATGGCTATTTCGTAATTTTAAGTAAAGAATTGAGAGAACTCTGAGAAGTTGCTGCAAGTCAGGATGCATCTACGCCAGTGTACAAAAGGAAGAGAGAGGGAAATCTCCTGATCACCCCTATTTATTGGTTTTTGTTTCACTCTGTGGAATTGTTTTGGAGTATATGAGAAAGATTAATTCCTGTTGAATAGAAACTGAAAGGATGCACTCTGACCATTAACAAGCATTAAGTTCAGGTTTATAGTTGTAGAGTTGATGTCAGATTGCCAGCACCAGCTCCTTTGTGCTGCAGACCTACCGCATTGATGCAGTCATGTCTTCCAGATTTCCTCAAAATCATGTGTCACATTATCAAAAATTAGTTCATACCTAAATTGTCATGGCTGCATTTTTATATCTTATTTCACGTTACAGTGTAAGATTTATGTGGTTGCTTCAATGGAGCAAAATTAATTTAGCTGATAATGGAAATGGGTATGAAGGTACTACATTATCTGAAAAGGACAGTTAGATTAATAGTTTAGTTAATAGGAGAGCATATTGAAGATAACAAATTAACCAATAATAGTCAGGAAAGCTGAGTGACCTTGTTGGCAGCTAAAAGCCCATCTCAGAAAATGAGACCCATGAACATTTCACGAGTATTTATATCTGTTTATTCAAGTAGGTGGTCTTTGAACCGACAAGAGGAAAAACCCAGTTACATAAAATTCCAGTAAAAATGGTGAGTACATATCCCTAAATATGTGTGACTCTGGATGCCAGTCTGAGAGCATTTATTAGAAAGGAAACTCTGCATAAGGGAACATGGCTATTCAAATAATTTTGCAACTGGTTTATAGTTTTGAGCCAGGGTCTCATCTTGAATCTCTCAGAAATTCAGAGTCTTATGGGGATGTCTGGAGTTACATGTATTTGTCCCAGATCAATGATGCTTTTTTAATTTGAGGGATACTAGTAGATTTTAAAAAAAATTATTTAGCAATTTTTCTTCTTGTTCTGCCCATTTTTGTGCTAATGCCAAGATAAATAGTATTTTGTATTTAAGATTTTGAAGAAGTTGGCACAGAGTCTTCAGTGGTGGAGTGTCTTGGCTCATTTTGTTAAAGCAATATTTGCATCAGCTGTAGGCCTGTCCAATAATCTTAGCTATGAAATCTGTAAGGACCTTGTCATGATGCCAGAGATTTTCCTGACTATTGAGAGCCCACATTTTCCTGAGGTTCTGACTATCAGCTCTCACATCATCTTTCGCAGCTTCAGCAGAGACTTACTCTGTAACTCTTTGGAATCCCACTCAAATAGTATATTTTTTCAGTCTACTTCTAACAAAAATGGCTTTGGTGAATTAGGCCAGCAATTTCATGTCTAAACTAGATTTAAATTAAAATGGTGTTTACAATATAGGCTTGTATAGAAGAAAAAAAAAGTACTGCAAAAAATTTAACAACAAAATCAACATCATACTTACCAGAGATTTCTTTCAGCTGCCCTAGCATCCCAGCTAGGATTTGTGAGGCTGCCTAATGGCTGCCAAATATTGCTTCTGACCAGAGTTCTGAGATATCAAGGTAGGAACAGGGAATTGTAATTTTTTGCTCCTCTGTGTTGTTTTATCCTCTTACCTCCACTGGGTAAAAACTGGATAGTTTTTCAGTTTCAGCTTTCTTTCCTTCTTACTGCCCCTGTACAGTGGGTGGTGGAATAAGTTTTCAGAGGAGTGTTTCTACTGTAGGGTCCTTTTGAATATTTTTTAACATTCTAGGACATTTGCATAACATTTATGAGTGACAGAAAAGAACAATTTTGAGGGTTCCAACGCACTATGTTAGAAAAAAGTAACTAGGTTTGCCAGAGCAATTTTTTGTTTGCATAGTCTGGCTGATTGTACAAGTGCTTTTTGTGGTAGTAGATGAGTTTCCATGGGTCTTAAGTACCTCTCCCTTTAGATGTATTAAAGCTCCTAAACAGCCAAACCTACTCATCAATACTAAAACTTCTTTGATAGAAATTTTATTTCCATATATATTTTTGTGGGGTTTTTTTCCTCAAAGAGAAAGAGTCAAAACCCACCATGTTTTAATCAAATAAAGCTTAGATGAGCTTTCACCATTTTTATTTGATTTAATTTATCTACAATATTTTTTTTTGAAACACCCAATGAACACAAAAATTCTGTTGCTTACATGAATCTTGTGTATAGTATGCTAGACAGGTAAATTGACTTTATTTGAAATGCTTTCATCTTGAAGATTTTCCAGGACTAGAAGCTGTGTTTTTAGTAGACAGCTATGGCCTCATGGAATTTAATCTCGATGGCAATCCTGGAATCAAAATTTTGTATGTGGGTGTGTAGCTTTTGTTCATAGGTTTTCCTTTAGTTCAGATAAAGCACAATAAGATAACACTAAAATAATAAAAAAGTTTTCTGTGAGTTCTAAAAGCATTTTATTTTTTCTAAAGATCATGCAACATAACCATTTTCAGCTTTCAGAAACTGATGGGTATACAGGTGTTCAAAGAATTTCTGATCCATGCAATTATCTCTTTAATACAAATGACTGCAGAAAGCCATGGTGGTGCTGATCATGCAAGCATCTTCTTGTAAGTTTCTGTCTTTACATTTTTATTTTTGTTTTTCATTTCTCCTGTCCTCCTTCCCCAATCAACATATAAAAACTCAAACGATTTAGTAAAAGTGAAATGACCAGAAGAAAAGTGAGCTTAAAGCTCCATTAACCAAGGTAGTACAAGTCCAAAAGCATAATAAACAGGCTAGCTAATTAAAGGATCTTCAGAAAAGAACTTCAGAAAAATTTCTTGCATGAAGCCATAAATTTAATTCTCCTCTTTCCAGAAAGTTGAGTTTGTGTTCAAGAATTTGACATTAGAAATCTGTGTATGTGACTCTCAGCACGTTTCCTCTTTAATTGTGTCCTATAGCATATTTTGTGTCCTTTGGGGTACAACCTCATTTTCAGTCAAGTTTAAAAAAACTCTAAAATTTAAGCTTAGGGCCTTCTTTGAAGTTACTTCTATTCTCCTGGATGTTACATGTAAAGTTGGGTTAGCCTTATTCAGAGCCTCTGGAGATTGCATTATCGAGGGCAAAATTGCTATTGCCTGTGGGGAAAATCATTCCTTCTTAATTGTCCAGATGTCAACTGGAGCAGACAGGTATTGCATAATAGTAACTATTCTTGTTTCTTTCTCCCAGTGCTGTTCTTTACCTGGCATCAGGTATTGTGTAACTAGGTATACATTTACATAAAGTGATCATACCTTCATAAAAAATACCCTCCCAAAGCATCAGATGTCCTCGACAAATAAAATACAAGTAATCAAAATCGGATTCTGGCACCCACCCAATATCATTACCATAGCAGCAAGGGCATACAATAAAAATGTAATAGTCACAGTTAGCAAGGAAGTATTATAAGTAAAGGGGTACACATGCAGTATGGAAACAGCCTGCTAGTGGTTTGTGTACAATAAGTGATCATCTCTAGAAGTTTAGTTAAGCTAAAACATTTGCCTCAGGGATCTGAATTCCATAGCTGCCTAAGATGGACATGGTAGCTGATCTGAGAAGTAGCTGATCCTTTATTTCCACCGGAAACAGGAAAGGGAAGTCACAACAGAGGTTTAAAAAATAGTTTGTATTACCAGATTTTAAAAAATTGTTCAGTCTCTGGGAACTAACAGAGAATCTCATTGTTGGACCCATTGTTGGACAATGGATCCTTGGAAAAGTTCTCAATAGCAAGTTAATAGAACTCATTAGAACACTAAAGAAACAATTTAGTAGTTGTGTATTCTAATTAACAATTTGACTATTGCTGAATGGAGTATGTAATTGTAGCAGATGTTATCTTGCATCCTGTCAAATCAAACCTTCCTGATACGTTACAAATATGAAACACTGATTCATATTACCTCAATCTGGCAGTGAAGGACTTGGGATAAGTTGCGCAGAGCAACCAACTTTTAATGAATTTAATTTTCCTTGTGTCGAATCTGACAATTTAAAAGGCTCTCTGGAATACAGACACGCCTCTGCTGGACCTTGAAGTGGTCAGATCATTAATTCTTCATCCCACTTTGAGCTTTGACAGGTTTCACAAGACTGATAGAATGATCTATTTCACTGTAGTGGCAGGTAGTTCTGGCCAGAATCAGCAAAGTCAAAACATTACTTTTTTTTCCCATGTGGCATTAAATTCTCTGGCAGAAACTTAGGGAGATAAGTCTTGGGGGCTTCGCTCCCTATAAATAATGGTATCAGCTGCTTGGCTGTTGAATTTCAGTGTTAAAAGCCAATTCTATATTTATTCTCCAGTTTCATGGCGTTTCAAGCAGAACTTCGTGCAGAGACAGCACAATTTCAGATTGGCACATTGCCTGCTCTACTGAGGGAATCAGAGATCTGCCAATGCAGCAGATTTCTGGGGTCTAGTGAGTGGTTAAGGCTTTGGGTTGCCCCCTCAGCCCATTCCTTAGCATGTCATCTTCAGTCAGGAACAGAGGAGACAATGCCTTGTATTAGGTAGCAGGGTGAGCTCTCCTCTGTCACTGATAAATCCTGGTGACCAGTACAAAGTCTTGTCTTCAGGCCATCCAAGGGACTTGGTTCTAACCTATTTGAGAAAAACTGAAGATTGTATTTGACTTTTAAATTGTGCTCATCCTAATGAGCACAATCAGGATCTTATTGCCCCTGCTAGCTTTACTTCCTATTCCTATAGTCAACACAATGAAAACCTCAGAAAAGCAAACTACATTTGTAAGTATCCATTTCTTTTGTCACACAAGGTAATGTTTACAACTGCAGATTCCACCCCCCCCAGAAAAAAAAAAAAAATGCAGCTCAGCAAACTCAGTCCTGGCTATTAGAACCTCTTGGCTTCTTTCCATGTTGCACATTATCACTTGTCACAAAAATGCTGCAAGTGAAATTATGCCCTTTTGTTAGGTCCACAATGCAATTACCTTAGTGTATTTGGCACTGACATGCTTAAGTAGATTAAACACCTCTACTGATATAGGATAGGGAATGGTACAGCATCTCATTCAGGCTTAATTGTGTTGGTTTTGCCAAGGCTGTACTGACATAATTCACAGTGCACAGCAGGACTAGTTTTAGCACACTGGCAGAGATGGTTACTTTGAGAGCAGAGCTGTATATTAGAGTCTGCTCTTGCATCTGTTAGATAATATTTATGTGGAAATTAATTTTGAAAGCTTGTACATCTCTGTCTTTATGATATCTGCTGAGCTTCTTTGCCCTTTATCTTTGCCAAATCTGTTGGTTCATGTAGCTTCCTTCAAAGGGTCAGTAGGACTTCTCAGCTGCATAAAGTGTCAAGAACCCCATCGCACTCTAACAAGCATTGCATGTAATTCACAGGGCAGAGCTTAGGTACAAATTAGAAAACTTCTTTTTAAAGTTCAAATTTTATACAAAAGAATTCATCCAAGTGAATGTAGAGAGCAAGATTTTGCTATTTCCCCCACAACAAGCTAAGCAGTTCACCTTTTCTGCCCTCAAGAAGAGGACAGCTTGTTCCTGCTCCTCACAGCCCCAGGCCACAGTCTGGCTCCCAGAACGTTTGTCTGGGGATTCAGAGAAGGAGAAAAAGATGTCAGGCAGGTTCCTTCCTCCAGCTGCTGTCTGCAGATCAACACCAGGCTTCTGGCATATGATCTGCCAATGTTCCTGTCATCCCATTCCCCTGTTCCTTTTACCTCAAAAGAGATGTTGGTTGGCTTAGGATGGGGAAATAGAGGTCAAGCACAGTCAGACTTTGATCAAGTGTGGATGTTTGGGTTTTATCTTGTATCTTAGTTTATTCAACACTATCTTTAAAATAGACCCAGCAATTGTTCTGCCTCTGTGTATTTTTGACTGCTATGTCCAGTCCAGCCTGAATTTGAGTGGTGGAATGGGGTTTTAGTTTTGGAAGAAACTGAATCCTTTAGGAGACTACCCTCTCCACTGTGGGAAAAATCTTGCTTGCAAGATGGGTGGAGTATTAGTTTGACCATTAAGAAAAATTTGAAGAAATAGCATAGCATGTGTTTATAATTTAACATGTGTCAATTGCTGCAGGAGGCTACCTTACCCTTTTGTGATCTCTCTCTAGCTATAATTACAGCTGTGGTTGTTCTCTGCTGAGTTACCTAGAAGCTCTTTATTATAAGACTTTCTCTAGCTTGGTTATTAAACTTCTGACAGTGCAGCCAGTGATAAGTGCCCATGACTGAAGGGGATGCAGCAAGTGATGTTAGTTGCCTGAGGTTCTAACAGGAAGAGAGGCTGAAACCAAAAAACTCCATAGGAATTAGAACTAGCAGATATATTTTGTTGTGGAACAAAAGACTCTCTGAACAAAATCTGTCTGAATTCTTTCAAAGATGATATTTTGGCAAAGGATTCTTCAAAATAGTCTGAACATGAAAAAAAACAAATAAAAAGCCAAGCACATTTTCTTTCTGTCAGATACGACACTCATTACAGATTACTGTATTATTCTAATCCAGGGTAGGTGATATGATGCACAGTCAAGGAAGTGACAGCTATTACCAGATAATACTGCATTAATTAATAATGGGACAATGGTAGAATTTTTGAAGACGAAAACACACCTGACTATTGATGTTACTGTTAAGTGCATTAACTATGATTAACACTATACAGACACTGAGAAAAAGGGCATGCTTATAATCTCCGGAATATTTAAAGTAGAAACCTCCGTATACACAGCACAGTTGTGGCGCTTTTTTTTTTTGTTTGTTGTTGTGGTGGTGGTGGTGGTTTTTTAGTGTTTGTTTGTTTTTGTTTGTTTGTTTGTTTTATTTTGTTTTGGTTTTTGTTTTGTTTTTCCCAAGGAGATGAGAATGAATTAAACCTAGCTTTAAAAACAAAACATAAAAAACATGACTAATACACTGCATTCATAGAGACTAGTGAAAAGATGAAATGCAGTCCATTGAAAGTGGATTTTAAATGAAAAAACCAAATTGCTTTAAATACTATTTTATATGGCTGGAAGAAGGGCAGTATGTGGGCTACCATTTGAGACATTTGAGACTGCCCCAAAGACTTTGACAGCCATGTCTCTTTCTTATTTACCTTTATTTGAACATCTGAATTCTCCTTTGCTGGAATGTTTTGCTAGTGATTTAGAAGAAAAACTTCAGTGTTAGCTAATTTCCTGAAGGAAAGTTTCAAGAAATCCAGTTTCAATAAAAGATATGAACTCATTAGATTAGGGTATTTACTCATTCCTGGTTTTTGATATGTGCAAATTTAATAAATATATTCTCATGGTAAACAGATATCATTAGAGTACAGATGTATTTGAAATTTGGTGAAAAAATGCAAAAAAAATCTTTGAGAAAAATTCTGAAATATATTTGAAAAACACAGAAGAAAAAAAAATCTCACTTTTTTAAACTAATAGAAAGTAATGAGTATCTTATTTTGAGTTGAAAACCATTTTTTCATTATTACCATTACCACTTTATTCTTTCAGAAACCCTTTATTAGTCCAAAGTTATAGGCATGAGGGCATGTGAAATAAGCATAACAAAGAAACTTAAGTTGCAATATTTGTTCTAATGTGTTTCATTTATATTCTGGCTAGGATAAATTATATATTTTATTCAGTTACCAGAGTTTCTGATTTTTAATGCTTCTGGTTGTGGAAAAACTGTGTTTTTCATTCTAACTCTGATTCTTTTCTTCCAAAAGAACTAATCCTGTCAGGACAATTTTAGAGAGCTGATATACTTAAATTATCTCATTGAGTTAGGTAATAGACAGACAGAAGCCAATATATGTTGTAGCTGTGCTTCCATTCTTTCTGAAAGCAATATGAATTAATTTCAATTCATTTGTATTTGTACATCCTAATTCTGAAACGTGGAAGACAATGAGATGTCCATCATCCATCCTAAGGATATGTCCAAGTGAAACTCACAGGAACAGAGCATTTTCCTTGCTCTACTCCCACTGGAACAATTATAAATATTACAAGAGAACACAAATCTCACAAAACCTAGAGATATTCCCAATCTGTTCTTAGCCCAACTTTTGACCAGACTGACTTATTATTTTCAGTCTTATATTTATTAAAAGAGATACCTCCATTGCTTGGAACCAATAACCATTTAAGAACTCCCAGGTATAGTTGTATCAACTTTATTAAATTTCATTCATTCGTTTCAAAACATGATTGAAACAACGTTGAGAAAACAAAAACTATTTGCAGTATTTTTAAAATCCTTTTAGCAACATTAATTTATTTCCCTAATCTTAAGAAACTAAACAGATATCCATATATCAGAATGCCGTGTCATGGGTAGCATCCCTAGTGGCTTGAGTATCCAAAGCATTATTGCTATGTTACCTCAAAATAAAACCCAGTGTAATTTATCATATATTAGTTCTCATGTCTGTGCTAATTCATTCTGCTTTAATTTATGTGCCTTGAGGCGGCACCGCACTGTGTAAACACAATTGTGAAGGAGGGAGCTCTAACTAAAATTCCATGTTGAATTATCAAAAGTGAACATGGAAAAAAGCTTTAGCACAGTATAATTTCTGGTATAGAAAGGCTCTTTTGTTCATGTTTAAGAGAAAATAGGTTCAGACACTTTATAATGCTGAAGAAAGAAAACATGAAATAAAAATAACATCTGTGAATCTCCTATTTGAATGTACTTTCTCAAAATGGTCCCATGAGCAAATTCAGTCTGAAATGTATAAGAAAAAAATCAACCCTGAAAATACATAATTACTTTTGCAAATATTAATTGAGGTGTCAAGGCACAATCCGACAATACCAACGTGGAAATAGGGGTAACCAAAGCCTTCAGGGCTCAGTTTGCCGGCAATTTCCCATAATAAGAGTAGAAGAGATGGAGCAGCAGGAGAGTAACATGTCATTTAGTACTTCCTTTGTGGTTGTGCAGAAAACCTTGTATCAATAACCCTTCAAAGGAATTATCTTACAACATATGACTAAATTGCATTGCATTTGTTAAAGGATAAATTCACTAAAAGATCTAGGTGGTAAAGGGTAGCTCAAATATGAAAGGAAGTATTATTTTTATACAAACTTTTCCTTAAATGAAGTAATGGCATAATTTTGCTTCTACTAGGTTTTGCGAAAATTTTGCTAACGGCTTGACTGTGGCTAGAACAAATTATTAGCTGGAAAATGAGAAAATAGGGCACTGGAAGACATATTCTAGTGAATCTAAAACAGTGCAAAAGTTCTCAAACACACTCACCCCATTTTTACTTTTTTATTCAATGTTACTCTTTCCAAAGAGGAGTTTGCAAAATTAAGCACCCAGATGTTTCTTGGCTCCTGAAGCATGCCGTCTTGCAGCTCTCCCAGAGTTTGCCCTTTCTGCAATGTAAAGCTAAGCAATTGAATTTGAGAGGTGTTGGTGAGGAGATAAAAGGTATTCTGCATCACTCCTGTGGAGGTAAGCTCTGGCAGAGAAAAAGTTAGAAGGATGGGAAAGGAAGGTAGTAACATCTTTAAAAGACTGAAGATATTAAGGGAATAAATGTCAGTGACTGTAAATGTTTAATATGGTGCTTGCACTTCAGACGTTAATACATCAAGAGAATTTCTCTTTCTTCCTTTCCCCATCTGATTTTATCATAAATATTGTTTCTATTTTTGTGTGCTGATAAACTTTGAAGCTTGACAAATAATTTATACATGGAAAGAGAAGCAGTTGGTTGTGGTTGGTTGGTTCTTTTGGTGTTTGTTTTTTGTTTGTTTTTCTGTTTGTTTGTTGGTTGGTTTGTTGTGGTGTTTTTTGTTTGTTTGTTTGTTTCATTTTTGTGGGCCCATGTTGCTCTCTGATGTTTTCCCTGCAAACTGGAAAGAATTTCAGCATAGTTTATATCCCTCACCCGATAATTTTTCCTAGTGCTTCAAGCTGGCTATGCCTAGCTTTGTTTTGTATCAATGTGTTAAATTATGTATTCTCATAACTATTACATATATTAAATTCCTTGGACAATGGTATTGTAGTTGGCTGACCTTGGCTGGGTGCCAGACACCCACCAAAGCCACTCTATCTCTCCCCTCCTCAGCTGGACAGGGTCACTTATCAAATACTGTCATGGGCAAAAATCAAATTGCAGATATTAATTGAATTTATTACTAAAAAATCAGAGAACGATAATGAGAAGTAGAACAAGACCTTAAAAACACCTTCCCCCCACCCTTCCCTCTTTCTTAGCTCCAGAACCTGGAGCACTGCCTCCCCCTCTTTCTTCACTGACCTTGTCTGCAGAGTTCCTCTCCCATATTCTCACTCTTCTCTGCTGCAGTTACATCTGGTTTTTGCCTTAAAAATGTTATCACAGACATGTAACTACTATTTCTAACTGTCCCAGCCTTGGACAGTGGCAGTTCTGTCCTGGAGCCACCAGGGATTGGCTCTGAGGGACATGGGGGAAGCTTCTGGCAACTTCTCACTGAAGCCATCTCTGTGGCCCCTGGCTACCAAAAACCAGGCCATGCAAACCCAGTATTCTTTTCAGAAGTGGAGAATTCATGCATTGAAACACATGCAGACGGCAAAGGCAGGCAAACTTTAAGGCCAAAGGCTACAACTTTGGCATGCCAGCCACTGGTGTCTTGTTAGTGTGGCTTCACTAATTTTCTCATCCTTGAGCAGAGTAAATTCTCTCCACTTGCTCATAGGATTGAGTTGAATTTTATCAGTCTCTTTCCTACCTCAGACTTTGCTGACAAAGAAAAAAGTAAACCTGAGGTTATGTAAGCAAAATATCTGATGGTTACACATTCTCATTTCCTAACTCTGTTAAACATTTAAATATATAAATTACATCTAACTTTACACCTCCATGATACTTTGCAGAAGACCGTCTGCTTTCATCAGGTTTCTTCCATTTTGGCTCTAATGGGGAGGAAAAATGTGTCAAAACACAGGTGACCCCCAAACCCCAGAGAGGTGTACATGTTCAGATAAGCAGAGAGAGAATGGAGGACATGCACCGTCACTGTCGGCCAGTAGCAGGATAGAATATCTCTTCTATTCTTGAGTTTGCCCCCTTTTGTCTTTCCATGAATTTTCATTACTATCAATGCTATCAAGTTTCCCACAGACAACTGACTGGTGTTTTCAAGGAAGGCTTTCTTGTGAAGTGTTCCTCAAACAATGGATTTGGTCAAGGGTTTATTTTTTGAGAAAACTCTGAATACTAACATATCAAATTAATGAAAGGAAATGATCTTTGTCTTTTATTTTCTCTTTTCTGAACCACATCTACAAACTTTACCAAGCTAATTTTGTGTAACTCCTTCCAAGCTGCAGAATTTTCAAACATTGATTTCTTCAGGGGAAAGAAGACTCCTATTTTTGTGCTTTTTTGGCGCTTTGGCATCCCTTTGAGTCCACGTTCATACAGAATCCTATAGGTTAGCAGCTCTGCAACCTTTTCTACCACATCCTGCAGATGATTATGAAGCATGAAGGAAACTGAGAATGACTGAGTACAGATATTAGCATCCTTTGGACGATATCAGGAAGCTGTGCTTAGGGATGCTGGGAAGGATGGGAGTAGAAATCAATAAGAAGAAACATTATGTTAGCACCAGAGACACAGAAGCCAAGTGGCTCCAGAGAATCACTCTGTTCTACAGTACAGGTACAGATGAAGCTGCAGGCACATTGCGCTGTTGTTCCAAAGATTTCCGCATCGCGTTCAGCTGACGTTGCAGGTTTCTAATGTAGTTAAAAGCTGTTCCCGCTTACTTCGCTAGTTCTGGCCCACATACTGCTTGCAAGCTGAACAATCTCTGGTGTCCTGCTATTAAAAAAATAGTCTGCTCAATAAACAAGTGAAACTATTATTGGAAATACTTTTCTAGATTGATCCAAGTCTCACTGCAATTATTGCTGACTCAGAGTGAGTAACAGCAATGATGGCGTCCTGTCCTTGAAAAAGAAATTTGACAGTTCCATGATTTTGTCCAATTTAGTTTTCCATGCCCACACAGTAAGCCACAAAAGTGAGACTTAGGACCAAACTCCTATGGTGTCCAACTTAAGTCTGTGCAGGGTTGCTTTATTCCCTGCTTTTGGAAATGATACTTCATAAACCAGCTGCAAACTGCTGCTAGCTCCATATGTGATAATGTGCACAGCAACAAACCATCAAATACTTATATCAAAGGAGGTAATGAGAACAAGCTGAGTAATTGGACTGGCCAGAGTAAAAAGGATCTGCCGAAATTTTGAAATGCCATTTCAGTTTTCTGTATATCTCTATCATGTTCACCAGCATTCCTTCTGCAATTGGATTTTATTCAGTGATATTGCTGGGGGCATCCAGATGTAATAGCAAGTTAAGCATTTGTGACAGTGTTAGAGAATGTGATAATGGTAACAATAATCTATAAATGGAAAGCTGTAGTCAGTTGCAGAGATCTAAAGATGTGGGCATAAGAAAGATTCAGAGCCAAAGAATTGCTTTTTCTATTGGAAAGGTTCTGCTTTTTCTTTTTGGTTAGCTTGAGCAAATAACACAGATACTGTTTGACTGTATGTCCTTGTAAAAGCTAAATGAGAAAAATTTTGAAGATATAAATTAAACCTACAAATTGTAATGGATGTACAGAGAAATCATATATAGGCTGGGTAGAGATTATTCTCAAATTTAGCAGAAATTGACTGTTTATTGAACCAATGAGAAAGATTCATTTCTTCACTGTTATCACATCTTAATCTCCTAAATAAATCTCCTAATCTCCTATCTTACTAAATGGCATTTTAATTACATTATCTGTGGACTGTTAAATTCCCTTTTTTTTTTTTTTCAGAAAAAATGAAAAACAAAGAAATCCATAAAAGACAGGGAATGAAAAGAAAAAAAGAACAGGATTAAAAAACAGGAAACAAAAATGGAAAGGCACTGATAGCAATCAAGAAACATAAGCAATAAGCAAATCTAATTTCAGAGAGAATAGTCATATTGCTGAGATCTTCCAATTAGGAATGCACGAGGCTGACACCCAAGTAGCTTAAAGAAATAATTTGAAACTGAGAAGCTGTTGTTTAATATACATTTAACAATAAAATGAAATTCTCAGATGCTCAATATAAACTGCATTCCCATCTGTTCACACAATTATTGGAAGGTGCTGAATGTCTGTAATTCAAACCAGCTCTTTAACATTGAATTTCCACTGGCAAGAAGGACAGGAAAACCATCTCTCAAAGAGTTTGTCACCTGGGGGCCTGCTGGTGGGTAGTGCCCAGGCAGCTCCTGGCTGACAGTCCCACCTTTGCCACTGCTCTTCTGCAAGGCCCTGGGCAAGTCACAGACCAACTGCTTAAAGGAATCTCTGGAGCTGCCTCACCACCGAGTCTGGGCTTCTTCTGTCTAGCTGAACAGAGTGGTAAACAGCAATCCTCTCCTTCACAGGCCTGTAAAAGGAACTAATGGCTAATACTGGACATTGCTAAAAAAAGCCAAATGCTTAGGGTTGATGTCTTGTATGAGCTGATCACTGTTTTTCATGTATGAGTTCACCTCCAGCTCACAGATCTGTGTTGCCTTAGGCAAAATGAAAAACATCTGCCCCTCATGCAGTCACCCATAAAATAAGAGTCAAAAGATATTTAGCTGCCTCTGCTACCTTTCTCATTGCCAGCCATACATATTTTATACTGTAAGCTGCATCCAGCCTAATGTTGTCCTGCTTCAGATTGTTTTTTCCCCCACCTTTTCTGTGGATATATGAAGCAGAGGAAAAGACTTTTCAAATTCATGGTCTCCATAGCAGAAGCAGAAGTAGGACTTTCTTAAAGGAAGAGAAAGGAATGTCTGAAATCACATCTGTCCTCATGTATCATGAGTAAGATTGAAAAAACTGAGAAACAGGAATAAGGAGGCAAAATGCTGGAGGGAATGAAGCTCTCAAAAGATACAAGCTCAGAAAGAAATTAAATTCATAGATGCCAGGAAGGGGGACAAGACTGGGACTAATAGTTGTTAAACTTGATAATTATCAGAGGGGGAAAAAAGGCATAGAAGAAAGAAGACAATACAGAAAGACAGTAACAGTGTTTTAAGAAAACTAATTGAAAACTCAAAGCAACTTTGATGCCATTGCACAGACAAAGAGAGAGACCTGAGGCACAACGTTCAGATTTGATCTAAAATCCCTCTTTTCATGCTTCTTTCTAAAAATGGATATTCAGGAAGTAAATTGATCATGGATCATGTGCATAATTCCTAGGTTTTTTTTTTTTTTTTTGTGTAGAATATTGTTTTTAAAAATCTTTGGAGACATCACACCTATGTGTTATTTGTAGATTTGTGTAGATTTGTTTGCTTATTTATGGAGAAAATAGAAGAGGAAGCTCAAAGTTAATTTGATTGATCTTATACACGAAGTCACTTTCTTTTCATAGCTAAAAATAAAATAGTGATAGGGATGCTGAGAACCTCTATCAACTATCCCAGTACAAATCTTGTAAATATGGAAATATCCATATGTATTATATCTTAAAAAAGACTAAAGAAAACCGCACTGCACTTCCAAGCTTTAAATGCGTCAGATAGATCCTAACTAAGCTTGCTTAGTGCAAAGACCTTTTCTATTACTTCTTTAGAGACTGGACAACTGGATCAAAGTTTCTTCCTGGTTTTTTTTTTTTTTCTGGGTGGCTGGATGTCCTTTTAGCTCTATCCTCTACTCACAGGACTGTCCCAATTCTTCTTTAAACATGAACTGAGTTTTTCTGAAAATTAAGGAGTAGGGACTCATTCAATATGCCTGTAGCAAAAGGCATATAGATTTCATTCTTATTTAAAAGACACAGGCTTGTGCATGTTTACTTAGCATGTAATGTAAAGTGCATGTATCAGTAGGGAGTAGTGTGTACATTTAGGTTCTTAAAAATGTTTCTTTTTTGAAAAGTGTTTATTTTAGGTCAGAATACTGATTATTTAGTATTAGTGTTTGTGAAATTTCAGTTAAAATATTCATTCTGCTTGCAATGCTAAGAGCGTTGGGGGGTAATTTGTATTGGTTCTTCTGTATCCATTTCTTTTAGATTTTGCGTCGGAAGAAATCAGCAAGACAAAATAATATGTTTCTTTATGAAAAAGGAAAACAGTGAATTTTGATCATTAAAAATGCCTCTACAATCTACTTTTCCTTTTGGGGGTGAAAATTATGATCCTTTATCCTTATATCTTCGTTAACTTTGCTTATTTCTTTCTCTGTTTGGTCAAATTTCATTTGTTAAATTTGATAAACTATAGCTTTCTATGAGATACTAAATCAGGCTTAGATTTTTAATTATTGAACCTGTTTAAACTACTGTTTTATTTTCTGTGTGTGGGAAAAAAAATAGTGGTGCTCCAAATTGCCATAACAACAGGCTGCACTCCTTAAAACAAGATAAGCTGTGTGTCAAAGTAAAACTGTTGCCATGGCAACCAGTTGAATATTTAAAATGCAGCATCCTGGTTTAATCAGTCAAATTGCCCCTTTTCCAGAAATCAACTAAATCGATATTCTTACAGCAGAAGCAGTGAAAAAAGGAAAAAGACAGAAGTTAATAAAAAATAATTTCTGCCCTGCATGTTCAATTTCTGCGTGATTTTTTTTCAGAAGATTCATTTAAACTTCTTCTTTCTAACAGGAGTGTAAATAGTGGATTCTTTTATCCTAGAATGCTCAGCAATTCCTCTCATTTGCTCAAGATATGTTTTCTCTTAACAGGTTATTAAGATATTAGCATGTAAGAATGTAGTTGCATGTTCAAAAAACAACCCAGTGGCAATAATACACATTTATAACCTCTCTGTTTATAAAGAAGAAGTCTTTAAAAATGGCAGTAGAACTTCAATCAATCCATTAAATCATTACCTGCCCTTTTAATGAACTTTATTATTAGATGGTCAAAGCTAAATGCTATTTCATCCTTTAAAAATTGCTTTCATATTTCTGTTTTTTTAAAATTATTTTATATGTAAAGAAAAATTTTATGCACTGAAAATGTGATTATTTTCCTTTGGAAACTTAAAGAAAAAGATTTCAATTATTAAACTGTTTTTATCTCAAAACCCAGAGTTTTGCAGCATAGGTATCTGTTGTACTGTACTTAGTTGTGTTATGCCATCTCAGATTCCTGTATTTTTGGCCCTGAAAGTCAATGAAGCATCAAAAAAGTGACATTTATGCCTCAGAAGAATGCAGAAAAGGAAAAAATGTAACATTTTAAAGGCTACACATATAACCTACAATCTATATTGTTCTTTTGAGATACTGGTTGCTATGACAGAGAGCGAATAGAGTCCATTACGGATACACAGCTATTGTACAAATCCTAACTCACCTCCCAGGGTCTCTAGGAAGTGCTGTTAGCCTATGCTTCCTAATAAGGATTTTGAGTCAGAGAGCCTGACTCTGAGTCTCAGTGGTCTAGTTGCTTGTCCTATTTCTTTTTTAGCCTAAAGAACACAGTGGCTGCATAGGGAAAAAGACAGATTCTGCAGATTTGGAATGGTTTCCTTCTTCTTGTGAATGGTCACCCAGTGCTGCATTAGGAATTGTAGAAAAACTCTTAGAAATAAAATGGCCTCTTAAGTATTCATAATTTTCTTAGAATAAGTAGAATATCACAGATGTCGTAATGGTTTTTCATGAAGAGTTTTTAAAAAAATCTATGAAATTTCAGGCATTACATTCCTTTTCACAGGCCCCACAGAGAAAATATATACTATTTCTATTATGTTCTTTTTCTTTCTGCTGGTTCTATTAAGCCTTACTGAAAAAGAAAAAGCAAGACTTCAGTCAGGCTTTGCCATTTCCTGATGCCATATCTCTATGCAAGATAGTATGTATCTTGGTGAATGAAGAAGGAAACCTGCCTCAAAAACATTCTGAAAAGTTATTAATTTCTAACATAGAACAATTTAATTCAGAAAATATTTAATATAATTATAGAAAAGGTTTGATTGTACTTTATACTTGCATATATTATTGCTGCTATGTTACAATAGTATGAAGGTGACATCACAGCTGAGACTTTCAGAAATTAAATGTAGATATCTGCTCTATTGTCTAAGTGGCTGTAAAAACATTTTTTTCCTGCTTACAGTGATAAGTCTCACTTTCTTTGGGTGCTACAGACACATTGTTTTGTTACTGATATATGAGGGAAACTGCTAGATCCAGGTAGCCAATATAAATTCACGTTATCAGAGTTAATTATCAGTTTATGAGCCCTAAGATGATTCAGGCTTCAAGTATGTTGAAGTGACATAGTCTGGAATAATTTTCCTCCTGCCACAAAGGGCATTCTTTGATTCCTTCGAGTGACCATCAGCTTTAGAGTTTGAATGACTTAACGTGACTCTCTGCGCACCACAGATGTCAGGGTCTATGGGCAGGCCTTCTTGGTGAATGAGAAACTGGACAAATAGTTTACCTTTTCTGATAAGGGCAAGATGGCTACAGCAGCCTGTTAACTGAAGTAGTCACCACAGAGTGAAAATAGCTGCTCTCAAGAATCCTGGCCCCAAGTCCCTACTTCTCCACTGCAGGAAGCAGATGGTTTCTGAAAGCGGGCTGGGAGGATATTTTTGTACTGCAGCCGAGATACAAGTGCAGCTTATGAAGACAACGAGCGAATCTGCAGTAACAGGGAGCTCAGTGCAGGCTGCAGTCTGTGGGAGGGAGCTCTGGTGAAGACGCAGGTATTTTATCTGATGCTCTGACTCAGATAATTTGCCTGAAGCTGAGCGTTACCACATGCTATCCTTGTGTTACTCCTAGAGCAGAAATATGAAACTAGTTTAGAAGAAGCCGAATGACTGAACTTCCATAAATTGTGTAAATACATTCTCAAGACAGAAAACAACCTTACCTACAATGGTTGTAATGTACCTGGAGAGAAGGACCAAGACCAACACCACAGCATTTCTTAAGACTAAATGGTGCTCAGATGCAACAATGTTTAAGCTGCAAATAAAAGACAAATCTCCTTGGCATGCTTGTGTAGGCACAAACGTGGATGTGGAAGGCAACCTGAAAACAAGATCAGCCACTGCAGCTGGTGAAGAGCCACACACCTCAGTCAAGCCACTGAGGCTTGCTCCATGCTGAGCTGCCCAGAGCTGCCCACAGACTGACAGCAAGATCCGTATTTCAGCAGAAAGTGTGTCCTGCAGAGGTGCCCACTGCTCTGCTGAGTGCCTAAGCGGATATTTTGGCCCAAATATCCATGTAGAGAGTGTCAGCTGAGGAGGGACATCTCCCTCAAGGTGTGTGAAGGGCTTCCCACCTCACACCTTGGAGTCCACAGTCCTGTCATTTTTATCACACCATGTGTCCCTCCTCTCTAGGCCTGGAGCCTGTGTGGGCAGCACTGTCCTGCTGATGGCCATGGGATGAGGCACAGGGCTGATCCCCAAGGCTGCAGTGGCTCCTGCCACTTCACCTTTGGCCTCGAGCCATCCCAGTCCCCACTGCCCTGCACTCCATGGGCCCCCAAGCTGCCCTGCTGGGAAGGACAGGACAATCTCCTGGGTGAGCATGGACAGCACAGTCAGTGCAGGCTGCCCCAGAACCAGAGCTGGCAGTGCAGACCCCAGCCTGGGGCTGTGTGGGGCCAGGGACTTGCTGCTATCTGGGTTTGCAGATGGGAAATTTGTAGTAAAATTTTAGGTGGGAAGGGCAGAGCCTTGCCCTGTGGCCGGTGCTGAGGTGCTGGGCAGAGCTGGACAAGCCTTGGCATCTTCATGCCCTGATACAAGTCAGGTGGAATCTCCTTGCATTGTGCTCATCCCCTTGCATTGTTTTGCCCCTGGTGCTTTTCATCTGCAGGTATGTATGTGTTTACATTGTTCGCAGTTAAATAATAAAGATTAAATAACCCAACTCTTCAGTCTGACATTTAGTGTACTACACTCTTTTTGTATGTGCAGATTGAGATAATTTCACCGTACTGACAGCATGGAAATTTTATGATTTGATTTCTGATGCAAACAGAAATACATATTTTGTTTTCCCAGATTTCTGTTTCAATGAAATAAGCTCTCACTCAGACAAAAATGCCTTTGTTATTCATGTTCTCTTCAAGTCTTAATTAGCAGCTGAGCTTTGAAAAAATAACAAGCGAGGAAGTCCAGCCTTCATAGCCATTTCCTTTGTGCTAAGGACAGAAGCAGCTGTAAGGGACACTGTGTTTCCTGATCTCTTGGGCTTATTTTATTGACACCCGTCTAGACTGTTGCGTTGGTTTAGGAAGGATGGTAAAAACCAATTAGTTATTGACTTTGAAATTGACAACTAGATTATCCAATTAAATATAGGTGTACACCTCTGGGCTACACACAGTTTAAATTCAGGAAGATCTTGAGAAGCCGGTCTCTTTCCTCCTTGCTTTGGAAGAAGTAATCTGGCCCCGGCTCTCCACTCCTGAGGGGCCGGGCCTGGCCGGCCCCTGCCCAGGCCAGGCATCTCCCAGGCGGGCCAGGGAGTCCTTTTCCTTCTGGCCATTGGAACAGGTAACATCGAGCTGGGCTGTTCTTTTGGGATGGCCCAGGCCGGCCAGGCCCTGCTGCTTCCCGCACCCTCTTGTGGGGGGAAGCCGGCCGGAGGCCTGGTCAGGCTCCGTGGGCTCCGTGGAGGGAAAGAGGGGAGGCTGCGGTTTGGGGCCACGGCCGAGGGGAAGGAGGAGCCTGGCTGCTTTGGGACCCTCAGCCTGAGAGGCTTCTCCTGGCAGAGATCTGGGCAGGCAGATCCCTCCACTGCAGGCTCTGGGCAAGATGATTAACTCTTTCTTCACAGCACCAATCCTTCTCTGAGAGAAAAAATGGACACAGAGTGCACATAAGGAAAACCCAGCATGAAGTCAGTGGAGCAAGTGAAGGACTAATTAGAGGAAGGATGGAGGAGTTGCCTGCTGGCTGGACTTTCTTATTCAGCCATAGAAATGAACTCTATATGTAGATTATCCCTTCAAATCATAGAAAAGATATGCATTTGAGGACATAATTGTAGATTTGTGTGTAGATTTCAGCAAAGATGTTTGTGATGGACTAAGTGATACAGATCTCATAAGATGCTTGAACAGAGATAGAGATGAGAAGCCCACTGCTCCAGTGAAAAGTAGTGAGAAGATACCTTTATTCCTTGAGAGGAAGAATCCTTTGGTTTTGGAGTTATTCATCTCTAAAAGGTGACACCCCAATAATGCAGGGGTCTAAAATCCATGACCCATAAGCAGCTTGGGAAACTGCTAATGGGAGGGGTCACAAAAGCAGGTTTCCCTGGGTGGCTGTTTTTGTGACAGTTAAAACACACATGAGAACTGTTCTAAGTTGTCAGTAGGATCCATGACTCTAAAAGAGACTCCTCTCTCAAAGTGATCAAAGATTATGTTCAAATGGGGAAACTGAGTGAAAATCATAGGCTTTATTTCTCTTATGTTGTTTGTAGAAAGAGAATATTAGTGGAAGGAAAAGTGTTTTGAAGTTTCATTTTTCATTTTTTTTTCTTTTCTTCTTTTAATGTGTGTGTTAATAAAATCTATTTACTTCTAAGTTAATCCTGTTTTGCCTTTTCTCCTTAGGTAGGATCTCACCCTGTTCTTGTCCTGATCTTGTGTTCCTTCAGCTACAACTTTCAGTGCAAACAGAGCCTGATCTAGGACTGCTGTAGTGGGTAATATTCTTGTGGCATGTCTAAGAAGGTGTTTTCTGCTGTGCTGATGTACTGTTTCATAGTATAGTAGCTTTTTTTTTTTTTTTTTTTTTTTTTAATTTTAACCTCTGTACTCATGTGCAAATCTCCTCCTATGTGACAAGAATTTTCGTTTGGGATATTTCAGTCTTTGACTTTAATTTGTTCAGGTATTTTCTCTTTCTAAATGTATCTGTTGCATATAATGTCCTCATACCACAAATAACTTTGTATTCTCACACACACCAGTAGCAATTAGGAATAAAAAGCAATATAAATTATTGCTCAATATATAAATTATAAGCCTCAGTATAAATTATTGGCATGACTTACACAGATTGCTGCTGCATGGCATCCTTCTCCTCACAAACCTAAAGATATCACTACAGACAAACAGGAATTCTGGGTATCCTGTGTGCAGAGTTGTCCTGCATACAGGGAGCAGCTTGGGTGCTTGTGGTGGCAGGCCTAGCACATATTAATAGAAAAAATAAAATAGAAATCTACTCTGCACTCCCCAATTCACTTCAAAATCCTCATCTCCTGAAGGCAGACAACACCGTTTGTTCTAAGTAAGACACTGTGTTAGCTAGATGAATACATGCCATTAAACCTGGCATGCAATGTTTAACATCACTACAAATTCAGAATAAATTCAGCTGCAGTACTTTTCCTCCTCCTTTTTTTTTCCCTTTCCCTAGGGCATTAATTAAACACAGCATTCACAAGCGTGGCCCCTTTAAGAATGATCATTCTTTACATATTACAGATCTCAAGCTGTGAATACATGGGATAGTTATATTAATTTCTAATCACTTTTTAACAGGCAGTGTCTGGGTTGCATGTAGCCAGCAGTAGATATCTGTAGGATTCTAAATACTTCTATCCACTGGTATGCAAATGCAGAACCAATTAGAATCTTATTGCTAGAGGTATGAATTTTAGTTTTTAGGAAATATATGACTAATCATAAGGAACTCAAAATTAGGCCATGCTCCTCCTGGAGAGAATAATTTATCATTTATGCTTAAAATAAAAGTGCCTCATATTCACACAAACTCATGTGAGAAATTCATATTTTCCTCGTAAAAAAAAATACATCTAAATGTGCCCAAAAATATAAATGTTGGGGGATTCATCAGAAATATATAACATCTCTGTCAGAATGTCACTAGATTACAAATCTCAATGAAACAAAGCCTTTTATTTCTGTAAAAAGAAATTATATATGCAATATAGTTTGAGTTCTACATGAAATGTTTTTATTCTCAAATTGAATTGTTTTGCTTGTGCTTTCTTCATTATTTTTGTCCTCGTTGGTTCTTTAAAGCACATTTTTTATTTAGGAAAAACATACTCCTTTATGTTAGCAAATTCTGCTACAATCAGTCCTTGACCTAGATTCCCACATTTCTCAGAAATTATGTTTCTGAAGTTGTTCAGACTCCATTTCATAAGAGAGTGAGTTCTTGGAATGTAGTATTGAGTCAAAGCTCAGTGTGTGAATCAAAATTGGACAAAACTCACATTGTTCTACTCTCAAAAGCCATTTTTAGCATGTTCAATAATTACTTCACAGCTGGCTTTAATAAAATGTGTGCTGGAAAGGGTCCAGGTTCATGCAATATTTAAATATATGTTTAGTTGGAAAATAAAAAGAATTTCGCAATCTAACTTTTAAACTGGTAGTCATGAGACAGAGCATGTTTTTTAGTGCAGAAGGAGAGATGAATGTAATATACATCCCTTGTTGCAAGCATTGAAATAACATAATGTAGTCTGTGTATTAAGAAAATCCAATAGCTAGCACTGAAATCTCTGAGCTAATTTGTACTCATAGCTTTTTTTGATATCTTCAAAGAATGGATGGTACTATTTAAAGAAAAGAGGAAAATAGAAGCATTGTTTACCACCATGAAGTCTCAGTAATTAGGGAGAAAGATTACTTAGAATAATATCCTAGTGCAAGGTAATAATTCCTGTTCTTTTACAGGTTTTATGACCAAATTAGGAATGAGAAAGGTGCATGATCAGGCTTAGAAATGATGTATGCATGAGGTTCCATATCAGGACAGAAGCTGTTACAGTATAAATGAGCAAACATCAAAACCAATGGAGACACGTAAATATGACAGTCAAAAGGAAGACCAGAGAGCAGCCAATAATTAAAGCAAGGGGGAGGTGGTTTTTAGTGTATCTGTACCTACCATGTCTAGAGGTAAGATTTCAAGCTAAAGAAAGAAAGATGATTGAAGAAAAGAGCATCTGGAACATGGAGCAGGGTCAGGTCTGCAAATTAAGAGTCTCTTTCAAAATTAAAATGGCAGAAGACAAGCTATGGATTCAGAAAAGCTTAAGTCTGGTTATCAAAATGTTAGCAGGAGCTGAATTAAATTAGTCCAGAGATGTTTATTCTTTCTTCAATATTATTTTTAACAGAGCACGTGACAGTGTAAAGCAAGTATATACTATATCTGTGTTGTGTGTTTCAACAAGAAGACCTACATGTGAAATTTTGAATATATGGGTTCCATTTTGTGCATAAGACTTAGGAAGTGGTGTTGGGTCAGGGAAGAACTATGAATATCCTTGATTTGGAGCTTGGAATTTCATGACTGAGGGAAGAAGTTAACATCTTAAGATGTTGAGAAAGTTTTGTTAACATTTGCCATCTGAAGATCACGTTAGAGAGCTAGTAGCATTTTGAAAGTTCAGAAAGTATCTGTAGCCAAACATGACTTATTTTTATTTGCACTTGTCTGGCAGATGCAGTGCTCGCTCAGAGGAGGCCCCGACTGCAGAGAGATCACTGCCACGTGCCGGATCTACAGATGTATTGGGCACGTCTGCCTGTGTAAACACAGATGCTATTTTGCAAAAGTTTCTAGATAGCAGCTGAATGATGACTCAGACATTTTTGTCACTGCAGAGCTGCACTTGCTCTTGTGTACAGCATCGTGAAAGGCATTAGAGCAAACGTACCAATGGAGAGCTCTTTACTCTGGAATTTTTGTGCACCCCACATTTTTGCCATAATGCTCTCTGCAATAAGCCATAATGCTCCTCTGCGACATGATATGCATAGTAATAAAAAGAGGTAACTGGCAGCCTTATGTTTAAGTGAAATTATTTTGAAAAGTGGGTTTATTGAATGTGAACAGAAATACAGTGACTTCAGTAGAATTTACACATGGGAATTTTTTTTAAATCCTGAACCTTCTGGTAGATTCAAATGGAAAAAGACTGAAGAGCAAAGAAAAAAGGGGAAGAAAAAGGCAAATTTGATCACTCAGTTCTTTTTAGACATTTTATCACACCTTTGATACTGCATTAAAAATGATTGCCTTGTATTAATGCGGATCAAAAGCAAAGGGAACACAAAACTGAATATTTGTCTTCCACAGAGCCTTAGTGTTAAGCATACTTTAAATAGCTGCCTTCATCTTTCTGTGGGGAGTAAGAGGAACAGATTACTATCAGGGAATTTAAAAGGATTATCATATTTGGGATCAAATTATATTTAAAACTACTAAGGAAATTCAGAATATGATCTCTGAAATCAGAATCAGTTCCTGAACTGGAAAAAGAGACTGAGTATGAATTTTATTGCTCACAAACATGAAACTTGGTTTTCATGATTGTAGATATTTTCAACATGAGTGGTTGAGTATATTAAAATGTTCAACATTGTTGATTGTCACTGTGAAAACAATGTGATGAAGAAATCTATTTTCAAAGTGAAATCTGCTGGCAAAGTGGAAACATATGGCAATTAAAAGCTTGCACTAAATGATCTCTATGAGCTTTAGTTAATTTTTAAATCTTCAAAATCTATAACCATTTATTGATATGTCTATCAACTATTTTATTTTATCTGGCAATTTGTTGACAGCATTTAGTTTACAGCACTTTGAAACCCATTTCTACAACCAGAAGAAGCGATCTGTGATAGGAGTTGCATGATTTTGCTGGCACTGTAGATGTACTGATATTCCTGGCGTAGTGGTTAGGAACAGAATTTAAGAAAAAGTGATTTGATTTGAAAACACACAGATAAATATTATAGCAACCTGAGGTTTTTGATAGTTACTTCTTTGAGATTTTCAATTATAGTTTATTTTCACATGCATGATATTTTTGGCACAGGATAACTGTTAGTTTTGAGAAAATTATTGTATGTCTCCTAAAAGGATGGCAGGATATTTTTTTCATGTATACAAACTTTCTGACAAACTGATTTAATTTAAATATATAAACACTTTTGCAGTAGTTAAAGATTTGTTTGGGTACAGGTCTCCTTAGAGTTTTGTTTCAAAAGAATATGTGTTAAAATAAGTGAGTTCTTGAGTAAGTTTCTCTAGAATTTTCTGCTTATTTCAGATCTCTGTTTTTGCTAGCACTGTTTACTTTTCACTATTCCCTATTAATCTGTCTAAACTTCCTTACTGTGTTGGTGATGTTATATAGTCTTTTGAAAGGCACTGCATGTTTTCTTGAAGTATTTTCCATTTTTCCAGTACTTTCAATCTTAGCCCAACTGGCTAATAATATTTTACTGACCCAGACAAAGAAAACCCTACAGAAAACCACATTTTCTGATGTGATTTTTGTGAAGTCAGTTGAGTCAAAGTACAGAAGAATTCATACCCATGGCTTAGTGAGTCTAACTTTTTAATGCTCTGTGTGAGGGTCTGGTAAATAGCACTTGGTAATCTTTCTGGTTCAGTCAGGCTTGGTAAGAGCTTTTTTCCTTTAATGCTCTGAAAAAATGTTATTCCATGTGCAATTAGATCTCTCTCACTTTGATACACAGAACCTTTGCATGTAGAGGTGCCAGGAGCACAGCTTTAGAAGGTGTAACCAGTAATAGATTCAGGATGCAAAAAAATCTTAGTGCACTTGGTTTAGATAGCAACTCACGAGCTTAATGACTAGTCTCCTTGACTATGTCATAAATCCTGGTATTGCTGTTCAGTCCTTCAATGTAATTCCTGTATTATTTCTACTAATTTGTTCAGTGTAGACTCTTGTAGATTACACTTTAAACTGTGATTGAATGAATTGAGTTGTGAAGTCAGAAGCTGACAACAAATCATTCTAATGAGGCTCCTTCTATTTGTCATGTAATATGACTATAAATGGAAAATTACTTCACATTTATATTTTGTTAAATAGATACCAGTGTTTTACGTGTTGATCTGACATCATGGACATGATTTCCCTGCAGAAAGGTTAGGTGTTCTGCTTCTAGCTTTTATTGCCTCTCTGATGTTTCTTAGAATGTCACTCATATCTCAGCAAGATTAAAAAGCTTTTCAGTGCACTGCTATGTTTTGCAAATGCTCAGTCCAGCTGTGGCCTGTGAGGTCCTTGTATTCTAATGCCAGCTATTTAGCAACTACTAGTCAAAGAAATGCAGGTCATCTGTTGTTGAATGGAGCTTCTGGCTCAAAGCACAGCTCTGAGCAAGTGCTGACATTCTTTTCAAGATGGCACCAGCAAATTAAAACTTTTGTAGTAACTTTCCCCTTGTAGTTACATTCTTTAGCTGCATTTCAGTAAATTATCATGACTTGGGGTGATTAGATCATTAAACAATCTTATAATCAATATAGGGAAATTGAAGATAACAAAGGAAATCCTGATTTGAGGCATACAATGATGACACAGTCGTTTGGTTTATTATCACGTAAAAATATTAGCCATTTATAAAAATTGAATATTATCTGCTATGCAAAACTGTTCTGAATGGCAGATAATAATATTGTGGTCTCCAGTATTTCCAAGAGACTTTTTGAGAGGAACTGGAACTTTTTTCTCATATGTATGATTAAATATTTAGCATAAATTGTATGTGTGCAGGCTAAGTATCTTAGGTTTTGTCTTCTCCTGTATGATACTTCTTACTCAAGTACAGACTGAATAGGACCCCCATCTTCAGATAGGTTAAAATTCCAGTCTACTTCATCCCCTTGTTAGGCTCCTAAACAAATGTATTTCATTTATTTCAGAAGAAATTCTGCACAAAAATGCTCAGCACTATCTTGATCTGTCCAAAATTCTATTTTTCTAAGTAGTACCTGTTTAAAAAGTACTTCTTCCTAATTTTGTTTTTCATCTTTCAATCGCATCAGTGGAGTTGCAACAAAATTTATTTTATATTGTGCATAACTGTTTCACAAAAAACTGAAACTGTTTCTGACATACCACACCAGGTCAGGTGTATATTATTCCCAAATAATCCATGCCTCCTTCTAAGTTTTACAGTCCTAACAAGTGACTAGAGTACCTGTGCACAATGTAAATCTAGAAAGTAAAATAACTGCTGTGCTTCTGTTTAGAAATGAGAAACTAAGGAAACACCAAATTAAACAACCAAATTAACTGATGACCTCATAAATGACATCAAAAAAGCAAAGGTATCGCATGCATATTGGGACATCCAGGCAAAAGCATGTTATAAAGAGCTTCTAAACATGGGTGTCATTTATGAGGTGGATATAAATGACCATTTGAGAACCATTATGTTCTATTATATAAATAAGCTTTTAGGAACTTCTGAAAATTTGTAATTATGATAGTGCAGAAGCTCTAAATTGGTTTTCCATAAATGTTTTATGAGCCATTTGTTAATTGCACTGTTAAGGTAATCTCTTAATTAGAACATTCTACCTTTATGCCACAGACAGTTTTTATACACACCGGAAGGATAATCTGTTATAAAGTATCCTCAATTTAGTTTTGGATACTGAAGCAAAATATTACTTAACTGGTTATTTAGCGAAAAAACAAACAAACAAACAAACAAAAACCCCAAAAAACCAAAACTACAAAACAAACCAAGAACTCTAACTGAACAGATGTTTTAACATGAGCATTAAAGGTCCAATAGTTTTCTCTTCTTCTCTTCCCTGTTTCTCTACTGGAAAATGTAAACACCTTTTCAGGGAAAAACAGGGGAGGGGAGGGGTAGGTGTAGGTGAGGAAAGAGACACATTTTACATTTTCACCTGACACCTTTACTTCAGTATAATCTCCTTCACGAAGAGAGGTTTGAACTGTGCTTTCTCCTTTGAAAAGACATTCCTGTAATCCACAGCCCGGTCTGTAATGTCTGATGTAGGCCACCTGTCCTGAATGGTGGCACACCACGGTTTGGTTTCAGATGCAGCTGGTGAAGAAAAGTTTAATTGGGCTTTCTAAATTTTCCCAAAAAAAGAATAGGAAAAGGTATGTCATATTCACATTCTAACACTGTGTAATTGTCACTGAGGGGAAGCTGAAATGAGGTCTGAGGGCACGAGATGTGTCATTCTGGGATATGGAGTAAAGGACTCCTCACCACAATTACAGAAATGCCTGTACTGTTCAAGAGCCCATTTTCATCTTTCTTGAATCACTTTTCTGTCAGAAAAAGTAAAATTAAAGTACTGACCAACTTCTTGAAATATATCGTCTACATACTTCTCTCATCACTGAACTAATTTTGAGAAGAAAACTTTTTGCCTCTGGTGATTTCTTAGGCTTTATGCAAGAGTCAAGATACCAGCTGCAGTGCTGGCAGGAGATTTTTCTATTTCTCCAATATATGGAAATATTTAAGTAGGGATGAGATTTTATTGAGATGATGTATTATTTTTTATTCTTGAACTTTTACATTTAGGATGGATCTGTTATGAAGCAATTATGCTACCAAAAGTTACTTAGAAACGGTTCACTCTGTAGCAATGGGTAAGAGAATTCCAGCAATAGACTAAATAACAGACATTCCAAGAAATTACTAAGTGGAACAACTTGTAGAAGTTCATAGAAGTTAAATCTGATTATATCCAACAGCTATAGAAAATCTTCTGTTGTAGTGGAAGTTTGTGTTTTGTCTAAAACCAGAAGATGATCACTCATCATGCTTTATGTGTTTTAGTCATCTGCAAGCCTGACATTTAGATTTGGTAGTTTCTGAACAAGGTGATTCATTTTGCCTTCCTGTCATTCTCATAGGTCTTAAAGTATTAGAAAATAATTTTCCTCTTGATCACTAAGGGCTTATTTGCAGCATAAGCAATAAATGTCTTCTCTGTCCATCACTTTTTCATGCTCTTATGTGCAGACAGGAAGGAAGGAGGAGGCGTAAAAGAACCAGCAGCTGAAAGTTAGCACAGAAATAAATGCAGCACTAGTCACTGGATTTTATATTTAAAGAACAATTGGGAAAAAAAATTAAGAGGGAGGACACAGACAAGGACATATACAAGAATGTGGAAAGAAAACTGAGTATCTATTAATGAATGCTGCAGACCAACTCAACAAGCTTTTATCTGTAAAACTGGAGTTGACCAGTGTGGCTATCATTTTAATTGCATGGGGTTTGTACAAAGGCACTTATTCACTGAAATTCTCTCTGAAATAACAGATCCACAAAGTTCTCACATTGATTATGTTCTTTGTAAGTAAGCTGTGATTCCACATCACTGTTTTTTCCCCCTTTTTTTAAAAAAAGCTGATTGCCTAAGAAAACAAGGCTTCAGTAATGATAACCCCCATTAGCAAATTTTTAATTTTTATCCACTTTGTTACCTTCAAAGTTGTTAGGTACAGTTAAAGGATTTAGTATTTCCTCCAAGCTTTGAGAAAATAGACAGCAAAGCTAAGAAGGTCTATACCATAGTATTGGGATGCAGTAGCATGAGCTCAGGTGTGGACAGTTTTGGACAGTAGGTCAGCTCAGGTTTTGGACAGTAGAGAACACTCACTGGATTCCACTGTTCTTGGAACCACCTTTAAAATGTTTGCATTATGCTTTTGTCATTATGTTCATGCTTTCAGAAGCTATACTCCTCTGAAAAACAAACCCTCTGATTAAGTCTTATGTCACTATGAAAGGCAATTGATGCCGTTTTGCAGAGGAGATGTTGAAAAACAAGTGAAATAGGGAATAATGGTACCATGTTCTTCAACAGGAATCACATGTTTTTGGATAAGGGACACAGGCATACATTTCAGACTAAACATCTAAAGCATTGTAGAGTAAATAGGAGAGGATGTTTTTAGCAAATAGCATGTCAAAATGATAACTCTTTATGTGTTTTATCTTAAATTGCTGTAATTTAATCACACATTTCCCAAGATGCAAAGCTTATCTGTCATTCATTTTACAGTTTACATACTTTTGAAAATAAGCAGAAACATTGCTAGAATTCTAATGAGTGCTTTGCTACTGTGCATCATGAGAACTGTAAACTGCCCTACATTTTAAATCTGTTCTTTGGCATTGCTTAACCAACACACTTGAGACCCTGTATTGTACTCACTTATCCTAATTTCCTTGAATTAATATATAAGACTGTCATTCACACTCAGGCTTCACAGAAAAGTTTCCAGGAAATGCAACAGAAAGTAGTCAACAAAAGCAGATGGGCATCCTGGGAATCTGAAGTGATAAAAATAATATAACAGAACACATTAGCAGCATGTATAGCTGGTTTATGCAGCTTTGTGATCTTATTACTAACACTTTCATCTTCTCTCTTCTTTTTCCTCTTATCTTTAAAATCGTATTTGATATGGAATTGGTATATCACACTACCCTTTCCTGCAGGCCATGGAAAATAAGGAACCTCAAACGTGTAAAGAGCAAAGGTGGTTTAAAATATTGGAGATAAATCTAAGTAAAAAGTCAGTGGCTTCAAAACAGAGCAAGAACATCTCTTTCAGCATCTGAAGAACAGAATTAATGACCCAAGATTTCCACATAAGGAGAAACTTAGAAAATGGAGAATAGCAGCAATACAATCACACATGTGCTTGAAGGGATTTGAACACTGAGATTGCAGGGTTTGGAAAAGAGCAAATTCCAGCCACCTTTTACACAGGGGTCCCTTTGTACATCATGCTCAGCTTTGAACAGAATAATTAAATTCCTTGGGCCAGAGAGAATCCACAGTGAAGTGTTTCAGGCACTCATCTGAGGTCAGACCTTGTTTCCAGTTGTCACTTCAGCCAATACAGCAATAATTTATGTTAGTTTTTCCTTGTGCCAGAGTCTGGGAGGAGATCTACTCCCCAGCATGAGCATTCTAGCCATGAGACTATATGACTGTCTTGTGGGTTGGTGTCAGCCAGAGCCTGGCCACTTCTGGCAAGCATGCCAAATGACTGTGCTAATCATGAAGTAAAAGGAGGCTCCTCTTGTGCTGGAGCACACCTGATCGAACAGGTGCATTGAGGATCCACTTTGGTGTATCAGGTCTTAAAGGCCAAACACCAACACAGAGCTGCATTACTGAATCCAACTAAAGGGAGCTGAAAAGCCTGTCTAAACTTGAGCAATGCTAGGCATTCTTTGTAGCAGCATTCTAGCTATAAAAGAAGAATTTCTGGTGAAAATATAGATAGCTGTCACTTTCTGCTTACAGTCCTAAAATTAAAATAAATGAAAAAAAGAGATGAGTAAATTTCTGAGTTTATGATTTCCATAGAGGTGCCTATTTTCCATTTTAAGCTTTAGAATCCAAGAAGGTAAAAAAGAAATCAAATTAAATATTTACCCCATTAGAAAAAAAAAAAAAAGGCAGAAATTTCTACATACCCAGCAGACTTGATCCAAAAATAATCTAATTAAATATTAAATACTAGGTCAATATTAAATATTTATAAATATTTAGTATATGAAACATTTTGCATAGGGTATTGTAAATAGTAACATTTTAATTAAAAAAATCCTCTGAAATATATTCTATAATTTGGGAAGCAATTTTATCTTCTTTTGATGAAAATAGTTTTGAACAATTTTAGGTGCTGCTGCTATTATTTTTTGGGGTGTTTTTTCCCTACAATAGACTGGCACAGTCTTTTAGATATATTTATAATATCTAATATCTGAGATGTTAGATATAATACATAGCAATCTTGTGATGACAAAGAATCCATAAAACACACTAAACTCAGGAGAACTTAATTTGTATAAAGGAAGGATAATTTAGAATGATATCAAGGAAAGCAAGTCTGCTCTATGCTATCAAATTATTGCAACAGATGATGTCTCATCTACTCTTTATCAAAAGAGATGAGCTTTTGTTCAGTTTCATGATAATAAAATAATCATAGAACATGCTGAATTTGAAGGTACTCATGAGGATCACCAAGTCCAACTCCATAAATATGCATCAATTAATATTGGTACTTCTACATTTGTTTCACATAATTATTATGGAAGTGAAGATAGAAAATGCTTAATAAGTAAAATGCTACACAATCCTATATTTGGAAATAAATGGAAAGTGCACTCAAAAGTGTTTTATTTCCCTATTTATATTCAATTTAAACAAAGGCAGGATTTGATGTACTTATGTCTCTTCAATTTTTCCTCCCTGATCCATTTGTATATGAATTTTTATATTTTGGAAAACTGATAAAGACAATTAGGAAATTAAATTTTCTTAGGAAACTGTATTAGGATTAATATTCAAGACAAATTTTGACTTAGATAATTACCCATCTGATTTTCATGTTGACTCTCCTGCAGTGCTAGTGTGGTTAAAAGTCCCCTTTAGGATAGCTATGAAGTCTAAATGCACAACAATAGCAAGAACACTCTGACTAAAATCAGATACTAATGTTAGCTGTCATTTGACTCACTAAAATTGTTTGGTGGATTCCTATTTTTGGTTTGTTAAACAAGGTTGCCGTTATGTCAGAAGTATTACAGGGGTGAGAAATAAATTGGCATGCTCAAGAGAGCACATATGAATTCATGTTTATCTTCCTATTTTTGGGGAGCTTCCTTTCTGCTTAAGATTGAAATAAAAATGTAACAAAGAAAGTATTGCACTTTTTCATCACAATCAGTAATTAATTTTCTCCTGTTTTCTGCTATTTGTCCTACTGTTGGGTCCCTGCCAGCGAAGTCTTGATGAAAATGCCATTATCTTCTAATTTTGAAGTGATGATACTAATCCATTAATTATCTGCATGTTTAACCAAATGGTAACAGTTAACCTCTTACCCCTTTACATTTATCCCCCCTACAATTTCTGAGTGATGTCTGTGCTGCCAGGAATTTAGTATTGAACAGTCTTCACTGTTAAAAACCACTGCAGTTTCACTATATCAGATCTAGTTTTCACTCAGATATTCAGATTTAGATTAGTCCAAGAAAGCAGGAGATAAATTATGAGAAATTTCTACTCTTGTGTCAGTCACATTTGTTGAGCCCAGAGCCACTGAGTAGGGTAGAATTCAAGATACTCTGCACCAGTGAGATGAATCAAAAGGAGCCTCTGTGGCCTGAAAGTTTAAATCCATCAGACTGGTAATGAAATCCTACTTTCCAGACTCATTCTGGGATATTTTTCTAAGTATTATTATGTATTTCACTAGCAAAATGCAACAAATACTCTCATAATAAAGGCTGGAACCAATGAAGACAGCAGAGAAACCTAATTTCAGGATTCTGATTAAATTTAGACATCAGGGAGATGTTAACCTAGTCAACACAGTCAGTACAAAGATTCTATAGGATATACTGAAAGCAAAACCTAAAAAGAGGTAGATTTGATGTGCTTTAATTAAGAAATATAGAATTTAGGGATTTCTAGAATTAGGTGACAGCTTACACAGATATTTTTCCTAGGTGCAGACTTTTCTGCCCTTGCACCTAGGTTTTCTTATGTTTCGTCTTTAGACTCTTACATTATTCTGGATATGACCATTAAAATTATAGTTTCTTTTTAAACTGGGGAGAAGAATGCGATTTTTCTTATCGAGGGTCAAATAAAAGTAGGGTTTCCTTTTAGTTTGTTGTCTGTTAATTCCTTAGGCCTTTTTCTCTCCATGTTCAACATAGTGTAAATAAAAAACATATGGACTTAATGCTACAATCACTGACATCAATGATACAGCTCTCTACTCTGAAGGGTTCAACAAAATCCTGTAAGTCTCTGGGATATCATTAATAAATATATAAAATCTCATTTGTCTACAAGGATCAGGATATCTGATGAAAATCTGGTATGGTAACACACAAGTTCTTGTCAGGGTCAGATGAAGCCCTTTGGAGAGAATTAAAATTTAAAAAAAAATGAAAGGGAGAAAAGAGAGTTGCGTAATGAAATATAAATAGATATCCTATGTTTTTCAAGAACATGTTGATATATGAGCAGAATCCTGGAAAGTTTGTTTTAGAAACTGTTACACATACTCAGTGCTACCCTGAAGGTGTGAAGTGGGATTGTGAATTTGCAGAGTAATATATCACAAAAGAAGTACCAGCCAAATTAAAAACTATATAACTGAAATGTAAATACTTAACATCAGAAACTTGTTTTTTATTAGAAATAGCTTTATCTGAGAGTAGAAAAATACTGATATTAATAATTTGGTCATAAGGTAAAAGGTGGGGTATTTTTGGACACAAGTCCGTGTATGAACTTTGCTTTTGCAAGAAGAGTGCACAATATTCACCAGGCAATTTTTTTAACTCTAGTTAAGATACTATATAGAAAAGGATGCTAGAAATGAAATGCATGTTCTGGAATAGTACTTCCCAATTCTTTCTTTAGCTTTCTTAATCTTTCCCTTTTCCCCTGCCTGCTACTCAGTGCTAAGCCCATTTCTCTCAGCTCGTTCCTCAGTTTAAATCTATTTTTGTCTTATTGATGAGTCACTCGTCAGTCTGTAGTTTAACACATCCTGTGTTTCTCCGGATGGTCTCACATGCTTTTTATATAAAGGGAGAGGAGGACTCTGTAATTGCATCGTGACTCTATTCTTTTTCACTCTAAAGGAAATTAAGGTGGCATTTATTTATAGCCTGGAATATTCCTGAATTTTTTTTCCCATGAAAATTTCCATCAGGTTCCTATGAGTGTGTTTACCCATGTCTGCTACTATGTTTTTTTCTCACTCATGGCCTGTATAAATACTGGTGTTTATTTGGTTATGCTTCTTGTCAGTTCGGCTGCAGCTGAAATCATTAAATTCTCATATAATTATAGTGGTGCCATTCAAACAGCTAGAGTTTAGGTTGTGTCAGCATTTCCGTTATAAATCCTTAATTTAAATGGTTTGCAATAACTCAACCATAAAATATGTTTTGAGCTGAACCTTGGCTTGTAATGTTTCAAGCCAGGAGCAAATTCCTTTTCAAACTGAAAAAAAAAAAAAAGAAGCAAATAGCTCTCTCTCATCATTTCAAGAGTGGATTGAGTGCTTGTTTAAAGGCTAAGTTTACTGCTGTAGGAACCAAGCTATGGTAAAAGCCTTCAGTGACACAAAGGATGTGTCACAGGTTTCCTTTGTTTTGCCTCATCTCAGCTTATAGATTCTGATACTGTACGGGAATTGTTTGGGTCTCATGTCTGCTTTAAGGCTGATAAGGTGAAAGTAACTTATGACAATTTTGATAGTATATTAAGCGACAAATTAAAGGCATCCACGACATTAGCGATGTATTTCCAAAACTTAGGCCACTCTGTTTACCAGTCAAACCGTTTGTGAGAAAACTTATCAAACCTCCTGCAGTATTTGTTAGCAGAACTCTCAGGAATTCGTCAAGGTTACTGAGAAAAACAAGGCTAAAATAAGAACCAAGAGCCTGAGAAACTGTCTACTTGGAATGTTAAACCTAGATAAAGGAGGCACAATGTGGTGAAAACCTAGATAAAGGAGGCACAACATGATGATGGACCCTGACCAATTAGATGCCCTGAAGGATGTGTGCCTGCCTTGTGGACAGGCAAGCCGGCCGATGAGATGATGCATGAATGGGTGAACAAACAATTTTAAACCTTTAATTGTAGTTTAATGTAAACAATAAATGGCTTCTGCTGAAATCATACTGATTCTGTCATTCAGAAGTCCTGAGCTCCCACACACAACAGCCAGCACAGGGTTTCTGGTTGCCGCCACACTGCACCTCCACACACCTTCAGTCACCAAGGGACCATTCAGGATACTGTGGCCTGAATCTGAAGGTTCATAAAGGCCCTCATTATTTCATGCATAAGTATCTGGCTCCCAAGCTGGTTAAAGCCTGACAGGAAGACAATAAAAAGGGACATGGATTGGGCAGAGGCAACACAACCATGCAAAGTGCTAGTTTGGATGGCTTTCATGTTCTTGTTCCTGCTGTTTTTAAATAGACTATCTTTTTCTGGGTTTCTCAACTGCACCAAAGCACACAACCAAAGTAGAGCCTCTGCCTCTGTATTTTGAGATAGTCAGCTGAAAACATCTTCTTAGAAATGTAGCCAGCATTCTTGATCACAGGACAGGCTCATGCACAAAAAGAATGAAAATAGCCCCACCTGTAATAACTCACAGCATACTCTTTGGCAGGGAATATCTCACAAAACACCATTTAATATAAGAAAAACCAATAGCTCTTAAAGTTCTATTGACATTTAGATAGTAGCCCCCATATTTATTTTGACATGAACTGTAGCTACCACAATTCAAAATCCATCTAGAAAATAGATTAATGACAAGTTTTAAAAATGGATTGAGGTTTTTCCTGGTGAAGTGCTTTAATCTATGCATTTTGGCAAGTGTAAGTTGATTGCTTGAAAACTTGAAACAGAAGCTTTTGACCTTAAACTACTGTTTCTATTAAAGCCACTACCAAACATTGTGTTTTCAGTCAGTCAAGAAAAAAAGATATTTTGTCCTAAATATTTATTACTTGTAGCAACAAGGCCTAGAGAGGCAATGTAAAGCTAAAGTGTCCTATACTTAGCCCTTAATTATCAGATTATAATTCTTTCATGCAAATCTGTTCTCGCATCAAATCTCATGAAGCTGTGATTTCCTCCTCTCTGCCCCAATTTAATTAAGTCAAATTTAGTCTTTTTTCATTTAAGTTTTTTGCATAATATTTTGCTTCTCTTCATCTTGGTTTTACATAGTACATTTAGAAATTAACAATATAGAAAGAGTCCATGACTCTAAAGGAGGAAAAAAAAAAAAAAAGCATCAGGTCTTACTCTTACTAGCACCAACTAAAATTATTTTTAAAATCTGTTAAAGAAGATATTCCATAAAATGCCTATCTTCTGCAATATGACTGATTAAGCTCTAATTCTCCTGGAAAAATGTGCTGTAAAGGAATCCTTGCAAGAGTAATTGTAATGAAATAATGAACAAAATCTCATTAAAATCTAAACCTGAAACTTATGATTTTCCTTTATTGTGTCTGTGCTACCCGAACAGTCATTCAAAGTTGTTATATTTTATGAAATGCTTTGGATCAGCAATTTTCTACCCATTTTGTATTGCTTATCCTGACTGTGTTCTCTGTGAGTGTTTTATCTCCATCTATATTATCTAGAAAGTAATACAACCATATTTAGGATGCCATAGAAAATGAGGAATGTTACAGTGATGCTATCTACTAAATTTACAGGAGGAAGATAAACTAGGAGTTCAGTGGTTATCGATTCCTTCCTTGCAGTGAACTGGTACTATAACATCAAACATTTTTCACACCCCTACCCAGGGCAGACAAACCACCGCAGAGCCACCACAGTTGCGGAGGTGACAAGCAGTGTCACTCTGGGACCAAAGACAGCTTAGTGATGCCTGTGGAGAGCACTGCTTGTGCACAGCACTGCTGTGGTGAGGCTTTCATTTTAGGGCTACGACACCACTTCATCTCAGCGCCAAGCTGGGTCATGCTGGGCCTTCTGAAGAGTTTGTAAGAGTCTGAAACTGGAATGCCTCGCACGCAGACCCGACAGGAAATCTTGGGTGGCTGCAATCTAGGAAAAGCAGTCAAGCCTTCTAGCTTTAAAACTCCGCTACTGTTTTACAATCAGTTGGCCAAGTAAATTAAGATGTGTGTAGAAAACTGCTGAAGTTCTGATTCATATTTTCCCAGTTTCAGAATTTGTCCTTTGAATACTTTTCTACGTCAGCAGTTATGGTATGGATGGCTAACACTGAAATAACTCACAGGGCTCTTCCATTTCGCAGCAGCTCTTCCATTCTTAAAAATTTACAGTGAGTTAATTACTTATTTGTGAAGAGAAGTTGTCTAATTGCACTGATTGGGCAGTTTTGGTGCTCATCTTAATGATGTAGAGAAATGTAACGAGTGGCAATTTATTGACATGGATAGTGCCAGTGCCTCCCCTGTCCTGGGGGACCTGGGATCATTGATTTTCATAGTGCATTATATAACTCTAAGGGGTGAAGAATATCACAGTGTCATGATAGGTTGCAAAAAGAAGAAATATCTTGTGCTTTAATGCAATAACTTTTACAGTAACTATTGTAGCTCACTGCTTCAGGAAACAGTAGTCTTTAAAATCACAATGAAAACCCAAGTATAACCAAGTTTCTATTCTTCCCTGATGGCAAGCAAAAATGAGGAAGAAGGGACAGTACTTGAAAACAAACCAAATAAAATATTTAGCTCATATTATCTTTATACTTAATGGTGAATCAGGTGTTTATCATGGACTATCTAAAAGTACTTTCAGGGTTTCTCACTAGACGTTGTTCCCAAACACAATCATAAGTGTTTGAATACTTTCGCCATTCCTCATGAGCAGAGATGCTTTTAAGCTTCTGTCACACAGAATGTTAAAGTTATTTTTGATAGACTCACAGTCTTGGTCACTGTATAAACAAGACCAAAAGAACCTAGCTCTGTTTATAATCACAAGTATCTGTCCACTTGTATAATTTCTTCAGTTCATCTTTAATTCTTGTTTAGTACTCAATCAGGCTTTGAAATTTTGGCCTGTACAACATGATCTCAGGTTTTTGGATTTCTTTCCTTCCCCTATATAAAACATAAAACTATCCTGGCCAAATAATATACACTTATTTGTACAATATTCAGAATGGTCTTTAAGACATTGATTTAAAACAACAAAATAAACCTTTACAGTCTGATCCAATCCAATCCACTTATTCTTCAGAACAACTTCTGTAGTCCTTGTGAAAGTTTTTAATTTCAGTCCAAAATTGCTCTTCTCCCTCAGATTCTTATTTTCTACTTTCTGCTGAAGGATCACTAAAGAACATCTCTTACTTCTAGTTTGGTGTGATAAGAGGAAGCAAAAAGTTATTTTGGCCAAGATGTGTTCCTATGCCTTAGAGACGGTCTCTATCGTTAGCATCTGAGTCATTGCCAGTAATTACTCATTTCATCAACACAGGTCTGTTTTGTTACCTTATGGAATATTTTTAACCCTCTTTTATCTAGAGCTCTATTTGTTTCTTTTTGTGTGTCCTTTTGTTTTTGACAGATGTTACTTAAAACTTCTTTTCTGTCAGTTGTTCACCTTTCACATTTATTAATTGCATGTTTAGCTTTTCTTCAGTAGGGAAGTTTAGCATAAACAGTTTCAAGTTCAGGCTTTTCCACTACAGTCAGTGGAAGCAGGCTTGACAATATTTGCATAGCATGTCATAAGTATTGTCAAATCTGATTTCAAAACCATCATACATTCTTGCAGGAAAAAATGCTTGAATATCAGTAGGCATAGCCTGCATTCATTTTAACATGCCATTGAGAACTTAGCTAGGGAAACTGTGTGTGCAGACAAAACTAGCCATGGCACTTGTTCTAGGGGGTTTTTTTTGCCAATTTGGGGAAGTGCAGAATCAATAATACAACTTGAGATGTTACTATTCAGGTCCTCAGTGATACCTTACTCCATAATTTATGAGCCTCTGACAATTTTAAAACAGTTGCTCATTTGACACTTCTCTCCATATTTGCCCTAGCACTTTCAATTGGTTCTTGTAAAAAAAAAAAAAAAAATCAAATTCTTGTGTCAGGCTGCAAGTCATAAGCCAGTCTGCCAAAAACTCTGTAGTCAAAATAGGTATTCCCTGATTCCCTGCCCAAACTAAAATAACTCTGCAGCTAAAACACTCACCTCAGAACTGAAGCAGCTTCAATGACAGAAGACATTCCTCTCACCCAGCCTGCTCCTAGACACCAGGTCCTTTGTCTGGAGGCAGAGCCTAAACCCACATCTCCTAACTGAACTCTGTCCATCTCATTCAGATTGTCTCCCTGTTATCTATGCTCTGAGAAATGCCTCCAAAAATTAAGGGAAAGAAAAAGAAGTCTTGTTTATTGACTGCAAAAGGACTTCAGTATAACAAGTGAGGTGACTTGCCAGGTCCAGGACGGAGGAAAACCTGAAGTCCCATGGCTGGGGAAACCTCAGTACTGGGAAAAGCATCCGGGAAAATCTTGGGAAAGGAATAATGATTTTTTTTGACTCATAATGCACTTTAGGATTTTCCTTTAAAGAACAATGTGAGGGATCTGAAATAATATGTGGCTGGAGATTAAATAATAATCATTGTTGTCAAGGAGTTCAGAGCACTACTTAAGGAACAACTTATTTTCAAAGATGCTGCTGCTGGGAGTTAAAGCAGATTGTACGCTGAAGAGCAGATGAACAATAATATGGTCAATCCTCTCAGCAGTTAAAAAAATGCTATTTCTACTGTTTAATTAATACTTTTTCATACAGTTTATATGTTCTAAGTAGTGAAAATATACTGTACTGCTTAGGGTTCTTATTTGTCAGAAATTTTAACAAGAAATCTCAAAATGAGGAAAAATCAATGTTAGCCAGCTGATGTTTATGCTTTTATAGATCCTTATTACTTAAAGGAATTGACAAATTTAAAATCTGTGAAATATCAAAATTCTTTAAATGGTAAGGTTACAGATCCTCATGTAGCAAACTATTTCAGATTTGGAGAGCACTGTGAAAGCTTGCTGAACATTTCTTTTACTAAGATGCACAGTCTTGTCTGAGAGGAGCCATACAATTTAGTTTAAGACCCTCTGCAATAGATTGTTTTAAAAGTTGCTTATATACACACTTCAGCTTTATTTCCAGGCTGAATTTCTCTGATTTTTTTCCTCTAGCCATTGAGTCTTGTTAAGTCTTTCCTTTAATGGCTTTTTTATGTGCAAATAACTATGTACTGTGTTTGAGCAATGTTTTGGCCTCTTCAATAAACAGAATAGTTAAGCCTGGTGAGCCTGATATCATAGTTTGGTTTTATAATCTCTTAATAATTATGGAATTCTCTTCTGCTCTTTCCCAATGTTTGCTTGTTTCCCTGGGGCCAATGCATTTCTAGCACTGATCTTTGTAGTGGTGTGTAGAGAGACAGTAATGCTTTCCTACTTTTATTTGACACCTTTTCATAACACTGTATGGAATTTACTTGCTCATCTAGAAAGACACTGTAGGAGGAATTCACACAGACACAGCTATCTTTACAATGACCTGCAAGTCATTTGTGAGGGACTGTTTTTTGAGGCATTCATTCTATAAAAAAAGTTATATATTTTATACATGTATTATTTATCCATACGTACATACATTTTATACATATATTATCACATATTTAATTAATAATCCCATATTGCAATGGGATATATTGGTTTGGATCATGGCATTCAAACAGCACCAGTTCTTTCTCCTTCCTTTCTTATTTTCCAGAGTCATCTACAAAATTAAATAGAAATCTATTAACATAATTTTCTAATCACTGTAAAAAAGGAGCACTGACAAAAGAAGTAGTAGCCAATGGGCCCTCTGGTAATTTACTGACACCTTTCTATTAGAAAACATTTTTTTGCAGCAGTTTGAAATCCAAATACTTATTGAAGAAATCTGCAAAATTTAGACTAGTGTTACTTCCTAATAGATCCTGGATGTGAATTTTTTGTTAAGCTGAAAATATTCAAGGACCTAACTTTAGGTTTACATCCCTTGAAATTCACTAAAAATCCTTTCTATTTGTATGACTCCTCACATTAAGGGTGTTTCAAATAACCTTCTTTCAGAAAGTGCCTTTCAGTGTCTGAATAACCTTAATTCTTGCTGAAAGCCAGCTCTCCAGTATTTTATACATGCACAACAAGGAAAAAGAAACACTGCTGCACTTTGTAGGATAGAAGCAGTACCAAGAGGCCATGGTACATATTATACTGGAAATAGCATCAAAGTCATAAATGCTGATTCAGTTATCAGAGCTGTGGGTTTGCTCGTATTTATAAAATGACAGAAGAAATCACAAAGGCCCATAGCAATTATTAACAATGATGTGGTGAATTTATATGGCCTGAAAGTGGGTTATGCACTGCTCTAATACCCAGGGAGTAGGTCAGGAAGGGAATTATGACTGAGTTACAACTCTGCCTGGTTCCACATACTTCAAGGAGGGGGCAATCTGTTTTGATCTCTATCTGTAGGAGAGTATCTTTATCCCTATGGGGACTTGAGTGTGCAGGCTTGTTTTTTAGTTGTTAATAGTAATGAAAAAGGACCAGGAACAAAATTAGGCTTTTGCTTGGGTTTAATTTTGCTTCAATTTAACCTAAACCAGTGATAAAAACATAAACAGAAAATCTTCCCCTCAGGACCATGTCCCAGATAAAGGACGGCACTTTTGTAAAATAAAGTAAGAATGGACTGAGGAGGAGACTGGGCAGAGAAGTAAAATAGCTCCTAATGGTTTCTATCATACCAAGGCCTGAGGCTTATGTCTGAGGCCTTGCTTCTTTCAGAGCAATAGACTGAAACACACTCTTTTTCCTTTTGGGCTAGTGCTTCAAAGTCCAGGATGTGTCCTACTCTGGATAATGTTGTTACTTTGATCTATATGGGTGTTTTTCATTCTGTTTTTCCTGTTTTCATTTGTAAGAAATGACAGATGAGAATCAAAGTCACATGCAAGTGAAACCTTCTCCTGTTGAAAGACAGAGAAAATATTCAACATTGAAATAAACCATATCAAGAAAATGTTTTGTTCTGTCCAGGACTAGCAGTGATATATGATCTGAGGAAATGTGTTTTTATACCTTATTTAAAATCAATATTAAAATAGGCTTAATTCATAGTTAGGTTACTCTTAATGAATAGCAATGTAAGTAATCTAATTCACTCTGTACAATGTAACTCACTAATTTATTGGTTTACTGAACACTGAACATTTATTTCCTTGTATTAACTCTTTTCCATTATCTTTGGCTAAGCCTTCTGCATATCTGAGAGAGTCTTCTCAGCCTAGATGTAGAGTAAGTAATGTGGGAAATAAGGGGCCTTGTCCAAGTTGTCTGACACTCTCAGATCATAGTGATGTTGCACAATGCAAACACAGAACTGGAGAAGAAACTGACTCTTCAGAGACCTACCAAAGAAATTCCTATGAAAGAGGATTTGAGTACAGTCTGGAAAAGTCTGAGCAGGACTGGGGAGGTCAAGGGATAAAATAAACTTCAGAGAAGGGTAGCAATCTAGGCAATAACCTTCCAGCTTGCAGAATGGATAATTTAGCTCCTCTCTAAAGACAATTCCCTTACTCTTACACTCTGTTTACATGATTATATATGTGTGTCTAATTTTTTTGTGAAGAAAAAAACGCCAAAACTTATTTCAATACTCGTTTTTGAATGTCATGTCCTTGGTTAGCACTTCATCTTTTGCTGCCATTTGATTATTTAATGAAATTGCATTGCATGGCTATGAGCCACTGAGAGTGGGTTCAGGTATTTCCTTTACCTGAGATACTTGCTTGCTGATATGAAGAAAGGTGCTGTCAGCTTAAATGATCCCCTCTTTCACTGTCTTCACTCCAAGCAAACTTCACAATTTCTGTCCTCTGTATCCTACTTCTGCCAGCATCAGTCAAGTTCCCTTCTCTTTGCCCTGTCAAGGTCCATTCACTCTGTCCCTCTCCACCTGCATTTCCTCCTTCAAAGAAATTCAACAAACTAACACAAACCACGTACTATCTCATACACCTTTGTGAGGAGCTTACTCTACAAGGGCTTAAAAAACCTAAGGAGTCTGTAAGAACAAATTAAACATCCTAAATCTTGTCTCTCCTATGTTTTGACTGAGTCATTTGCATTCATGTGAGATCACCCTATGTGCTTTCATAATTCCATTAGCCATGTCCAGTAACTCTTATTATGAAGAACTGAATTTCTGAGGTGTTGCCAAAGGTCAAGAGACCTTGAGAGACATTCTGCTTTGCAGTTATAATAAAATTATTGTGAATTGCAGTTCAAAAAAATCTTCTTCTTGTTTTATAGTTAAGCTGGTAATTGTAAATCTTGAATATTTGGCTGCAGACCTGGTATCTATGGGGACAGTCTGAAAAAGAAAATCAAGATTTTATTTGTTCCTGTCCTCATTTCTCTTTCCCATCTATCTGATTCTTTCTTCCATTCATCCTTGGGTTCTAGTTTTTCCCATGTTGTGTTATTAGAAGGCAGTCACCTTATTTTCCTCAGCCCCATGCAGACTCCACACAATGCTGTTTTCAGAAGAAAGTATTTCTAAAGGGTCACTTCCACTGCAATGTAAATAAATAAATAAATAAATCCTAAAATTTTAATTAAAATCCTAACTAGCTGAAGCCCTGGCAAACAGGCAGAGTCTAGTTAACATTCTCCATTAAATTTGAAGTACTTGACATAATGTGGAGTGCTTGAGAACTACAGGATAGGTACATGTTTTATTCAGAAACCAATGAGAGTTTGCTGCTGTGCCAAGTGACTGTCAGAAAGCTGGCATAAGATAAAACTGTCATAAAACTGAGACATCCAAAAGAATTAAAACATGAGAACAGATATTCTGGATTTTTTTTATGTTTCTTCAAGTACTAGAGAATCCTGAAGAATTGAGGTTTTATAAGAGTTACTGTAAGAGTACAGATCTACTTAACTGATGAAGCATTTCTGCTGATAAGTTTAAAGTAAGAAAAGTAATATTTCCAAAAGAACTGTAATATCTTGTACAGTCTTATTGTGAGATTTTGGGCTGGGTTATTGCAAAAATAGCCCTAAAAAAAGTTTTAACTGGGGAAAACCCCCAAACCCTCAAGTATTAACACAGAAAGTAAAATATTTCATTTTATCATTTCAGAACAGATTATGGTGGAGGGCAGAGGGAATGAATCTTTGTATGCCCAGTGAATAACCAAATAAATAGCACACAGTAATCAGTCATCTCAGTCCAGATGGACCCCTGAGGGAGTGAAAAGGGAAGGTAGAGGTGTAAGGGCTGGAATACAGAAAGTTCCAGTTATTCTGTATTTTGCCACTCTCCAAATGTTTCAAGCACTCCTTTACAATGCAAATATTTGTGACCTCTATTTTGATAGCAGTTGTGTAGAAAGGAAGGCAGATAGGGTTCACACAAATCTAAAATTAGGTAAGAGATACTGTGAATTATCTGTGTATTGCATCTTTCCCTTGGCAGTAGTTTTTGCAGTATAATTGTATAATTGTAAATTTCTTAGCATTTTACACTAGCTATAAAGAATTTTACCCATGTACTGTGTGAAAGGTCGCTACAACTTTAGTGGTTTGGAATGTTTTACAAGCTGACATTGGTTTTCAGTAAACAAGTACTGTTTATGTTTCCTTGTTGGATTATGTTACCCAAACTGGAATATCTTTCATATCGTGGGAAAGCACGATGTATAAGGAAAAATAATTGCAGAAATAGAGGCACAGCAGCAAGAGAAAACCCCGAAACATCTATTTTCAAAATTATTTTTACAAAGTGATTTTTTATGCATTTTCTTTGAAATGAAAGAAAAATTTTACAGAATATGGCCAATAGGGAATTTTAAAATTAAATCAGAAATTAACATCCTTTTCTTCAAATTAATATTCTTCATAATTTATTTATAGTGACCATAATTACATTCAGAACCTGACCTTCAATCTGCTTATTCTCATATTTGCATTACAAATATAATATTCCAAAAATTGTGTTCAGAAATGAGCATTACTTCCTGAATATGTCTTCTTGATTTAAATGCTTGAATTCCATTAATTAAGGTGATGCATACTTATATCATCCAGCTACATTAAATCAACCTGCAACAAAGGAACATGAATGTGAAAATTACACTCTATACCATAGAGGCAGATGATTCTGTTTTAAAAGTTGGTAGAAGCTGGATTACTTTGAATATGCTATGTAAGTAAAAATGGAGATAGACATCTATTGAGATTTTTGAAAAGCTCACCTTCTGTTAAACTTACATAAATAAAAAACCCAGTAAGTTTAAAGCAAAGGACATAGCTACATGCTTTCTTGATTTTAAGCAACAGACAAGTGGCCTGAGGCATTTTTTGTTCTCAAAAGTGCCGAGACCTATAACGCTCTGGTGAGGTCCATTTGAAATTCCACTTAAGTGTAAGTAAAGCTTTTTTTACTGTGAGCAATGGCACAAGGAGTCTCCCTCCTTGGAGACATTAAAAGTCTGAGTGGACTCCAGCCAACCCCAGTCTGAGCAGGGGTTGAACTAGATGGTCTCCAGAGGTCCTTTCCAAACGCAACGATTTCACGATACTTGTTGGCAAAGGTCACCAAGGGGCCAGACTTAATCATCTCTGAATAAGGTGCAAGTTATCCAAATGAGTCTGGCATTCCATTCGAATAACTGTCTGAAAACACTCTGCTCCAGCTGGTTTTAAGAGAGATGTCTGCAGATGCTTTCACTTGTGATAGCTTGCCTCAGGTTCACTGAACAGGCAACTGAAGCCTAGGAGTACTGTTACACTGGTACAGAACTCCAAGAAGCATTTGTTAACAAAATAGGCATCTCTATTTGCTTCTTTTAGGCCGACCTCATCCATACTACCTGCTTTAGTAACTATAGAAACATTAATAAAAATAACTCCTGCACTGCCCGGATAATGACAATAAACTGACAATTATGGCTGCCTTTAGGAGTTGAAACTTATCTCAAGAAAACAACACAGTATACATGCATAGGAAATAATTCTGACTAATTTCTGTTGGAAAAGGTGACAGAAGTATTTACAAGGTAGTGAGAGATCATAGAGTTTAATCAGTTTATAATCACAGAGTACACTGTGGATTAGAAGTGTCATTTGATAGGTTTTTAAGCACTGCAAATTAGCAGAAGGGCCAATTAAGTGCAGCTGTTGATGAACCAGCCAGAGTCCTTGAAAGTTATTACTTTTCCGGTATGTTAATGGTACTGCAAGAAAAGCAAAGGCTGTATCATCCTTTCATTTTCATACTATCATCACTGGCATAGTTGTTTTGAGACAAGACTACAAGTAAAATTTTCTACTGGAGCTATATGTAAATATTTTAAATTTTATTCTCATTGAAATAAATGCATTATGAGAGTAACAGAAAATATACGTATTCATATTTGAGCCTAATGCAGACAAAGAGAACTGTCATAGGATGAATAAGTTATAACACCTATGTACAATAGAAGATACAATCGTATTTCTAAAATCTGAGGGTGATATAAGTGATAGTCTTCTTTTCTTTTTTAATTCCAATCTCAATTCATAGGTGTTTCTGTGAAGACTTAATGAAATTTTATATGAGTATGGAGTTTCTTCCTTAGCTTAAGATAGTCAAGAGTGTTATGTATATTTCACATTAAAGCTAGCTAGCTGCTTCAGAAATCCCAGTATTTCTTTTGACTTTGACATTGATAAAATAATAAAATGTTATTATATGGATATTGCATTTTTATAAAAGCATTATCCTGAGAAACAATATTAAAAGAACATTAAGATTGCAGAGAGCAGAACTCACAATGTAGGAAATGTCAGAATAAATGTTGCTCCTACAACCTTAATTCAATATTTTGTGCATGTTGTACAGTGTGTGGTGCCATTCCTTGTTGACTACACGTTGTTCAAACAGTCTCTGAAGGGAGAACTGGAAATGTATTCAGATGCTCTCCTGTATTACCATAGCGGTGCAGCTAATTCACTGTGGAACGCTGTGTGTGGAGACAAGGATTATATTAATTCCATGATACAGATGCAAGTCCTAAGGCATCCAGACTGGATCTATCTGTAAGTGCAGTGCAAAAGCTGCCTGAAGATTGTCTTGAAGACAAATTTGCTAACTTCAGATCCACTAACCTGCTGGAAACTTCTGGGGACTGACCTGTATGGGTGACTGTGAACACTCAGAGAATACAAAAGTAGGATCCAGTTCCCCAAAGTAAGTTTGCTGTCTAAAATATGAGACCATCTTTTGTATTCCTGTTTAATGACTTCTTTCTTTCCAAACTCTGGCACAAGTAAAAGTCTTATAAGCAGGCTCCTTCAGCACATATCTTTGATTCAATCCCTAGAGCAGATCTACTTTCTGCTCTGATTAAGATGCCTTGTGGATATATATAGCATGTGATCTTGCAGTTAATGACTTTTGCATTGCTTAAATGGCTAAATTAGGGTTGCATGAACCACCCTACTTCTGAGGCTTTGACTTTTCAAATTTAAGAAAAATCTTCTAGGACTGCATGTGTTATTTTCTAGGAACTGAGGGTGGGGCTTCCCAGTCTTGCTTGTCTGCAGTTCTGAATGTCCCTGGTGATACTTGATCCATGAAGAGAAGGCAAGAGGTACAGTGTTGAATTCTGTGCTTGAACTGGCAGATCATTGTTGGTGAACAAATGTTTTGTCCATGGATTTGATAAGTGTTTAGCAGTGCCAAAAGAATGGTAAGGCTGAGGAGTTTTGGATTTACTTCTAGGTTCTGGAGGCAAACATAGAGAATAATAACTGCCAACTCTTCCATGGCTTCTCCTTCTAAGCTGGTCTCTTAGCTCAGACTCATACATCAGCCCACAATTCCATCAAGGACCTTTTTCTCTGCCCCAGTATCATGGCCAACCTCCTAACTCTAAACATTTGCAACCTCTATTCTTTGCAGATCTGGTTTAGGCTGTTCCCTGATGCTTCACATCTCTTTGGTCCAGTCTTATGTTTTCCCCCCTACACTACACATGCCATCCTTTGGAAGTCTAGTCTAGTGCTCTCAAGGCAAAATTAGCTTCTTACACTCAGGTCAGTGAGAAACGTTCTTATGTGAAATAATTCCAGATTATTAAAGGACACAAATGCTGTTTCAGCCCGCTTCTTTGGGTGATTGCCTGACTTCTTAGCACTTAGTAGTGCCAAAATGTTTCCAACAGTAGTGCATACTTCCTGCAGTTTGTCCTTTTAAGAAAATGAGTTAATGTATTTGATTTTAAAAGTCTAATTAACCATAATTAAAATAGCATCATACTTGTTAGTATTCTCACATTTTGAATTGCATAGATTGTGTTTCAATTGATTGAAATTCTTGATATTAAATGATGACTTTAAGCCCTTGTGTACAGCAGAACACTTTATGGAGTGAATTCTCCTGTGTAACAGGACATGCAAGAGTTTTTTTACTGGAGAAGTGATAGCATGACAGGTAAATCTAAATTCATTTTACTCACAAAATCCATCTTGAAATCTGATGCATTTTACCATTTGACAAAAGGTATAAACTAAAACTGAAACCAGGCCAGAAAGAATATTCATCCTGAATTGGGTTAAACAAGCCAATCAATTTTATTGTTACTGCTGATTCATATCATTGTACATTTAAAAGAAATCAGGTGAATAGCAAATTTTTGCTGAGATTTTGTCCCTATTAAGAAGATAAAATTCAAAGATATATCACCGTGGAAATGCATTTTAAAGAGAGACTTTTATATGTTCTATGCTATTCTTCCTTGGGTTCTTTAAGCATCACCTAGTTCTGCTTTTAAGCAATTAAATCAAAGGAAGTGTGTAATTCACAGTCTTTGTTGCTTTCAAATTCACCTTATAATAGATGAATGACTTTAATGTGCATGACATCGTATCACATCTTAATTCATATCTAGCAGCATCTCAGCAGATGCTTTGGATTTCTCTGGAAACCAAATAAATAGGAAAACTATCTGTATGAAAAGAAAACTATTTCATAAAGTGGTGCTGTTGCTATCCACCCAAACACATACTGTCACTGTTAGAAGTGGTTTTCCCCACAACAGACATTAGCATAATGTTTATGGCCAGTGACATTGTTTAAGAGCACTAAAATCATGAAGTACTGTGTGTGCTCTTTAATTAGGAATGTAATATACTCCATCTGGAGTGACTCATTTTTGCAGTCTTGTGTGGAGCTTGAATTTCCCACTTACCCCTACAATAAAAAGAACTGAAGCTCTTTTACTGACTTCCCTTTTCAGTTCGATCCCAGTTATCTGAGTAGTTTGTAGCATTTGTTCATGGACTATAGTCTGAGTTTACTGAACGAAAACCCATGGTTATAATTTCCAATGTGATAATGAGAAGCATTTCAGTGCTAGTGGAAGTCTGTAAATTCAACTCTCTCTGTACTGACATGGAGGCATTTAACACTTACAATGTAAATAACCTCATCTCACAGACCATATATTCGTCTCAGTTGTATTCAAGAAGATAAGCAAGGTCGTCTAAGACTTTAGTTCTGAATATAAAATGTCTTTATTTAAATTTTAGAAAAAAGTTGTACATACTGATACTGTATAAGACTCAAATCACTGTTTTCTTTTGTTAGTGTGCTCGATAAGTTAATCCATTTCTCTTTTACTGGATTCCGTCTTCCCAATTTTAATAAGCAAATTTTCTGAATTTGATAGTTTTTCTCTTACTGTTTTGTAACAGAAACATAACCATGTTTGCTTATGGCAATTTTTTCCCCTAAATCATGCCTATCTAGAGCCTAATCCCATCTCACTGAAACCAATGTGACTCTTAGATAGTCTAATGAATAGTTTGTTTAAAATCCAGACTTATTTTCAATTCTGCATGCAGAGGAGTGTGTATTTACTTTGCTTAACCTAAAGTCCTTCAGTGAGGAACAGGCCAGGGACCGTGGCCTTTGAGTGTCACACTAAAGAAGAAGAAATGCCTCCCCAGAGGCAGGCTCAGAGAGGGATATATTCCCCTGCTGTCTCTGGTGACTAGGGAGAGCTTCCTGGTTACAGCACCATAAACTGGAAAACTGAAATGTGTTTCATACTATTTCTGATGCATCTGGGAAGTTTTGTTCATTGAGTAGCACCCTTGTTTCATGTCTCCTTCTCCTAGACTGCATGTACTCAGAATGCCACAAAGAAATTTTGTCCTTCTAGGTGTTCAGCTGGACAATGATGATCAATTCACACAGATCTGCCCCTATTCTTGAATCAGCTGCAAATGGAAATAGAGTAAAGAGAGAAAATCCTGTTCATACTGCCTTACTTCTTTACTAACACTCACTTCTCCAAAACTGACAGACTACGTCTGTCTGTACAGTCAGTAGGATTGCATTTTTTGGTACCATCTGATGACTTTAACTGCTGATTAAAAATTCTAATATTCTTCCTTTAATGAAAAAATTTAATGTACTGTTGCCCTGTTTTTCTCTGTTTTTTTAAAGTTTTTTCTAAATTTTTTCTAAAGTTTTTCTAAAGTTCCTTTAGCCTTCTGATGATTTACTTTTTGTGATGGAGTTCCTCATGGATTTTCACATAAACAACCTATTGTTACCGTAACTGCTCTTTCATGTTTACATTCTTCTCATAAGGAGGAGACTGTTGATGGACTGTTGGGTTGACCAGTGTGGTTGGAGAGGAAGATTTTCTTCCTCCAATCCATGGTCACTGTTGGGATTCTATAAATGTCGAGGTCTGTAAATAAACTGCCCTTTTTTTGCCTTGGACATCTCAGTGTGTGAGTGTCATTTCTTTTGTGTCGTATTGTGACAATGTACCTGTAATAACAGAGATTATGGATGGGGAGAGAGGTTCATTGCCTTGTATATCCTACATGTATGGCCTAGTATTAATTTATGGAACTAAGCTGACTTTGATCCTAACTGAGAACCTGTCTAAAATGTGCACAGATACAGATATTTCTTTTTGATTTGTCTGCTTTGAATCCAATATGATTATTCCTTTTAGTATGAACTCTCTCTTCACATTTTAATATTTTAAGCAGAAGAAAATGGTGAGAGGAGGGAAATGGAATAAGAAAGTATTTAAAACCTCTAGTTCTGCCAACTGAATTACAGTTTAAAAATCAGAGAATCTGGAAAGTTCATTGGCATGAATTATGCATTACATTGGCATTTTCAGTTCAGAAGATTTTGAAAGTGATTAAGGAATTATAAAATTTTCCATTAGCTTCAGCTAACAGTCAAAACCAGTTTCGCATTCCTCAGGTAGGAATGAAGTGAGGTGTCAGAGGTTGGTAGTGATCCTCCCAATTTGCTAGTAAGAGATCAGAAGCAGACACAATCTTGCCCTCATATTTTGAGGGAGGTATCATAGCTAGTACTTCACTGGTGAGGCAGGTAGAGCAACAAAAAAAGAAGAGGAGCAAAATGAAAAGGTCAGCTATTCTTCCACAATCCAAACAAACAATTCAAACATAAACCTTTCAGAACTTTGAGAGAAAAAGCAAAACATAGGTTAGCAATACCAGGATAGAGCCAGATCTGGATATAATTATTAAGTCTTGTTGTCAAAGTGCTCTTCCAGAGGTGTATAGAATGTCACTGCACTGGCCCTGAAGTGAAACTCATCCCTATAGAAAAGGTGAGGAAGGAACCCTTGCCATCATTTGTGTCCTTTTGATGATTTTTTGTACAGCAGGGATTTAATACTTAAAGCAATGTCTTTTGCTGTATTTCTAGGTCAGTTTATGTAATAGATAAAGCTTCTGCTGAAGAGTATTCATGTATTTCTGCAGCTTTTTTTTCTGTGGTTTTTGTTTGTTTGTTTGTTTTAGTTTGTTTTGGTTTTTGGTGGGTTTTTTTTTTTTTTTGAGGGGGGGATTCTTGTTTTCTTTGCAGATTCTGAGAGCTTCAAAACAGGATTTGGGTCACAGAGTAGAAGTGGTTCTATCAGGGCACAAGCGATAAAGACGGGCCAATAATTGTTCAATTAACAGATCAATAAGTTGCCTCTCACACAAGCTGTTGTCAATGATAAATGCCCAAAGGTTGGTTAAACTGCATTTCCGAATGCTTCAATGTAAAAATCAATGTTCAGAGCACACAGTACTAAGCAGATAATACAGCTTCTCAGATCTGTACCGTGAAAATGATATGAGCCCAGCAATCATAAAAATATGTCTTGATCCTATTTGTAGCTCTCATATGTTGCCGTGGGCCATTCCTGTTTATCCATCCACATGAACTGCAGAACATTGACTATGCTGAGTAAACAGCAATGATCTGGATGAAGAAACAAAATAGTCTTTCAAATTTCTGATTCTCTTTTATGCTGCAGTGCAGTGACTGCTGAAAAGGCAAAGGAAATTATGTTGAGTGTTCAGTCGGGAGTGAGTGAGACCTGCAGTTGTGTTATTTAAATGCAAAGGATGTTGGTGGGCGCCTAGCATGAATTCAGAGAGAATTCATCCTTCAGAGAAGGATGCTGAGCACCTCCTGTCACTGCAGTCTGTTTAAAAACGTGCTCACAAAAGGAATGGAAAAGCTCTGCACAGCGAAACGACCGTGGGTGACTTTTGTTTCTGGAATTTGCTATACATGTAATAAGTGTGCCAATAAGTACACTGTGGAAGATTTGCCTCCATGTCGTATTGCTGTCTGAATGTAACCATGACAATTCTCTTTTCAATTTTAAACTGCAATACAGAAAAACACCGCCTCCCTATACTCCCATAAATTTAAGGATAGGTGAGCTTATTTTAATTAATTTTACATTTACTTCTTTCTGTCCTTTTATTCCTTTGCAATAACATTTTGCAACCTATGACTTACTGTGAGAATTTGGGGGATGTTTCACAGTCCTAAGGAAATGTTGAGTATACTTAACACCTATATTGATACATATAATTTTCAAAACATTCTTTCAGTAATAAAAACATTCTCTGGCTGCTACATCTTAGTGCCAGCACAAATGCATCACATGGGCATCTTTCTAATGAAAGCAACCACATGCATTTTTTTTTCCTCCATTCAACAAAACTTTTGAATGGATGAGAAAATTCCTGCATTTTGAGAAGCTTAATTTTCATCGGCTAATTCCTTCAAGAAGAGAGTTCCATGGATTTTCATATCCTTGTCAAGGGTAGCAGCCATCTCATCTTCAAGAACACACTGAGCTGGTCTGGCCTACAACTCTTCAGTCCAAACAATGCAATGCAGGCATACCAATGGAAGGACAGAAGCCATCCAGTCCTGTCTGTCTTTCTCAAAAATGCAGTTTTTACTGTAACTTCTATTGCTAGATTCGTTGGGGGTTTTTTGGCTAAAATTAGGCTTGACTTGCTGCTCCAACATTGAAAGGTTCCAGAATGGTCTGGGGGACTTCCAATACTGCTTTCTGTATGGGCATAATGAATTTGCATATGATTCAAAAGTACATGGACTAAGGTCTGGAAAGCCTCTGAGAGCTGAAGCAGAGAGATAGGAAAAATACAGTTTTACAGAAAAAAGCTGCACACAGATTACATTTAAGATTTCTTCGATAAAAAAATAAACAGGTTTTCACTAAGCAAACAATGCTTACTAAGAAAAATCAGGATTGTGAATAATAGATATTAGGCCATTTTACATTGTGATTATCACTCTTAGACATGAATTATTTAATAAGATTACAGCTTGTATACTTTGTAATTAGAGGAAAACTCCAAGTTCACTTCATTGCTTCATCAGTCTCTTTTGATGTGATACAACATGAATTTCTTTTTGATCTTCAGAAAAGGGGGGGAAATGGCTTTATGTAACAAACTTGAGAAGCAGGGCATTTGAATCAGCATACTGAGGCCACTTACCATTCTGATATATGCAGCAGTCTCTCGTTGCTATTGTAGAGTAACTTGAGAAAGATGATGACAAACATGAAAACCAAAGCTCTTAAGAAATGTATATGTATTGATTTAGTTAGTTTGATGCTGCAAAAAATATTAGCCTATGTATACCATTGCATCCCAACACACTGATGCATATTTATATTTCACTTTTCATTTAATTAAAAATTTTATTTTATGCCTATCAAAAATGCACCTCTCCTTGCAGTGAGTGTACCCCAAATGGCTCTATAAAAATGTTCCTACCAGGGATTTCTTATCCCCCCCCCCGCCCCCCCAAAATTCATGTAGTTAATCCATTGGAAGAGTCTTCTCATACATTGTCAGTCTTTTGTTCTATGGGAAGTCTAAATTAATCACAAAGTTCAAATCAAGTCTTAGAGGTGAACTTAAGATTTCATTATTATGAGCATACTCCACATCTAATTAAGCTGTAAAAAGATTTATCTATTTGCCTATACTTTTAAAGGTTACTATAATAAAAATAAGCAGAAATCAGAGAAATTATACCATTATAACAAACTATGGCTATTGATGTTCGTCTTCTTACATACACAAACTAAATTTGCATTGAAGTATACTCATTTACATATGATGTCATTTATGCTTAAGGACTTTGGTTAAGTGTTCCTAGCAAAGCATTAAGCATGTAATCATTAACTGAACTAGAGCAAAAATTCCTACTAAAACCAGGGGACCCATTTAAAGCTGATTCTTTATGAAATATTCTGTTCTAGACCTACATGTGGAACTGAAAATAAAGTAGAAGATGGGGAAAACCTTAAAGAAGCAAAGAAACTGATTCTAAATGTGTACTCCTAAATCCTCTTGATTGGAGTTTGCTAAAAGTTAAGCAATTTCTTGTAAAATTCTAGAATTGGTAATACATTGATTCAAGTAATAACCTTAGCATTACATTGCTTGCAAAAGGAGTTGAGGCTGTAGCAGAAGTATATTATTGAATTTGCTTTGAGTAGAAGCATAAGAAATGTTTTAAAGTGTTTATCTTAGTGCCATTTTCCTTATCTGCCCTAATAGATGTACTGGCCTTCTGACCAGCTCCTACCAACCCTCAGTTATGTAGGCAGAAGACTGAACTGAAGGCAGGGGAGTGAGTGGAGCTGCTAAAAATCGTGAGGCTTTTTTTACAAAGGTTTTATTCCTACCAATAATAATAATATTTCTTTTAACATAGGTGTAGTAAGCTTTTTCTTTTGTCAGAAAGGCATTTCTAAAGACTACATATATCACCTGGACCTAAAAGAAGCCTTGCAATGAGATAGTAGCAGTTTTGTCTAAATGAACTGATGTTCCTTGTTGTAAGAGAATTTTTTCTAACCTCTGTTGCTTGGAAAATTATGATTTATAACTATACGATTGCTTCCAAATATAATGCTCTAGTAAAATCAATTTCTTCAGCTTCTTTTACTTATCTTAGTCCTTAGAACAAATTAAGGAATAGCATTAATGTTTTCGGGGATTTTTTTTAAATTAGCTTGACAACTCTAATGATTTAAACTGTCATTTCATCTGTGGTTTAAAAGAATTAATCAGCATTCCTCACACAGTTTCTCTGTGACATTTTTATTTGACAAAAATATAAGTATGTCCAAACAATTTCTTTTTGCTCTCCTCTCTATCAGGAAAGTTTTATTTCAGTGCATTTATCATGGCATTTCTGCTGAGATGAAACAATGTGCCCACTCTAGGAACAGAGTTGGCATTTATAGATTAGGAAGTTACATCTTGAAAGACATTGAATTTTTAAAAATTTTGGTTATTATTCAAATGTCCTTAGTATTAGAGTAAATTGCTCAGAAACTTTGGGAGTAATCAGTTTCTGATTTGAGTAACTGAAAAAATCCAGAACTCGTGTTCTTCTGCTAATGATGAGATTCTTTATGGTTGATGTTCTTACAATTACTGATAGTATCCCACAGTAATTCAAAGAGCAAATCTTTAAGAAGGCTTCTGAATAGGAATTTTGCTCTAATGTTTTTTTCTGTTTAAAAAATTTGTCAAATCACTTAGAGTTCCTTGCAGTGGCTTCTTAGGTACTTTCTAGTTACAGTGGGGATTTTGCAGATTTCTTCCCCACTAATTAAATATTTATATTTTTTCTAAAAAAATACTTAAATAAACAGCATCTTAAAATTATTATACTTGCATTGAAATAAAGTTGTACAAAGAGCAGCTGGGTCATGCTATGAAACAGAAGAGATTGTCTAAAGGGTGTGAAAAGTGACATCCTAGATTTCAAACTGTTGAAGAGAATGCTCAAGAGAATGTCCTTAAATTACTGCAGATTTCTCCCAGCTACTGTAGGGCTGCTTTGAAACCAGGGCAGACAAATATAAGAAAGATTTTATTACCCTACAGCTCCAATATAAAGCTCTCAGCACTTCTGCAGTACTGTGGAGCTCCAGACCCAGGCAGTAGAATCACTAGACATTGCACAGGAAGTAGATTTCTGTGATTAACAAGCAATTACTATGTAGAGCTAGGACACAACATAGGCTATTAACTAAATAAATTTCTGATAATGTGATGCTGGACCATCTCCCTGAGTCCCATGTTTCCATGCCTCTTTCCTATCCCATGTCAAGAATTTTGAGGAGGAGAATACTCAACTAGATGTTTAGTCTGTGATCTTAGCTAATTACAGAAGAAATGAAAAGTTACCTACAGAAGTGAATGTCCTTTGCAGCTGCAAGCAACTGATTTATTTCTACTACATTCCAAGGGTATCCACATTATCTCTTAAGGCCTGGGGTATGTATCAATTATTTTGTTCCATCTAAAATATTATTGCTGATGTCACCTGGCTTTTTTGGTACATCCTGGTAAAGGTGTATGGGAGATGGTTGCCAGCAAGGTGCTGTACCCATAGTCAGCATCTTGGCAGTTTTCCCCATTTTCCCTCCTGGTTGGTCCTGAAGAGTATTTGGATTTTTTATGTACTGGCTTGAAAAAATCCCATCTGTGGAAGGAAAAGGTGTTTTAAATTCAAACCAGTATTCAGTTGATGGTTAATTAGCATCACCAGCAGGGAAAAGTATATACTATAATTGAGAAGATCCTGTTTTACCTGGCCTTATAATTTTTAGGTTCTCAAAATAAGATCAGTGGTTTGAAAACCAAAAATACAATCTAGTGTTTGAGGTAACCTTTGAGGAACCATATACTGGTTTCTGAGCTGAATTCAAAACATCCAACCCAGAGCAGACCTATCTAGAGGGTTGAATTTTTTTGATCTACCTTCTATTTAGAAAAAAATGGAAAATTTTCAAAGCTGATGTGTAGTCAGTAAGGTTATTCCAAACAAACAAGCAACTGCATTCTTGTGCAGTTTAACTTCTTTGTATTTCCTGAGAGTACACTTATTTTTTAAGTGTTTTTATACAGAAAATGGATGTCCTCTGTACGTTTTTGTTTCTTTTCAAAATGATGGATAAAACATGCAAAGTTACAAGGCAGAGAAGTTCCACATATGTTTGATGTTGACCACGAGGCTAAACTCTTTATTGGATCCAAGATAGTTTGCATAATTTTCTTCCTGCAATTTTTTCTTAGTGACCCAGTGTGAGCTCTAGGAGTCAAGCTGACTCCTTTCCATCTTGTTCATCTTCCCCATTACTAGAAGCCAAATTAGAGCATCAGCGACAGCTGTGCAACAAACTCTCTGTTATTCATCCACTCTCTGACAGCAGATGTAAGTGATTAGGTGCAGGAAAAAAATCCTCTTGAAGATGCACAAAAATTTAGTTCAGTCTTCTAGCTGTGATGCTGTTGCAGGGCAAATGAGATCACAAAACATCAAACAGCTATTTTTATTTCCAGACTCAGCATATTCAGAATATGCATAGAGACAGGTTTGTTTTTTTTCTTAAAGGAGATCCAATTTTTACCAATGCATCTTGCAGAACAGGACATTTCTTTAAAATTTCTTCAAATATTGCTTTGAGGAATTTTTGCCCTTTCTGCTTGCATTCAGAGTTACTGACAAACATGTCCAAGTTGCTGCATCGTCAAATGGAACCATTTCAGAGCTGTCAGCCCCAGACTCTATCTTTGGCTACATGGCCCATCCGATCTCCCTGACTGTCAATCAGGCTGGCAAGGAAGCAACCCTGCTGGGATGGAGGCTGGGAAGATGCACACAACAGTGACTACCGGGCCACTGCACCATTGTCATGGGTGTCAATCAGGCTGGGCGGCCTGAGCCGCCTCATCTGGGGAGCAGGAGGTGTCTGAAGGCCATGGAAGTGTCCTGATGCAGCAAGGTGCAGCGAGGGGTCCCCATGGAAGGCAGCAGCACAGGGGCACCAGCCCCAGACCAGGGCATCAGGCCAGTCTGCTGTGAAAAAGGGGCTCCCAGGTCAAATTAGGAGATCAATCCACTGGTCAGGGTCAGACCCAGTGAGGAAACCCAGGGTCAGATGGAACCTGCTGATCAATGGAGGGGTTCACAGGGATAAGGTCAAGCTAGGATACCAGCTGTCAGAGCTGCAGATTCCTATTCTATGCTATCATTGGAGCTAATGTATTAAGTAGACTGGACACAGGTGTCATTTATGCCACTGAAATTATTCCTGAGAAAATATATTAGTAAATGCAATATAGTTTTTTTTTTACTGGATCTGTGAGAAGTTTCTTTGAATACTAGCTAAAAAACTTTATTAATCTGGATGTTTACATTTCTGCCTTCCTATGTGCTTCAGCCACCTAAAATGTCTCATAATGCTGTCACATGACACACAAAAACTAACCCATTGCTTTTAGATCACATCTGCTAGGTAAAAGTGCTTAGAACTCAATAGTAACAATAATAACAAAAACACTGAGGCAATCTTGCAAGAGGCCAGTGTGTAATGAGTCTCATGAAGGTGTATCAAGTTCTGAGGGTGTCCAATACTTCTCAGAGTGGCTTAGAATAATTGTAAGATGGCTGATCAGGTGTGCTTTGAAAATTAAAAGGTTTCAATACATGAGAAAATAGCAAATGACACAAAAACAAAAGGCAAAAGCTGAGCACAGTGCAAGGAAGCCCTTTTGTACCTGCAAAGGCACCCCAAAAAGCCCAGGGCACCTCTGTGCTCCTTCTTAAGTATAGAATGATCAAGGAGGGATAATTTGGCTTGCTGCCCAAGAGAAACTAGCTGTACCTCAGAGGAGCAGCTGAAAAGTGAAACAGGTTTCTCTGTGCTGGCACTGAGCCAATTACGATGGGAGAAAGGCAGAAGATTCCAGACCATTTTCCTTTCAAGTTCAGAGGTAAACCAAAACTCTTTTCCTTATCTGGAAACGTTTGCTTGGGTGGGGGAAATGTACTGCAACACAACACTTTTATCTGTTCAGGTAATGGAAGGATTTTACTAGATTCGTAGGGAAAGCAACTGAGGGCAAGTTAAAGGACATTTAAAGAAAGCAACCAGCTATAAAATGTATACCTGAGGTGCATAATTCTGCATTTAGTTAAACCATTTTCATGTACCAAAATATCCTTGTTCTGCAATTCTTTTTAATGTGTTTGCTTCTGTGTTCCTATTTACTTCTGAAGTAGTGCTCACATCCATACACCTCCTAAATGTATATGGATGCAATTTAATGGAGGTGAAATCATTTAGTGTTTTATCTTTGTGTGTTCTGGCCATTTTTAGTCTCAGCAGATGGAGGTCAGGTTTTGGTAAACACTTAAAATTCATGGTGGAGCCATGTAGATTTTTTTCTTTTAAAGGAAATAAAATGGCCGTACACATTGGAAATTATGTTTATAGGACTTGTAAGTCTTTAGCTTTCTAATTTTTGAATTTTATAACACTTTCATTTTTGGAAGTTTAAATACACTTGAACATTTCTCTAGTTTCTTTTGCTCTTTACTTTGCAGGTTTATTTCACTTTTTTTTTTTCAATAAATGTCTACATCCTTTTCATCATATGCAACCAAGTAGCCATGATAGCATGGAAACCTCTGTCAAGAAGTTTCACCTATATTCTGAGTAAATCTGTTTTTAATAGCATTTAGTGAGGGTAAACCTCTGCCACACCACAACTCTGCCTGAGAGTGAGAAGAGTGAGATGCCCATATGCTACACCACAAAGAGGAGTGGAGGCACTGGGTGCGGGAGCACTACCAGGTAGAATACAATCAGCCCCTTAGCATATTCTGCAGTCTCTGCAGTGTTCTTGCTTAGCTGTTCCTGCATTCAAAGGGTCAAAAATAGTTATGCTTCTTAAGTTAAAAGCTCAAGCAGAAGAAGCAAAAAAAAAAAAAAAAAAATTTGTGTGATTAGAAACTTTGTTCTTCTCACATATAAAAACTGAAAAAATAATTATATTAGTAGTGTTTTCAATATCAATTTTGCACTTTTAAAAACCTTAAAAGTGCAAAATTGATATTGAAAGCACTAATTTGATAAGCTAGCACTTTGACAACATTAAAGATGTTGGGTTTTTTTCAAAAAATTAATATATGTTCAGCTGTCACCATGACTTGTCACAGATCCCTCTTTGCAAAGGTGGCAGAGAGGAATCTTGCAACAATGGTCTAGACACAAAATGTGCTTTACAGGACTCTTCATCCATCTGTGAATTGAATAAAACAAGAAGTAAGAAGTGGGTGGGAGACAGTAATACTAAGGACATATGACAGGCACTTTTGATGCATAATTGCTGGATAGCTATTTTCTCTGTTCTATGGTAAAAACTTCTGAAAGTAAAATAGTTCTTCCACCTAGACAGGCAGACTGGTTTTTTTCAATCCATGTTACAGTGGATCTGCTCTGAATCATCAATCATATGCTGGGAAATGAAAGCGACAAATAAATTAGAGATTAAAGGTATTTTATTACTGGTACCTGAATTTGTTGTTATTCCTGAAGCTGTAGTGTATCCACTCTAGCACATTTTCTGATGAAGGACAACAGGGTATCCAGTAATCAGAGCTTTCTGACATATCAAGGAAAGAGGCTGATGAAATTCTGAAACGGTGCCTTCAAACTTGAAATTAGGAATAAATAACCAATGCATTTTGAGGTGTTTACAAGCTGCTTTTAGCAGTGAGAATCATTAATTCCTAGTAAGCACTGAAGTGCATCCTCTGTAGTTGGTAACTCTCAAGAATACAATGTACTGAACAGGACAGGGGCATTAATTCCTTTTTTTTTTTATATTCAGTTGAATACTGAAAGAGATTTTTATATATTGAAAAGCTGTGAGAAATGAAGAGGGTTAGGTGCACTTTGTGGGTGAATGCTACTCTGATATCAGTACTGTCTTTAAGAATGGAAGAATACTGTACGCCATTATTTTGTTTTTAATAGTCTAAATTGCTGGCTGTATTCACCTTTCAGTTCCACATGTTTGGAAAGGTAAGACTCTAGCAGGAAATTCTGTGAGGCTGAAAAGGCATGATACATGTTTATTTTCAAGCACTCATAACCGTGTATGGGATTCTTTGAGATGAAACTTTGAATTAAGTCCCAAGGCAGCTCATGAAGGTTAATAGCAAGACTGATGTACTCCAGCATATCTTCAAAGAGACAGCAAAAGAGGAGTTCACAGTCCCTGTTTGGTACTTGGAAGACTGGAGGACACTGCTAAACAATTCTGTTGTATGTCATCATTTTTAGTATACTCTGAAATTTGTCCTTTTATGTGGCTCTCGTTTTGTAACATTTGCAGTGTTCTATTTCTTTGCAAAGACACAACGAGTGTATTTAAAGATGTGTCCTCTTAATGCATAAATGTAAATATCATTTAGAAATGCCCATTTGTTTAATTAGTAAAATCTTTGGTGAAGCATGATGCAAATTTTGTACTCTCATACAAATAACTTAAAATTCGATTAAGAGCTTGAATTTCTCCTTCTGCCAGTGGGCCATGGAGTACCTGCATGCTGAACAAATTTCTCCTGAGTTTACTGCTTTGCCTGTGATCTGTGCACTGGCTGCATGTGTTGGTTATGTATTGTACTTCATGTAGAACTGTCAGGCACTCAGGTTGTCTTTCACTCAGGCACAGTGACTTTATGGTTGGTTTATGAAACTCACCTTGTTTAAAAGGGCACCATTAGAGGAGAGTAACAGAAAGATCATCCCTCTCTTCTGGGAATCTACAGCATGCTATTTTTGGCCCAGGAATGTGCTGGAGGCTGAAAAATAAGAGATTCTGAGATCTCTCCTGACTGTCACAGATAATTTATTACTAACTCGAGGTTGCCACTAAAGCAGTACCGGATCACTTTTAAGGCCTCAGATGCTGTCAGGGAAATGGGATTAGTGGTTTTAGCAATTAAGGCATCAGTCTCATAGAGAAGTGATGTGATTTATACTGGAAATTTGTAGCCAAAAGTTGCATCTCTAGCAAAAACTCCTAATCCAGGGCCACTTTCTCCTAATGTGTTTCCTCTTATAAGAATCTATTTGTCAAAATTTTAAGTAATTGTTTTTGAGGAAAGAAAGAGTGCAGTGTAACTCATTCTGGGGGGCTGGGCAGTCTGATGGATGCCCCAAGAATTCAGAGGGAGAACAAGAGGAGACCTTGTTCTTCTTATTGATGTCTGTGTATTGTGCAGCTTTGGTCTTGTTATGTCTTGCTAGCTACGTTGCAGCAGAATGTCCAGGAGGCACGCTGATAATACAGGCATTATAAAGAATGCTGAGCTGAGAAATAGAGCTTTCAGTCTATCTTGTTCCATTTTCAAATAGTTCCTTAGGTTAGTTTATGTTGTCTTATCATATGGTATTTTAATTTAATATATGTTTTAACTCACATTCTATATGGTGAGGAAGTCATTGCTTCCATTTTTCCATTAAAGTACTTCCATACAGTACTTTACTTTTCAAGTGAAGTCAAAACAGTCACATATGGAGTCCTGCAAAGTGTAGGAATAATTACTGGTGCACATCAATCAGATATTTGTGCCACACAACTGAGCATGAATGAACAAACAGCTGAGAGCAGACACTTTCATTTCCTCATAAATTGATAATTGTGAAATTTAAAAATCAGATTGAGATGCTGTGAGAAAAATGGGATTCATTTGGTATATCCATCCATCTTTTCTATAGTCTCTCTAGAAGACTGCAGGACTGTGGAGTCAGTCAGAGAGAAACAGATAAATTATTTACCTAGACTTTGGGAAACTTACCTTTGAATATATTGCTTTTGCCTGTGGTGATATCCTTTTAGTAACATAGTTCTTCACTGTGGTTTCTGCTGACATCAACTTTATTTTACACTGGTCCTTCTAATCTTTCATCCTGTTCTGTGTCTTTACTCCACTTTCTGCCTTTCCTTCCTCTTAGTTCATTTCCCTTAAGAATCTCCTACTCCCTAAGAGTGCAACTGTCATTATTCACCAGGCTTGGATATTCTTTCCCTCCTCCTTTTCAAGAGAAAATCAGTTTGAGAATAAATCGCCTGCCTTTCAGCATCTGTGGACGAAGTAGGTGGTTAAGCTCCTAATTGCAATGTCATGCTTGTTCTGTACTTACTTAGTGCATGATCACAAAGATAACACTTGCTCATTAGTATAAATGAGTAGTAGGATTTAATAAACTCTGAAGAATTTGATACTATTGGCTTCTGAAAGATTAGAATTTTTGTGCTGGGATTTCAGTCACATTGTCATATAGCAAAAGTAGCAGGAACATACTGAATTGGGCAAAAATTACTTAAGGAAGTCAGGCATCCAATAATATGGATTTTTTTTTGGTCTCATAGTTATATCTTTTTCAAATAACTTTAATCTCAACTGCTCTGTTATATATTCACCATTTTCTCCTGTTAATTTATGTGAACAGTTATCTAGGCTGTACCATTTTTTATTTAGCACCACAAAAGTATCTACTACTGAGCTCTTATTAACTCTCTAGCTATAAAACTAACAAGCAATTAAAATTAATATGTTACCATATATATATTTTAGGAGTACATTTCTACCATTAGTTTGATCATGATTCTAATACGTTTTCACTTAGATGTAGTAAATGATTTTTAGAGGTACCCTATTATTATGAATACCTAAAACTGCATATAGAATAGTTGGAAACAAACTCCCATTAATTTAGAGCTATATTTAATCTGTTAAAACTCCTACCATCACATCACATTAATTGATAAGCAATTTATAAAAACCTAAACATTTTAATGTCATATCTTAGAACAATATTCATATTTCTCATTCCATTAGGTACATTAATAACATAAAGAGAGAAATAATCTCTACGTCAGCCTTATATAAACCTGAAAAAGTAGCTTTTTCAGAGAGCCACAGCTCCTGAACAATTTTAGGTATATTTAAGTCTCTTTCAAGTAGAGATCTTTTCTAATTCTGTTTTAGTACAGTAGTTTTATTTTTAAATAATGTACGTTTGGAATAGCCATATGATTTTTTTTGTGGAATTCAAAGGGTGATTTTTCTCCTCTTGATCTCTTTAAATAAGACTTTTAAATTAAAGGAAAATGAAAAGATAGGTTTCAGGGAACCTGAAATGTGAAACCTTAGTGAATGAAATGTCACTAAGCAGAAATTAGGCAGCTATTCATTCAGCTGGAAAGAGCATAGGTACAAGAGTTTCTGTTGATATGCCTTTACCATTACATAATAATTACTGATGGGTAAGATGAAAGGTGAAATACTTCGCTCTTATGAATAGCTACAGGTGTTAGCAATAAGCCCAGATGTTATTGCATATCTCCATCATTCTGGTCCTGGTTCAATGGCAAAAAAGAGAATCACTGGAGCATTGGAATATTTTCTTTTTGGTATAACAATGAAAGACAAAATGCAAATGGAGAACTGTTATTAACTTGTGAACCTTCTTGCCTTAAAATAAGCAATGATTTCTGAACATCAACCAGAGCTGGATTACTGAACAGCAACCACAGCTGGGGCAAGGGAAATCATTTTGGTGGCAGAAAGCTAAGAAGCAATTCCCTAAACAATACACCTATTTACTATTACCCTTATCCTTCTACCACTGAAAAATACAACCAGAATGAAAAAAAATGATATGAAGATACAGGGATTTCTATTGGTGGGTTTTGCTTCTCAATGTGGCTAATAGCTAACACATATGGGAGAACCAGGTAACTAGATTTGCTGGACATTTAGGGTTGACCAATACATTCAGTTGATCTTCAGTTCTGTTTGCATTAGAGCTGAGCAAATAATTCCTAAAATCTGCAAAGATAATTTTCTTTCTTTGGAATTGTGCAATGGCCCCTAAATATTTTTACAGAAAAATAAAAATAAAACCAAACCAAACCAAACCAAAACAAAACAAAAACCAACAACAAAACAAAACCAAACCAACCAAATAAACAAACAAAAAACCCCCCAAACTCCCTGGTGCCATTTTTTTCCCACAATACATTCTAAGATGGTATTTTTCTAGTATTACCTTATTTTATATTCTCTGTACTAGGTATGTGTTCAGGTAAAGAGCTTTAGTTTATTCAGTTTAATATGATTAATACTTAGCTTTTCCATTCTGTTACTGTAATTGATTCTGAACTTTGCAAATAGATTGCAAGGCAGGTTTTCTGATGATGTGTCTGCAGCCTTATAATTACCTCTTTTATTCACTTTATAGGTTTTTCTAGAGGAGGAAAGTCATGACCACAGGGTAATTTGATTTATATTAGTTTGGATATATTTTTGAGTGGCTAATTCATCTGAATGTTGGTGTCAATTCATCTGGCAACCCCATTTTCCTTGAAGGAGGTGGAGACAAGTCAAGATTTTCAAACTTTTAACTTTATCACCAATTATATTATTCCTTTAATATTTCTTTTTTTATTTTCTTCTGTCTCTTCATAGATTTCAAAATGCAAATCTTTTCATGTTAAAACACAGTGAGCCTCTACCTTCTGGGAATTTCCATTGGTAGTTTGCTGTTACAATGTTAAAACCTCTGTAGAACCTGGAGAGAAGAGGATGTGTTGAAATGGCAAGACAATCTGTAGGCATGGGGTAGAATGCTCTCTGTAAATAGTTTTAACAATCTCTTTAATGATTAGAGTTATGAGATCTCAGAGAAAGGCAAGTGTGTAGGATTGACAAGCAGTTGTATATTGCCAGAAGCTGCTGTACATAAAAAATGTTCACATTCAACTTTTGGTCAATGAGTCTCTCTCTTGAATTTTTCCCTCCTTTTCTGTGGATTAGTCTAAATAGAACAGTCTCACAATACAAAAATCAGACATTAAATACTCAAAAGGGAAGAAGAAAATGATAACTGTCAAATGCAGATATGAATTTGGTGGATGTTCTTATCAGAAAGGATATGAAATTGCAGCGTTCCTTCACAGATATGTAACTTTCTTTTCAAGGCACTACTGATGTGTAAATTTAATTCTTCCTCCTTTATGCAAAACTTGGAAAATGGCCTCTAAGTAATTCTCAGACCAGAGAATAAAGTTAGATCTCCCAATGTCAGGTTAGAGCTCTCACTCTTGAACCATGGAATCATGATCCATCTTCCTTCTTTGGGACTGATTTTATTTTACTTTGGTGCACTACAAAGAAGTGGTAAATAATCCTCATTTATAGCTAGTTCAGTGTTTAGGATTTTACAATTCACAGATTATATGGATTTGAACCCAGTCAGATAAAGAACCTGGCTAAGACTTGTGCCAGGGAATGTTTTCTAAATCTTCTGGGCAGGGTGATGTTGATTCTGGGGAATACTGATGTACAAGCAGTTATATATATGTTGACATATTTCCTGATGCACTTTATTAAAAGTGAACTGGTGGGCTTCCAAAGACTTCAGAAATACTCTACTCATTTGCAGTCCTTAATACTAATCCTAAGTAATAAATGTTAATTAAGCATTAATCTATTCCTTCCTGAAAAGATAAAAATCAGTTTGGAGAATGCACAGGGGAAAATTGATGGAAATACAGCATTTCCTCTTAAATTCAATCTAACTCCTCTGCTGCATGTCTAATTTCTTATGCTGAAGGTTTGAAAGTCCAATGATTGCTGTGGCAGTAAAGGACATACTTTAAATACATGTGTGATTTATTTCAATCAAAACCTTAGGAGTTTGAAACAATCTGAGGAATGTTAAAGAAAGAATGATCTCAAAAAACCCACCATTTCCATTCCCAGCTATTCATCAAGCTGCATCTGTATCAGCTTTCAAACTGATTACCTGGTACTTATGTGCAAAAAGGCAAGAAAAAAGGTATTTCAATATAAATTGTTCCACTTTATATGTTGAATGTTATGTACAGCATTTAAGATAGTTTCCTTGGTGTGTAGGTGGCTCACAGAGCCATATAATGGGATATTGTCCACTTTTTAACCATTCGCTGTCTTGCCAAACTAAGAGGGAAATGGCCTTGCAGAAGAAACTCTGAGCATAGCTATGCCAGAAGAAATAACCTACTTCCTCTGTAACCACTTTGGTATGGACTGATTCTGATTTTAAATCCAGGTAAATATTGCCTCAGGACATATATGGGGCCAGAATGGCTATATGAGAAGGTAACCAGCTTCACGGTACTGAAAGATCTCAAGTTTTGAGAAGTGTTGCCATGATGCTGGACGATATGCCATGGACACATAAAGGACAACACAGACCTGTAGCTGTGGAACAAGATGAGGCAGCAGGACCACAGGGAAAAATGCCATATTATAAAGTGGACGGGTCCTTCCCGTTCAAGCCCATCAGGACACTTCCCTTTCCAGCTGCCCAACATGTATTAACATTCTTACTCAGTCATAGGTTTTGGTGGCTGCAGAAAGGATGGGTGATTCTGGGATGGCCAATTGTAAGACTCCTGTTCCAATACAGTAGATAGGCATAATGGCAGTTGTAGACTCACTGCTTTGTCAAATCCTAAATTAATTCAATTTTGTCATCGTATTGGCTCTTTCTGTCCTCCACAGCAGACTGCAATGTTGACAAATTCATGGTAGCTCTGGTCCATGCAGCTGGCAAGCAAAAATGCACCTCAAAGTTCTTGTTCTTGGAAGTTTACTTGAGTATCTCAGTGCTACATTTGCAGGTATATTGTGGATCAACCCTAAAAGAAGTTTAAGAAAAAGTATTCTTTGAGTATGGTCTGCAGTGGAGAGAAAATTTCTATTCCACAAAAACACATAGAGAACAGAGGATGTCAAAAGGGTTGAACAATTCTGTTGCATATGTATGGAAAATATGGGACCTACAGCACTTCAATTGAAGGCCCCACAAAGGAACAAGCAGCCAATCAAAACAGTGCAGAATAATAGACACATATTCTGCTGAGCTATTAAGTCTTTTTAGCTCTGATTTTACTTTAAAAAAGAGGTTGTGGGAAGCTCAGTGTACTTGACAGGTAATCAATTATTTATTTCATGTTTGTAGACAATAAGTACAACATGATCCTTGTTGAAGATAAGGTTCTTTGTTTTGCGTGCTTAACCAAGAATGATCTGATGATGACGCAGGAAAATGTCAGCATATGTGGTTCCATCTGGGTATTTCACTCTGATTCTCATATGTGGGTCTGTGGCAACTATATTTACTTTTTAAATGATGCAAGTGGTGAATTGTACCGTTGAAAAGGTTGCATTTGTGAACTGAATGTTTATTGTCTCCCATGATCTTTGTAGGTCAGAAAAAATTATTCTGTTCCCAGCTCTGTTTAAAAAATAGGTATGCCACAGATAACTGGTAAAAAGTAAGTAAAACAGTGCATGGTTCAGGGCACGGTTTAGAAGGGGCAGAGAGATAAGACCTGGAGAAAAGAATGAAAAGTACACTTCTGTCACTGGTTGATGCCCTGTTCAGGAAAGTAGGATACCTTTCAGCTGTATGTTTGCTTAACTGCTGAATAAATTATTTTGCTGGGCATAGAAATTACAGACGAGCTAGCCAGCTCTCCTGAGCTCTTAATTTGAAAGCAAAATTTTAGTAGTTTTGTCTGCAAGTATCTGTGTCCTGTAGCTAAAAAATAAAATTCTGATAAAGAGCTGGTTTTGTACTGTTTTTTCTCAGTTACTCGACCGGCTTGAGAAGAGTTTTGATGTTTTTTCAGTACTTATAATTACAAACTGATGATGTTAGCTATCAGTAGTGGCAGCAGTGAGGTCATTACTGGTCAATGTTGTGTCGTTATCACAACACTGAGGGGATGTGCTCAAGAGCCTTTTCATTACCTTAAGACTCACCTTTATTGTTTAAGAGTGCCTTCATTAATTCTGTTGAATTCTTTCCCCTTATGATCTTACATAATCAGGAAGAGATAAGGAAAATTACACAAATTGTTGCAACACTTACAGGAATCTAGACCTTTTCAGAGTCAAAGCCAGAATCAAGTCCTGCATATGTTGACTGAAAAACAACACTGCATGAAAAGAATTAGGTTTAATGATAATGTTTTCCACTCTATGACACTAGGGTCTGTGCTCAAGCAATGGTATAGCTGAGTCATGACTGAGAAGGATGTTGTCAATAGAACGTCTTCACTTGACTTTTAAGCAATTTCTAGCTGTTCTGTTAGGTGACTAGACTTATGAAATTTGCATGTTATTCTTATGGTATAGACTTCTGCTCACAAGAGAAAACCAGAAGATTACTCTGGTTTTTTTTCAGAAGTGGTTCTTTTTAATTCATGCTGAAAGGTGACTATCGTGACATTTCTGAGTGGTAGCATAAGGAGCATAGGCATATTTTACTGTGCTTTGGCAGTAGGCAGATGGAGGCAGGATTTTGAGCCTTAAGTTGCTAGACATATCCTCCAGGCAGCTTCCAAATTACTGAATGTTCTTGAATGCTAATACTTTGACCTTGTTGGCAAACACAAAGAGCATATATGTCCATTCTGTGACTCTAGATTCAAAGGGGTGATATGTCCCTCACAAAGAAGGAATAGCCTTTAGCTTGAACCAGTATTGACTGAATTTGTGTTAGGAGCCCAGAATCTGAAATAAGGCAGCGTAGACTTAAAAGCAGTATCATTTATCACTTGTTACAATGAAATAACTAGGTTAGTAATTCAGCTATTGAACTGCAACTCAGACCAGAAAGGAGATCAATAAAAAACATAAAAATTTCCAAGGCTTGCCAAAAAAGTAATAACTGTGGCAGCTGACCTGAACAATGCAGAATGTTGCCCTCTTGTTAAGGCTGATACTTGTGTTATCGTATAAATGTGATTTAACCATATGAAAACCCAGAACACCCTTTCAGCACAATCTTCTGTGGAGCACTAAGAGCTTATAAAAAAAATCCTGCATATCATCTATCTAAAATAATAGCTAAGAAACAAAGTCGTAGTGAAAGGCTTAAGAGCAAGATAACATTTTTACACTGAGCACCTGTGAACCTAAGATGCAAATAAACCTGAAAAAAAGAAAGAATCTAACTGGACAAAACACAGGTTAAATTTTCAAGCACTGTTGCAGTTTTTTAACAGTAACTATAATTTCACAGTTTAGTCTGTTATATTAGGAGGATGCCCTGTGTAAATCTCAGAAGTGAGAGACTTATTCAATTGAAGATGTTTCTTTTTGCCTTCTACAGTCATACAATTGAGAGTGCCTGTACAGTGGAGGTGACAAGGAATTACCTTTCATCTCTTAAGTAGTTCAAGCCGTTTTATGAGGCCAAACCCATGTTCAGACTGTAAAAAACAACATTTTGGTTGTCCATATAACATGACTTCTTGATACTTCTTGATTTGAAAAAGAAACCAGACAACAAAAACCCTAAAACCCAGACACTATTAAAGATATCTTTTTTCATTGGCAGCATTGTTTAGCTGAACAAATTTTAGACCTAATTTACATCCTAGTTAAAATATTTTGATCAAGAATGCAATTTTTATTGGTATTCGACACTAGCTGTGAACAGTTGCTAAATTTTACTAAAAACAGAATTATGTATTAATATTGCTTATTCCTCCTGGATTAATTGTAGGTTTAGGGACTGTTTCTGTACTCTGTTAGGGAGGACTTTTTGAATATGCACGTTTGTGAACATTATTCAACCAAAGTGTATCAACACACCTGTACATTCATTCTTCTTTCTTTCCTGACCAAGCAATATTTAAAACAATGATTTTCTCTCTGAGCTTGCTAATGCAGTATTTTGCCTTTGAGTGAATAACTTTCCTTTCTTAGACTGGAGACACAAGCATTTTTGACCACTTAAGTTGGGAAGTTCATTATTTTAATTTCTTCAATCATTCTTTAAGCACTAAATGTATATGGCAAAGTACAGGTAAAACACAATTACATAGAGCATTCCCACTGCCAAAGTAGCACCACATGGAAAAAATCAGAAGTGGCAGTCTTGGAAAATAAAAGGAATAATTAGAACCTTAAAAAATCCACCCATCAGAAATGTATCTACAAAGTTTAAGAACAAATTTATCTGACTTGCATTGGGAAAGTGGGGAAAATAAATGGGGATAGAAATGGGCTCAGTAGTGTAGGAGGGTTTGGAAAGTTGTGAAGTTATTTTGATTAGGAAAGTTAAAATAGGAAGTGTAATATACATCAAAGATCTAGGCAAGAGAAGGATGGAAATTCAAGAATAGTTATTCAAATGGCAAAGCATGATGAAGAAGTAAAGGCATTAAGTGGTGATGATGTTTTGGCAACTAAGCTCATGATCAAATTTCTTGATGTATTGTTAAGGATTGCCAGTATTTGAGCATTTTTTTCCAGTCCAAAACCCACTTATGGCCTTTGCAATTGATAATTTCAGCCCACTCCTTTTCTTGCTTTAATTTGCTTTCGGAGAATGAGGAAAGAAGCATGAATCTGAATAATACAGGACTTCAGCTCTGAATTCAATTTTCAGGGAATTATGTTTTTTCTATTTTTTGAGGAAATTCCCGTGAAAGGAATTGACAGGAGAAAGTAAAGGTCCTTGTATAATTTTCTGCTCACATATTACTGACAACAGCAACATCCTTAGGGGAGGCAGGGGTAGGACACTGACCTTCTTCCAGAAGCCCTTTAGCCCTGACTTCTCAGAAGGAGAGCTCAGGCAATTGTTGAAAGACCCTAGGCCTTTCTTCTCTTTGCTCTGTGATTCAAAGTTTCAAAGTTTCCCTCTCCTTGTAACTGCATCCACGAAATTTTTTTTCACAGACAAAATACATGGAACTTGGAGAGTGATGAAAAAACCTCTCTACCTCGCTCACCCTCCTTCTTTCCACGAGAAACAGAAATCTGGTAGGAACCTAGAATAGCCTTGGGAATGGATTTATTTACTAAAAGTAAGCTCAATTAATTCAGAAGTTAGAAAAATGCTTGTTATATGCAGTTTTTCATTATGTATACTTAGACAATGTTAGGTAAAACGGAAAGGCTAACCTATATTTAGGAAACAAATACAGACCCTTTTCAGTAATGAAAAATGTAGATCACATTAGAGATGGAGATATTCTGTACGTGAAATATGTATGTACATTGGCTTACTGACGCAATTCCATAATGTCAATAGAAAATATGATGGATGGAAATGTAATATCAAAATTATTGACTTGTAAACAAAAGAAATTACTTCTGTAGGTCTCAGAATTAAAATGTAAATAGGCACCCAACAATGCAATTCTGGATTAAAATATAAGAAAGCTGCAAAATGAATATGTGTTGGCATAGTGAATTCAAGAAATTAACTTTAATTTGGTGAAAAAACCACAGAGACTGTAACTTCTTGCAAGCACAGGTTTATGAAATGAAGCAAATTTATTTCCTGTCCTCATTATTTGCAGGAAAGTTGTTGAAGGACAGAACAACAACACTTTTAGTGGTTTTATTAATATACTTTATGTTTTTGGATTTTAATTTTAAAAAGTATCTATGAATTAAAGGAGGAATTGTTTAAAATAGTAATTTTTTTACTTTTCTTAATTATCATGTGAGATAGCAGAACTCTATTGGTAAAGCAAGAGGTATTTTAGACATAGTCTGTTGAAGAATCCACAGACTGATCAAGGAAGCCTTAAAAGAGACTTGGCAGTCAGGGTGTGCATGCAGAATTTATGGGATCCCTTCTGTTCCCCTCGCCAGTGGGAAGGAGGTGTCTACAGCAATACATCTTGGAAATCGTGAGCTGAGCTGCAGTGTCTTGCTCAGAGTCAGAAGGATCAAACTGCAGCACATTTCTCAGTCAAATGGAACAGCAACACTTCGATTTCACAGAGCTGCCTAGCTCCCAGATGTTTATTAGCACGGTTGTTATTTAATATGTTAATCCAATATTTATGTGAGGCAAAGCCAAGAGGCTCAAACCTCAAGCCGAGGGTTTGCCGTGGGAGAGCAGAGCCACGCAGCTGCAGCTTCTGCTGGGCAAACCACTCTAGAAACCCTTCCACACATCCCTCTGAGGGATGGTTGGAACTTGGCTTTGGTTGGGCACACCAACCTGTCAGCCTGAAACAGGAGGAACACGCTCAAGTGTTTAGTGAAGGAGTCAAAGGTGGTATTTGAGGGGAAAGTGCTGTTTTCTCCCCATTTTCTCCATTTGGTTTGCTGTCCTCCTCTCAGACTATACTTACTGAGGGTTTAGTAATGTTACAGCCACAGCTGGTAGCACAGAGTCAAGATCTCTGGAGTAGAAGAGTCAGGAATCTAACATCTTTTTTTAACATCTCAACATCTGTGCTTCATTGTGAAAGCTGCCAAGATATTGCTCCTTTTCACCTGGGGAAGATATTTCTATTCTTTGTCCTCTCTGCCTATACTTTAAGGTCTTAAAAATGAAATCTACTCACAGATTTCATTTTTTACTCAAGTCTTACCAAAAGGTCATTTGTGACTGTCTGTATCTTCTACCTGTTTTCTATTAAAAAAATATTTTAAATTTTGGGACGTGACTTTTTAAATTTATAGAGGTTATATATACATGCATCTGTGCATTCTTGTTTGTTGAAATGTGAAAAATTTATTCACAAGTAAAGCTCTATCTCTTGTGTTCAGAGAACCCAAATTCAGCAATGTCAGGAAAATGCTGAGAGAGAATGCAGTTTTTAATAGCTCTGTCAGTGATTGCATTGTAATAAAATTCACTTTCATCCTTATAAATAAACATTAAATATATGCTTACGACAGAAGGAAATGACAGAATAAAGTCAGCTTCTATAACTGAGAAATGTGTTTCAGCTACAGAGAAACTGAAAGAAAACTTTAATGAATATAATCACAAGGAATTTGAAAGAGGATAATTATAAATAAGCAGAAAATGTCAGGGCTCATCCTTACATTTTTCTTGCTTCAGATTAGGTATGAATCAGATGACTGCACAATAAAACTGTATCTTAGGGGCTGTTCCAAATGCAGTATATTTATACTGTAGCATTAGATGGCATTTAGTTTCTCATGCTAGTGAATTCCAGTGACCCCCCTCTTTCTCTAACAGGATTAGATGTATTAGCCATAATCACTGTAAACTAAAACCATTGCTGGTCATCTGACTAAAGAACAACCTTCTTTTGAAACACATTAAATGCCACTAAAATTCTTTTTATTTTGAAAAAAGGAGTGAAGGTTGCTTAACCAACATGAAATTGGTCATTTATACTTAGTGTTTAAGAGTGGATTATACAGTACCAAGTCACCTACAGCTAATTTCATGACCTTTTTCTGCCCCCATTGATGCAAAACTGTGTTAAATCAATAGAGTCACACTAGGGTAAATGATGTCCGTGTTAGGATTGATTCAGACTTCAGTGCTATAGGGAAAATTACTGCCGTGTTTAATAATCTATTTGGAACAGGGTCAAAGTTATGCTTTGCTTGGTGTCAAGTTTTACTGCATCTGATTTACATAACCTGCGGCTCCGCGTTGCATAACGGGACCTTATGCGTTGCTTCCCTCAAGTAGCAGCAAAACCCAGACACAGACAGAAGGTCTGGCAACAGCTGCTGCTCCACTCACATATGTATTTTTTTTCCATAATGCATTTCCTTGGTGTTCATCACTGCAGTGTCTGAACATGGTATATCACATGAAGAAACTAATTTTTGCACGCAAGATAAGGAAAGAGTAACTCAACCTGAGGCAGCGAGGCGAGGCACTAGAGGGCTGCCAGACAGGCTGTCTCCTGCTCTGGGCTGTGCACAGCCTGACAGTACATCCCACCTCACAGTGAAGTCAGCACACTTGGAGGAATGAAGGATTATTGGCAGAACTTCTCAGATTTAATTGCTGTCAGCGTCAAGTATGTTGCTGAGAGACTCTGTGATTTTGCAGCTCAGGAGAGGTGTGAGAAGAGGAAGCACTCAAAACTAACGCGACTTTTTGCAAAGTGAGGCATCACAAACCTGAGCAAAAGTGACAGGATTTGGTCCTTGAAGATAGCCCAAGAGTGATGTAAACCAATTTTATGAAAATGTGTGTAGGAGTTGTGTGGGGGGAACATAAAACATTTTAGTGAAGTGTGGTCATTTGCATCCTGGGATCTAGCTAATCTTGGAATAAGGATGTTTAAGGGTAAATGAATATTAATAGTTTGGGCAAGTACTTCAATACTTTGCTAGAGAGCACCAGCTAAGACATTATTCAATGGGATATAAAAAAATAAATAAATAAAAAATACCTTCCTAATTGTGTCACATCTATTTGTGAGGTCTCTTACCTTGTCTAAAAAGCATTTTAAAATCATGACCAGGTTAAAATGAAGTAATATGTAATTCATACAGATCCAAGGCAAGTCTTAAGAACCTTATACAAGATTTGGTCACACATTCAGAATCTTCCCAGTCAACTACAAAGTATCCCTGCAACACACAGGCTCCAGAAATACCTCTTGCTCCCAATGTACTCTTTCAGCCCCCTTGCCGGACACCCAAAGGCATTTCAGTTTGACTGAAATATCTGTCTGGTTGTGGATCTTTCCTTTTCCTCCCCACAGTACAGGACAGGAGCCAGGGTTCACAGAGAAAAAGAGACACAGGAGGACGGCAGCCTGCAGATTTTCTGGGTCCTACATACACACTCTGCCCTGAGAAGCTGTTTCAGCATTTAATAATGAAGAGTAAGTTGCATAAAATGAATGATAAAGCCTAGCTCCTGGAGCCCAACTCTCCCATTCTTTTAAATGAGTATCAAGTCAACAGCCTGATGCATTTTTTTCAGCCCAGAGTAACCTGAAGTTATTGCAGTGTTGGATTTTCAGCAGGTGAGGGAAGCAGTACCCCTCAAGTCTCAGAGTGGCCTTTTACCAAGGGTTAAGACAACTTTCCAAGAAGACAGAGATGCACTTAAACTCTCTTAAGGCCAGTGAATCTGAATGTCCTGGTTGTGGGTTGAAAGCTGTGGCCTGGCTAATGAATCCTTTTATAAAATTGTTGCTTGCTTCTTCATCATGCATTAGAAAGGCAGAATTAATTTTTGTCTTTTGTTTTTATTAAATAAGAGGTGTGCTGCTATATTCATAACACTGAGCTGTTACTTTCTTGCCTGGGAGTATTATGGAGTGGATCAAATGCTGAAGCTCAAAAGTGGGCTTGGATTTATTAAACACACATTTCATTTTTTCCCCTAATAGTGGAACACTGGCATTGGTGGATTTTTTCCCAACTTACACAATATGTCATGCATCCAGAATTAATAATTTTTTATTTCATAGCTCTTAGCTTCAGAAAAAAATAATATGAACTGGAGTCAGTCTTGGTGCATTTCCACAGATCAAAAATGTCATGATCCATATGTAAACCAGACATCTACAGAGCGAGTAATTCAAGAATTCGTTTTGGAAAAAATAATTCAGAAAAAAGAGTAAAATTAAGGCTTCCAGAAAGAAGGCATTTTCTTTTTCAAGTATTAAAAACATTAAGTGATGCCACAGATAACTCCAATGATTCCTTCAATGTCTCCATCTGTCAGTGCTGAACATTTTCCTACTGCATTACTAGTGGTTCCCCCAGCTAATTGGAAAAAAAAATAAAAGAGATCCAGGAAAGAGCTTGGGTCACTGTTTCTACAGCTTTGTCCTAAATTTTCTCTTTGCTGCTTTTCACTTTTCCTTTTATGCCCTCCATTAATAAGCTAAATAATGCATTACCTTCCAGAAGCAGAGCTTCAGTGTTTCTTCTGAAAACACATCTCTTTAATCTCAGATAAAGTTCTGTGCTGTAATAATTACTCTAAACCCCTCTCTATACATATATTTGTTTCAATAACCGATTTGAGCAGAAAAACATAGTCCTTCATATAATTTTTACTGAGAGAAAAGTACAAGTTGAATCTCTTTTAGATAGGCCATGGCTGGTCCATGTAAGCCAATCCTAGTTTGCTACACTGTACAGCTCTGCAAACCACTTTGTCCTGATTTTTTTGCAGCTTACTCATTGCAAACACCATATTCTTCTGCTGACTAGACCATTAAAAACCTTACCCTCCTAGGTCTGTAGACACAGTTGTGTAAAAGCATATGGTGTGACTTTCAGCATAGCTGTGCAGTGCCTACAGCACTGAGACAAAACCACACTAACTCTGTAACTGACCTGCTCTTCCAGGGAGTGGAAAAAATGTTCAGTGGCTGTGCAGTTAGGCGGGTTGGAGAGCAAAAATACTTGTGTCTACTCAGCATCTGAGGTTATAGCCTCCCTTAATGTTAGAAAGAGAATTTTTCAAAAGCACAGTTTGTCTGGATTGTCCTTCCTGTGGTAGGACCCCAGGGAGATCAAAGCTCAGTACATATCAACACCCAAATCTTCAAAGGCTGTCTGAATTTCTGATAACATTCCAGAAACACAAATTGCCATCATGGACCTAGTTTTTAAATTTACCTCTGAAAAAAATCTCTGAAAAATTTGAGAAATTTCCCTTGAAAAAGAATGAAAAGCAACATAATCAAAGACAGCAGTTAATAAGCTATTAATAGGTAGCACAATGTGATAGTTTAGAAACCTTTTTTTTCTTTTTTTTTTTTAGATTATATGCTTTTCTTAACATATATCTCAATATCTTATTAGCTGACATAGAGTGATCATGCTGTAAGCCCAAGAGGCAGAGTACCTGGAGCTGATCTGCAATCTTCACACATAATCTATACTTTGATTTCAACAAAAAATTTGGGCTCTTTGGACTGGGATTTCTGTGGTGCTACTGTGATTCAGTTTTCATAGCACCACATCAGTAAACTGGAAACAGGTGCAAAATATAAGTACTGGGTACAAGAAAGAAAAAAATATCTCAATTGCAAGAAAATGTATGCAAAAAATAAAAGAAGATGCACATGGAAAAGGATGATAACAGAATATCTTAAAAAGAGGCAGAGTGGAACACAATAATATCACAAATAGCTCAAGAGAGATTGGCACAAATTCATTTTCATTTGTAGCACCTTCTGGCTCATCAGCTTGCATAGGTTCATTGGCCCTGCACTGAACCAAGATTTTATATGATCCATTTTCATTCAGGACACCACAGGCAGGATCACATATATGTCGAAAAATTGTCACATCTGGCAGACAGTGACAAATATTACACTTACAAAGCCTACTAATTTTGCAGACTGTCTTGCATCGTGCCTATTTGGCTTGCATTACTGTGCTGCCATACAACAAGTGGCAGCACAATTAATCATGAGCATCACAGGGTAATTTGTTATGACAGAGAGCCATGTGCTCGTTAAAGACAGCTTCTCTTTTATCCCTTTATATTATGTTCCTCCCTTTGCGTGTCCAGAAACTGGATTATAGAACACTCTGAAGTATTTCCAGGACTACTGGAGCTGATGGCTCATGGGTGGCTCGAGGGGTTTAGACCACCTATCCTGCTTAGTTTGCAGGTGATGGAGGAGACAGAGAAGTTGTACACCACCGTGCAAAAGGAGGATTAAAGCCTCAAACAGTGGTGGGGATCAAGTCTGTGCTGTTTGCTTGTGCAGGTTCTGCTGGCACCAAGGATGCAGCCTGTGGTGACTCCCCCAAGAGGGAGCAGAGCACCCCCACTTCCCTGCCAACCCCACTCGCCAGATGGAGGCCAGTTTAGCAGATGATGTGTGGGATGTGTTCAATGAATATGCAATTTCCCATGTCATTACCCTGCTGATCAGCCACTGCAATGATCAAAGCCATTGATCAAATGGTTTTTCTGTCCTCTGTGAGGAAGTTTTGTAGCAGCTTTTATTTTTTTCGGTTTTTTTTGGTTTTTTTCCTGGAAATTCATCGCTGCAACTCAAGGCTAATGCAAAGATTTCAGCTTGTGCTTTTTTTTCCTTATAACCTTTACCACATAGCTAGGATCATGCACTGATTCCCTTCAGCTCTCTAATTGCTGACCTCATTTGCTAATTAGGCTAAATATATGTTAGGCATAAACCTTAGCAATCTAACCACTCACCTCATGCATCATAGTGCTAACAGACCAAAGAAAGCCCTTATGCCCCTTCACCCTTCTACAGAAATGTAATATTTTGCAGGCTTTTTCAATATTAAATTTTGAATGCTGAAGAAATAAATGCTTTTGCCAATAATAAGGATGAGATCTGTGATACAGTTGCATTATGTAGGTAGGAAACAGCATAGACTATTTCTATAAACTTATTTTCTGCGTTCAACAAAAAGCAAAGATCTCTAAAAGTATGCAAAGTAATTTGATTTAAGTGTATTCAATAGCATCTTTTCTCTATAGAACACAAAAGAACAGCCTAAAAGCTTGAGTGAGTCAGTAATAAATTAAATTTCTTCTAATATTTTTAGGGACTAAACTACGAAAGAGACAATATATAATGCTGTCCAACGTCCATTTTATGTCAAGACCACACAGACATCATAGGGTTTTCTACTTCTGATTCCCTATTTGTGATTTCTGGAAAGCACTAGAATACTGTTAAAAATATATCATCATTTTTATTCACTTTCTAAAGAATTCTTATATTTATTACATATGAATAAACATTTTTAGGGGAAAGCTTAAAAATATATACTTATAGTGGATCCACTTAAAATATATACAATTATGTAAGAATTAATTAAAAAATATTCTTTCTATTGGAAAAATCTGCCAGAAGTAGGAAAACATTTAAAATTAGCAGACTTTTTAAAACCCATTTTTACACCTTTTTTTATTGCACTTTTTGTGATACATGACAGAGATCTCGATTTGTCTTTCTCATGCACATCTTTTTATTATTTGTTCTTTCACCACTAGCCCACCTCCTCACAGCTTATTTTAACATCCAAAATGCCTGTCAGAGGAGTTTTAAACAGATAAACATCGAGAAAAACCTCTCATCAAGCTGACAGGAAAAAATCCTTTGATTGTTAATCTGCCCTTCCAAAAAAAATATAGCTTCCACTAGTCTGAGACCTACAGTGAGTAATACCCAACCTTCTTCCCAGAACAGGATCAGCAGAGTGCAGTATAATACATCATCCTCTGCTGGGCTACCCATGCAGGCCTCCTCCTACCAGACCATCCTCCCCTTTTGCCTGCCCAGCCTCTGGGAATTGAAATTCTTGAGATTTTTGATAAGCTCTGCTGCAAAATGCATTTGCAGGTAATTTGAAAATCTCAAAGCATTATTTATTGTAATTTTCTTTAGCTAAATGGTTTTTCTGTTGCACAAAGAGAATGAAATGTTAGTTTTAACACTTTTAGCTCCTTCTGCATAGCTACTGAAGATGAGGAGAAAAAAAAAGTAGCATATGTTTCAACACTGGTGAGAGTAATTTCACTCATTTGCTGTAAATGCTTGGTGCTGGTAATTATCAGGACAGTAAAATATTCAATTACCATTATATAACCATTTCATTCTCACAGTGAGAATGCATCCACCTCATGGAAGTGTGGCTAGCCTCTTGACATGAATGCTGGTCATATTGTAGGGAGAAACCAGAGAAACAGGAAGATGGTATCGAAATTCTCAGTGTGGACTTATGTGTACTGATTTTGAGATGAGCAGGTAAGATCCCTGAAGTCAGAGACAGCTGACACAAAAACCAGTGAACTCCATCCCCTCTGAGACATTATAAACATCAGTACTCCACACACTCTTCCCCTGCTCCTGCCCAAGGTCCCTCCCTCAGGAGGCAGCCCTCCAGGAGCATCTCCAATGTGAGTCCTTTCCATGGGCTGCAGTTCTTCAAGAACTGCTCCAGCAAGAGTTTCTTTCACATGGCCACAAGTCCTACCAGCAAACCTGCTTCAGCATGGCCTCCTCTCTCCATGGGTCCACAAGTGCCAGAGCCTGTTCCAGCCTGGGCTTCCCATGGCATCACAGCCACCTTTGGGCACCCACCTGCTGCGTGGGCTGCAGGTGGATCTCTGCACTCCTGTGGATCTCTGCACTCCTGTGGCTCTCCATGGGCTGCAGGGGCACAGCTGCCTCATTGTGGTCTGCATCATGGGCTGCAGGGGAATCTCTGCTGGGGCACCTGGAACAGCTCCTGCCCCTCCTGCACTCACCTTGGTGTCCTCAGGGCTGTTCCTGTCACATTCTCACTCCTCTTTTTGGCTACAGCCATCATTTTTTTCCTTTACCTCCTTAAGTGTGTTATCCCAGAGGTGCTACCATCCATCACTGATGAGTTCAGCCTTGGCCAGTGGCAGGTCTGTCCTCGCACCAGATGGTGTTGGTTCCATCAGACACGGGGGGAGCTTTTGGCAGCTTCTCACAGAAGCCAACCCTGTGGCCCCCTGCTACCAAACCTTGTCACCCAGCACAAGGTTCTGCATCTTAAAGTATCAGAAGACCTAATATTTAAAAGAAGAAATTTGAGTATTTATATTTTTAGCATTTTCATATCAGTGTTGCCTGTATTTTCAGTTTCTTCCTCTGTTAATCTTATAAGAAATGAGTTAGCTCACCTAACCAACTAGATTAACACTCTAATCTCCATATTCTTGCCATAAATTACATCTGCTTTAAGACAGCACCATATTTTAATGAGACAACCTCATGTTTCAAAACAGTCAACTGATAATTTTGACTGCAAACAGTAGTGTATTAATGTATTCTAGCATGCACAGGTACATACAGGTACATACAAATGTACAAGATATATGGAAATTACATTACTTTTTCTTTTCTCGTACCAAGTTATAATGAAACACTGTCACAAGAGTAATGAGAAGTGATCCAATCAGACAGGAAAAATGCTGTTGGAAAATAAGTATCTAGGTCTTAATACTTCACATATGTTTTTTCCTGATGCAGCTTTGTACGACATGAGACATGGGTATGTTTGCAGATTCAGGATCAAAGAACAGAAGTGTTAACTTACACTTCTTCAGCAGCCAAAAAATGGATTAAAATCTGATTATCTAAAAATAAAAATTAAGCAAAGTGTGCTTTGCAATTAAGTGAAGTGTGCAGATGTGTGAAGGGAAAAGAGAGATATTCTCACTCAACATGTTCCCCTTGTTTGTGGTGAAGCTCCACAGCATGCCATTGACTAATGACAGGAGAGGTGAGTAATGGGATAGGAGGGAGGTATTTGATTGCAGTAATGATAAAAAATCAAAGCACCAGTGAATGCAGAGAGAAAGCAATGGACTTTGTTCTGTGCTAGATGAAAAAATAAAGAAACTTTACTCCCTTTTTTCATTTATTAATGGGGGATACAGTTGTGTTCTATGCTCCCAATTTTAATTTTTATTTTCTAATTTATTCGTAACAGCTAGCCACACTGCACTTGAAAATCTTCTCTTTTAAAACTGTGCATTGTTTATAAAATAGCTGTTCCATGCAGCAGGACTAGATGAAGGAATATTCCAAGTTTTTAGACAGTGTTTTTATAAAATTCAGTGTCAAGCAACCACTTTGGGTGGAAAGTAGGGAAAACAATACTGACAGAGGAATTAGCAACATGTATGTACTGCCTAGTACATATGGCCCATGATACATCACTAATGGTTTTAGATTAACATCTACATTTTACTTTCTAAAGACATGGAAGTGAAGAGATACAAAGAGATGTTGCCAGCCCTTATCTGAGACTCTGAAGAATGTCTTTATTAGCAGGGAATTACTGGAAACCAGAAGCTATCATTCACTCCTTTTCTTCCTGTATTTTCAACAACTTTTGGAAGCTTTTCTGCCAAATCACACCTCTAAACTAATTAATACACTACAGCTTTTGTCTGTGGTAACTAGAAGAAAAACCCCATTACCATGTTCCTACAACATCAGAACCTCTTTTTCCCTGGGAATATAAACTTGGCAAAACTAGGAAAAGAAAAACTTATTTTAGCTTATGAGAATGCTTTTAGTCCTTTATGCTGGCTTAAGTATGATCTAGAAAATGTGCTCAGGGCATCCACATATGAATTAGAATTCATTAGATTTTTTTAATGGCTTTGAAATTAATGATGAAGGCCCTGCAAGATACTCTGCGAAACCTGTGCTGATAATTAACAACATGAAGAGAAATAAGCTTCACCTCTGACAGAAAAGGAGAGGTTCCTTTTTCTTGATAATAGCATTCAAGTTTTAACAGGGTAATAAATGGCATGGAGTAAAAAAGCAATTTCAGCTGGAATGCTGAGAAAATGTCAGCAAAATCAGTATGCCTGTCAGTTTAACCAGCAGCACCTGAGAAGGATTATTGCTGTGACACGAGCTTGGCTCTCTTATTCAGTTTTATAGGTTATGTTTGTTAAACTGCTCTTTTGGACATCAGCACAGATTGGGTTTCTTTTGGCTTTGACAGAGGACCCAGGGCTATTTAGCACCAAAAATATGTCCACTTTTTGGTTGTCTCTGCTATCTGATGATGTGACTGACTATTCTGAATTCAGCCATGTAAAGGAGTCATGTTTTGGAGGAGTGGAGTAAAGAAAGCCCTATGCTCTTGGAAACACTGATCTTTGGCATACAACTTTGTTTTTTCCATATGAAAGTATAAAGAGAAAAATCAGATCTAAAGATCAATCTGCCAAGTACTCAACCCCAAACTTTTCCCCACCTACAGGGCTACCAGTGGCTCCAGGGAACACAGCCATTGTTATAGTTGGCCTCTGAGATAAGGGACTGGCTGTAAAATGCTTTCTGGCCTATATATCAAAGATTTGTTGTTGTTGTGTGTATGTGTTTGTGTAATCAGCCATAGCCTTTTAGTATAGCATTTGTGCAGCAAGTGCAACCAATTTCCCCCTCAGACTCAAGAAAGAATTTAAAAAAATATTTCCCAAGACATAATGCATTTGGAAATTTGTAGGTCTTAACGAATCTTGATATTGAGGATTTTGTTTTGGAAAAAACTCTAGAAGATCCTGGTTATCTCTTTGCTGTTATGCTGCAAACTTGCTGGATCTCTGCCTCTAACTTCCAGTCAGTGAATTATTACATATTGGAGGTGAACTCTCTCTCTAAAGATATGGTTACTAAAGTTTGTCATTCTTCAAGATTGATCTTCTATTCAGATTTGTAATATTATGTCCTTTATTGCTCACCAGGTGATCTTTGATAGCAGTAGCTATAGGTAACAAAACATTACAGAGGAAATTGATATTTGTTTGTTTTTCATAACTACTCAGTACACAGGGCTTTTCTGCATGAATATGTTCTTAGTTCAATCTCTATTTAAATGAAAGCTTTAATGGAAAACTTACATGAGTTGCTAACATAAATCATCATAGCAATTTAGCTATACCTTGGTGGGATGCTTCAGAAACCTGAATTTGATTGAAAGGCCTGTGTAGAAGTTTAGATTTCCTAACAGGTTCTTTTAAACATATAACCTGTCTCATTTACTTTACATTAGCCACTAAAGACTATCTTTTTATAAGGTAAGATTAAAGATAACTTGTGAGAAGGAAACAGACATTTAAAAAACCCCAATTTTTCATACGGGCTTTACTATTAATCAATATGCTTGAATGGTTCACCCCTTTGTTTATGCATTTAATAGGAAACTTATTTATATTGTAGCATAATACAAATTATTTATTTATATTTTATTTATGTAATCACAAGATGATTTTTTTCAATGAAAACACTTAAAAGGTATATAACTTGAAAACTATAAGAAATTCCTTAGAAGAAATGGAAATATCTACTTTTTTAAAAATTTTTTTCCTAATGGCAAAATATAGAGCTATAAACTAATTAAATTTTCTGTAAACTAGAGAATTTTTGGTGAAAAGAAAAACAGCTCATGTAAGACAAGGCTAACAGGAGCTGTTGAATTCTCATAAGTTTTTTTAAGTCTGTGTTATATCTGACCACTTCCAAATCCAAAAATGTGTGGATAACTGTATTTTAAAATTCATTGTTTATGTTTTAAACCCTTGAATACTTTAATTTTTTTCTTATATACACAGACAGAACTTCATTGAAGCAGTCATTGATTTCCAATTGTGCATCAAGACCTGCAAAGTGACTTACATGGAACTGAATGTTGTAATACTTTTGGAGACACTGACAAATTTGATGTAAGGTTTATTATTGACGTGAATAGATTTGGAATTTTTCTTAATAGTGCCATAAGATTAATCATTTTTTCCAGCTACAATTCATAAGCTCAGTGAGCTATTTATTATACAAGTCAACCAAGCATCTGACTAATGAATGCTGCATTTCCCTGGTAACCATATGTCCTACTTGCTGTCATTGAATCTTCCAGAGGAACCCTATTTCACTTTTGCATCAGCCAAATATAATGTAAATTCAATTGCGAGCACTCAAAGCTTATTTGCCAAAAGAAGTAAAAAAAAAAATCACCGGTCTCTTTAAAAATACAAACTTAAACTTAGAGATGTCTTGAAGTTCCGTATGCTTCTAATAATTCTTGATAATAGATATCAGCATCTTCAGCCAGCATGTACCTCATTTTGAATGATGGTTCTTTCTCATAAATGACCCTCTCATTTATATGAATAAGACTTACACAGTGGACAGTTCAGAGCTTAATTGTTAATGGAACACGACGAAGTTGCGGAAAATGGTCAGAAGAATTTTCTTACCTAGATCCAGAGAGAGAGAAAATGGGTTTGGATCTGACTCCAAGACTGTTCACTGTGGCTTCCAATTACAGCACAACTTGATCCTCCTTTACTTTTTCTATACCTGTCCCTAGCCAATTAATGGAACAAGTTTGTTAGATCACAGTGCTAAAACTGGCCATAAAAGCAAAATGCTGAACAAGATGCACTAATCCTCATTTTGAAAATGGAAATCAGCCTATTAAACTAACTTCATTGCTAATTGCTGACTGTGACATGAGCTAGTTAAAAGAACAGTTGGAAAAAATCACTTGCAGAGAACAACATTTACAGTTTATACTTCTGCGCTCTGGGTCAGCTCACATTTAAGCTAGAGGAAAGATTTGGTTTTAGTGGAACTAGAGCTGAGTCTTAATTGGTCCAGGTTCTATGTAATTCAATGGATTTGTCTCTCCTTGAGAGAGCTGTGAACTTCTTTGTAGGAAAACACTGCAGTCAATCATTTACTGCCTTTAGGCTGAGTTACACCTCAGTGTCCTCTTTTGTCAATGCTAGAGTGGGATGAAGAGGAAAGGAACAGAGCTCAGTGATCCTAGGAAGAAGGTTAGTTTCCAAAGGTGAGTAAACACAGCTCATTCATTGTTAAGGTTGATATGAAACTCATTAATTCCAGTGGATGCTGGACCAGGTGTTGTCATTGTCTTTTTATATAGCTTTTGTTAGGCCTCTCAAATCAATGAATACTACTATACATTTTTTACTGGGATTTGTATGTTAAGTCACCTTATGTTGCCCTGCATAATCATCCAGATACTTTACTATGAATATTACAAATTGAGGTAATTTCCTTTGGGATAGTACCCTTCTAATCACCAAACCAAGATGAAAACTTTGATTAAAAAGAAAAAAAAAAGGGAAAAATACACATTGCTAGATAATTGAAATTTTTAATGCCTATTATTTAAAAAATAAAATAAAAAGTATCTACTAATAAATTGGGGATTATTCTTGCAGTATGTTTTTGCCTTTAGCATTCATCAAGGACAAGATTAAATATTTAGGTAGGAACACGTTATCTTGGAGTTTGTATATATTAAATCTGTCTATAGTGCTCAAAAGTACAGTTTTAATAATTTGGACAGAACAAGAGCTTGCTCACTTTAGAATGCAGTGAGAAAAAAGGTTAAGAAAAGTCATTCATCTGAAAAAGATGAATGAAAAAGAATATATTTCAAATTCTAATCTGAATATTTCAAATTCTAGTTTGAATTAGTAATTTAAATACTTCCAGAAAATAGTTGTGTCAGTAGATTATTTTACAGGCATGGTCAATGCAATCAAATGTTTACTTAAAAGTACAGTGAACTATCACTGAAACCAAATGCAAGTGATCGTCCTGATCTCTAGGCTGCAGCTATCAGAGAAGTCAGCATTAGCAACTAACATCAAGAGCCAGAACTACCTGCAGATTGAACCATGGAGATGTTTGCTGCGCTCTCCCATCAAAGGTGTACAGTTGCACAGGAAGAATGAATGCATTTCACCGGGCAGATGAAAAGCAAGCAGAGAGCAGCACTGGAACGTTTGCTACTGGCCGATACGTTCTCCTGAAATAAAGGCAGACAGACAGCCAATAAAGTTTGGAGAAAAAGGTAAGTAACAGAGGTTAAAACAGACACCCACATAATAAAATTAAACAGCATTCCAGGTGTAAACATTTTTGTTTCTAATGTGTGATATAAACACAGAAGTAAGGGCCATCATTTCTAACAGGGAAGACTCATCAGAGTGGCTGTAGACCCAGGAATACCCCTATGCCTTGAATCCTGAACATACTGACTGCAGCATCTCAGGAACCAACATATCCCTATTCCCTTCATTTCCTATGGATAAAATCTCACTTTTTTTTTTTTATTTTTTTGCCCCTGTGGGGAGCCTACATTCCAGCACTTTATTCCTACTCTATATCCAGTATCCTGAATAGTTTTTGTCTACAAGTTCATTACAGGATGAAATGAATTTTTCTTCCTCTACATTTCATAGCTGCCTTTCTACTAAAAATATTAAAAGTTAGTAAATTTTATTCCTTTTATGCAGAATTCTGTCCTGCCATTTCCAGTGTTGAGTGTCAGTAACTTTAAAGGGACTACTAACTGTGTTTGAAAGCAGGCAGTGAAATTCCTATTCAGAGTGTGTCTGCAAGGAATGTTGGCTGACAGGAACCCTCATTATTATGATCCCCTGTTTTGAAATATCAGATAATGATACTTAGTAGCCCATTGCCAAATGGGCTTCACATCTTCCATTGAAAGGATCACTACAGTCACAGTCTGATGATATTTCACCCTACAATTGTTGACAAGAACTCTGTAATGCTGAATAATGAATGCACTTCTTTGACTTGGACCACAGTATATGCATTCATGCACATTTGGGAATTCATCAGTATCTACAGATCTACTCTTTGAAAACTAACACACTGCAAGGCCTCATCAAAGGTGTTATTATAATTTAACAACAAAATAAAGCCCCAAACAACTGGTCAATGCCCAAAATTTCACCAGAAGTGAGGAACGGATCTTCTGCAAGGACAGTCTTGACTTTCTTCTTCTCCCAGGATTTATTCTGGGGACCACTTGAGTGTTTTGATTTGGGCACAGCATGTCTAGTTCTCACAGAGTAGGGAGATGCACTGAGGAAATTGCACTGGGAAATATTTTTTTTCTTGGATTTATCATGCAAAAATGAATTTATAGGGCAGTGATAAAATGGATGAAGTGCCATCTTTGTTCTCAAATATAAAGTTCATTGTGTCAGGAAATTAACTATAGCACAGAAAAAATAAGGGGGACTGAAAATGAAAGATAAGGCTGTAAAAGTAGGACTCACTACTTGGAAAACATAGGTATTATATATATATGTATGTTACTGTTCAGAGCTTAAGTAGGCACTTGGGATTTCATGTGAAATGTTGCTTGGGTCTCTCCCATATTTCTCCTTCTACATGTATGAGAGAGAGTTAAGATTCTTCAGCCTCAAACTCTCCTAAATTATTCAGCCACACCTATTTTTTAATTAAAATGTGCATGCCATCATTTCCAGCCCTGCAATTTATTTTTTATTAGCAGAAATTAATTTAAAATAATCTCTACAAAGAAAGATAGCAAAATCTGCTAAACAATGTATTAAGCGAATCTCACACATCCAGAGTAAACTCCCGTTCTTCCAAAGCTGCAGAGTTATTTTTCACTTCTTTTCTTTTGAAGAAAGCCTAAAAAAAATTATTGTCTCTTGTAATTGAATGGAAGTCATGAGTTCGGGTTTTCATCATCGTCTGAACACAAAATGCACAGGTCTGGGAAACCTTGTAGGTACAGAACAATAGAAGTACAAAATTAGATAAAACTTTTAGAGAAACAAAAAAGAAAACCAACAGTGGCACTGCAGTATAAACAAATATTTTCTCCAACAACTGCTCCCATGAATATGTTTTTGGTTTCGTAGCAGGAAGTGAGGAATAGAATTTGCACTGAAAAACCTGCCTGTTCAGCTCAAAAGGTCTTGGAAGGCTAGGAAGTAGAGAATGGCATAGAAATGAAACTACCAGTTAAAACCAAATTGTGTTTAGCCAGTGTGCCAAATAGGAAGCCATTGAATCAAATTGGGATGGTAGAAAATATAGAGCAACATGTATCTAATAAACAATTGTCTGAGCTATTTAAAATAATTTTTATGCATAAAAGATGAATTATTGCAAATTATTCTATGAAAAAAACCCAGAATAATTATGTCATTAAAAATATTTATCAGAAATAATTTAACCAGGAAAGATTCCTTCAATCTACACAGCAAAAATGTTGTTTAAATGAATCAGTGAATGGAAGGAGACTTTCTTCAATGATGTAATCAGTGGCTGCAGCTGGGGCTTTGTGTTGTTCTAAGACATGCACATTCAATGCACTTCAACAGTGAATGTCCACCCCACCCTACATTTGGTATGACATCAATTCAATGTAAGCATTACATATTGCTTCACCTGCATCGGGGTCATGTACTGTCTTCATTATGTATCCAAAATAAGCCATACATTCTTCAGCTGAAGCAGACACAAATATACAGTAATTCTAGTGAAGCATTTAACAACACTGTGGACTTGAGACTGTTAAGGTCACAGAAGTTAGGCCTGCACCTGTAAAAATTGGTAACTATTTCATTTAATATTTTTCTTGACTTGCTTTAAGACAAGGTTTGACTTGCTGTCTTCTTACTAAAGCAAGCACGTAAATCTGTCCAGTCAGATCTGAATTTGCTTACACACCTGAAGCATGTTCAGTTGTAATCAAGAGATGTTACACTAAATTTTGACTTGAAAAACTATTTAATTTAGCACATGCATCTTAGAGTGTTTTAAAGTTAACCTGACTAGTTATCTTCAATAAAGAAATAAGCCCTAGTATGTCATCAAATATTACATAGCTCAAAAGAAATTTTGTGAAACTTTTAGGAGATCTCAGTGCAAGTTTGAGGGACATTTGTAGTCAATCACAGAAATTTAAGACCTATATCTAACTTTTTATTTTTGCAAGAGTACTCTTTATCGCCTCTTTTATGACAACAGGCTAAAACCAATTCAGAATTGTAGTGTTTGAGCTTCCCTGAACACTGGGTTATGTTTTAATATCTTAATATTAAGAAAGTGAAAGACTGGAATTTTGATTTGCTTGATTATTGTGAGGTTTTTTTCTTCCCTTCACTAATTAAATTATTAGCATGTATTTTGCAATCTAGAGAGAGTTTAAATGTATACAAAATAAGATAATGAATAAAAATCATGTTCCTTTACTAGGACTAGATAGAGGGACATACTTCGACTTACATTTAGCTGCCATTTCAAAAAACCTGAACGAATACATTATTTCATAGGATTCACAACAACTTAACCACACTAAACTGGCTACAAAAAATGTCTACTTTTGGTTTACCTACTTTTGTTTTTTTTTAAAAAATCTCTAATCTGGGAAGGTAGACACACCTTTCTACAAGTGATGATATCTGAAACCTCTCTGGGTGTTGACAAAGATTAATATACTGTTGTGCCTCATGGGTTGTTCGCTTTGAGATTGTTCTTTGTATGCTACCAACCACACTGTTATTTTTGATGTATTTCTCCTGAATTAAAGCAAAAGAAGAGAAAAGCCCTTTGATTTCTCATCACAGCACCCACTAATCTGTCCAATTTAAGAAAAAAATCCCCTTTATCACACATATTTTCAGATGTGGCTTCTTTACTTGGCTCAGACAGATTAAAAGTGGAGTCTTTTGACTGCTAATAGGAGCATAACTCCCCACCACATCCTGAGCCACACACGCCCCCACCATTTTCTTGTTCTTATTCATTTATTTGAACTTCAGTGCTTACAAGGTTGAACAACTGTTTTGCTAAAAATGCCAGGCAGTAGTGGTTTGAAATGGTCCACTGCAAAACCAAGCTGCCATCACCACTGTGATTGCCTGCTTTTAGTCCTGCCCCTCAGAAATGCCTTCCTGAGGATGTCTTAGCCATGCCTCAATTTAGACTGCTGGTTCCTTTCTTCTGGTAACTTGTCTTAGGTGCAAATTCATGTCAAGACACAGACACTTTGATAGGCCTCCTCAGCCCTTCTGTTAAAGCATTGAACTGGGCTGGATGGTGTTTAAGGAGCAGATTCCTGACCCTTTATTTTCTTCTTACTCTTTGCTCTCCTTAAGGCTCAACTTGCTTCCCTATCAAAAAAAACCCCAAAAAGCCAAACCCCCAAAACAAACAAAAACCACTATAAAACAAAGAAACAAGCAAACAAACAAAACAACAACAAAAAAAGTATTTTCAGAGAGAAGTTGTTGAGAAAAATAGACAGGACTGGCAGCTGTGAGGAGATCTCCACAGAGTCCAGCTGTGCAAGTAGCTACATTGCAGATGCCGCCTTTCTCATCTCCTACTGTGTATCAAGCTGGAAAGTCTGTGTCTAAGTGGGAAGGAATGGAAAAAGGTGGTTCCTTTTTCATGCACATTTACTCCTTTAGCTTTGAAGGCTGTCAAATATGAATGCTTAATGCTACACACATCTGTTCTCTAGAATCTGGGAAAACAACACCTTGCAAGCCACTTGCATCAAATTCGTGCCTGTGATCTGAAGGAAAAAATTTAGCATAGTCAATGCCCTCTCAGGTCTTGGTATTATTTTTTACATATACTGTACATTACAGTTCAATGTGATCTATGGTGATTTTTCCCTAGAAATTGGAAGAACATTTTCCAAAAACTGTTGTCTTAAGCCCAAAAGAATGCCTGCAGCTGAAGCTTCTTTGAACACTACCTCCTTTTTCAGGGGTGCTCAGTCATGTTCTTCCTCAGGTCAATACTAAACCAATAGTTAATATTGTCAAGCATTTTAGACAAACAAATTAGTTTATTTGTTTGCTTGTGAAGAATAGCACCACACCTTCAAAAGAATAAGAAATTAATTGACTTTTTTTCAACTTCCACAAGACCAGGAAGATTTTTTAAGTATACTTCTTAAGAGCTGTACTTCAGGAAGTCTATTCTTCATCAGCGGGAACTTAACAACAAAGTGAAGCAGAATATGAAATGCCTCGTCTAGTAGTGTTAGACAAGGAAGTTCAGTAAAAATCCCAGTTCAAACACTGGTAACCATATTATAGCTGAAAGTATTTTTACAGAGTCTGCAGTGCAGATTTGGTGGCACAGAAATGAAGAATGGTTACCCATATCTCTCATTAGGGTTCTTCCTACATTGGAAGGAATGTGGGTTTTTTTGTTTTTGTTTGGTTGGTTTTTGTGGTAACCCCTGAATGATGTTTATTACTTTCATTAAAACATTTTTGTTTTAGCTTATATAAATAAGAATTATTTAAAATTCAGCAAAGGGAACAAGAAAGAATGAAAGCATAATTTCTTCAAAGACATTATGAAACAAAAGTGATAGTTTGCTCATAAGGAACCATAGACAGAAGTGACTACTATATTTGTGCTTTTGCTCCATAATCATCTTAAGTATGCCTCTTCAGCTCATATTTCCCTCCTTTTGTAATTTTTTCTATGAATATGTTCTGGGAGTGAATTGAATAAATATAACTAACACAAATCCCAAGCCACAACTTGCCTTGGTTTCTTCATGAAATCTATTTTATTATCCCAAGTTTAAATAACTACATCAATATTTTCCTGTTAGTAATAAAATGTGTGCACATCAATTGATCTTTCTTATGGTGGTAATTTTTCTCATATCAATATATGCTCACCAAGAAAAATGCTGATGCAACATGATCAGGTTTCATTAAAGTGTTTGGAGCTTCCTGGTAGTCCCTGAAATCCACTTTTCAAATGAATGCTGTTAACACTGAATTGAGCTAAAACATTAAAATACTCTCTGTCTACAATTTTACATATATTAAAGGATTTGTAGACTCAAATCACAATATGTTTTCTTAAAAAATCCTGCATAAATGGTGAATCAAATGAGAAAGGAGCATTTATATTAAATGATGTGGTGGGCCTGAAGTAGTTAAGACTATAATACTTCTAGCAATGCTTAAAAGAATAAGACATAACCTAAAAAGTTATAGGAATTACTATTATTAACAATTAAAAGAATCCTGCATCCCTTTAAAATAACAAAGTGATATCTGTTGGCTACTACATGTTTACCTTACAAGAGAACTGACAATTACTAAAATATCTGAAAAACGTTTCTGTTGGGTCTTTTTTTTGCTTAAAAAACCCTAACCCTGTACACAAGCTAGAAGCTTTGTCATTTGCTTCAGAGAATACAAGATGAAGCTCTTAAATGTTATTGTATTTTGTTACCAGCCTCACCTCCCTTTCCCCTTTTAATCATAGGATACTCTAGCTATTTCTAGATAGTGGATAATTAAGTAAATGGCCACAAGATGTTTCAACGGATTTATTGCCTTGTCTATTCTAAGCATATAACTTTCCTTACCTATCAATACCTAGACTTTCTGGCCTATATTCACATGGAAATTGTAGGGCTAGCAGTGCTTCACTGAAAATTGTCTAAACCCATACTGGCATAGAAGGTTTCCACCAAGATAAGGTTTACATTTTATGCTCCCACCCAGCACAGAAGAGCATCAGCCATTTGAAACCCCCCCAAAATACCACTGATGCACTGCCAAGCTCTCAGCAACCAGCTCACTGCTTCCCATGCTCCCAGTGCAAGTGCATTTGTCTGGTATTTTCATCCCCCATCACCCCAGCTCACTGCTCTCAAGGGTTCCGACAAATATGTACCTCCCCAGTCCAGAAAGCACTGACTTGCATTTAGCTCCAAAGTCTGTGGCCACAGAAAGAGAGCTTGTCTGATAAAAATATGCTACATATTAGAACAATATGAAGGCACACACAAATCACCTATTCAGCTCTAAGTGATTTTGTTTAGAGCAGATTAGGCAAGAGCAGAGGTTAAATGTTACAGGAAGAAAAGTTCAGACTGGCCTGAGTTAGCAAAGACACTTAGGTAAAAGCCACTGCAGAGGGGACATTTTCTTGATATAAAGATTATTTATACTTTGATATAAATATGTAGCAAACAAGAATATCTTATCTACTAAAAAAGCCCAAATTGCATTGTAGAAAACTGTTCCAAATCATCTGTGTCTATCCACATTTCTGTTGTCAGTCAGGACTTATCTCTGGGGCAGATATTTTATATTTTTATTTGCTATATGTTTGTCTCACTACCAACATAAAACAGTGAATAGTAATGATTGACAAACTTTTTTCGTCTGAAATATAACTCTATTTCTACTAAGAAATATATTATAAAAATATAATATATAATATATAATACATAATATACAATTATATAATATATAATATAATATATAATATATAATATATAATATATTATATATTATATATTATATTATATTATATTATATTATATTATATATTATATATAATATATTATATATATTATATATATTATATAATAAATATATTATACTATATATAATATAGTATATATAATATATTATATATATTATATTATATATTATATAATTGTATATTATAAAAATATTATAAAATATCCGAGTCAAAAATTTCTTAGTCAAAATTTCCAGGACGTCTCCCACATAAAAGGGTATAATTTGCTGAGATACATGATTTCTTAAAAATTATTTTTAACTGGACGTATCAGCTGTTGATCACACTTTTGTTAGTGCTCAGCCAGAGAAATATGGTGTTGTGCTCTGCTGTGATTCAGTTCTTTTGTTGCCTTTACCCAGAGATTAGCTTTTTTTTAACTTCGAAATCCTTGATATTTGGTAGGCACTAAGTGCTTTCACTTCAGTAGCTTTGAGCCTTTAAGGTACTTTTAGCTTTGCAGATTATGATCTAAAATATCCAGGGAATAGGGAAGACTGTGGTGACAGCTATAATTATGAGACAGACCTCATGTAGGCTTCATTATTAGACACTTCCCAGAACCAAGAGTAAAGGTAATATGTGGGTTGTTCACAAAAAATGTTGCAACAGCACCCACCAGTGAGAATGTAGAAAGATAAAGGTCTTTTGTAAAGCTTGGCCACCTTCCAGGCAAGTGACTCCACCTCCAGTATGCTGTTGCTCAAAATACATATTTCATTGATCCAAGTTAATGCAAAATGTAGCAAATATCAGAGTTCAACACTACATGGAAAAAATATGCCAACCTATTCTAAAAGTTAAACTTGACCCTAAGCCAAAATCTATGAGAATTTTTTACAGATGCAACAGTGAGACATTTCTTAGTAGATGAGGCTGAAATTGAAATAATTCTTGCTGTGTTTTTGGGCTGAATTCTTTGGAGAATGTATGTCCTTTGGAGTAAATTTCATAGGGCATAGTAGAGGTGAGAGCTATACTCGAGTCTTGACAGAGTCCTCAAGAGAGTGCACCATTAAAAAAAAATAGGTTAAAGCATTCACTTCACATTTAGGCACTATTGCCCTCTGGAATTCAAAACACCCAGTCTCCATATATAATGTATGGACCAACAAAGAACGAGATACACAAGCCTAGCAGAAAGCTATGACAAAAGCAAATGCTAAAAGGAAACTAAGGAAGTGTTTTAAACTATTTATTTTTTTTCCTCTTGGAGCTTGAAACATGACTCTGCACTTCATCTGTACCCAGCTGGAATATGATTACCACTTCAGCAGACAAGAGCACACAATTTACATATCCTCATTGCTACACATCCTAATTGCTGCCTGGTTGAATCAGAGCTGGGGAGGTTTAACCAGTTTTCTAACAGAAGATCTGTTATCTGTTGTCTCCTACATTTTCTGTTACATCCACAGTAGCAAATTTGCCTAGTTTTGGTTAATATGGCGTTTGTTATCCCTTAAAGAAGCAGTACTCTTTCTTGAATTTCAGACTGATCTAGGTACCTTTCTTAATATTTTTTAAGAATTACTGTTCTGCATGGGAGTCTGACTAATTAATTCATATAGCTCTGTCCCTTTGATACATATACAAGACTATATCCAACATTTCTTTAGAAAATTTTCTTCAATATCTTTCAGTGCACAGCAGTGCACAATATAAAAATCTTATTACTATTTTCATGATGTTTTTGAAGCAGAATGCCTCTTGTGTCATGTAGGTAGTTAAATTGTGCCTATCCATCCTTTTAAATATCCAGAACTCTGCACACAATTACTCTCCCAGTTCTATTACAATTGCTAATATGGATTCACCAGTGGATAGCTACGAATTGTTATTTTGGCATAAACCTGAAATTTTTTAATTTACTTTACCCTGCTAAGTGTGGGTATATCTAGAGAATAAAATACATAAGCAAAATATGATAAAAATTGTGATTTATGGCCTTTGTGAAATGTTCCTCTCCATTTGCACCTCCCAAGTGTCTCAAAACTGACATTTTATACATCAGTGTCTCCAACAGCACATACCATGTAACAAAAAGTGCTAAATAAAATCATTTCTCAGTATAACCTGTGGTTTCAGTTTGTCCTTTGCTGTCTCCAAAGCTATTCTCAGCTTGATCTCAGCCCAAAAATTATTTACTCACAGGCAACTTGGAAGAGTTCTGCCTCTTATTTGCACTGTAATTGCATGGGGAGAAAAATCTATCCATCCATCCCCATCTAAAGCTCTAAGGTTTTGCTCAAATTAATCTTTTTAAAGGATTAGATTTTAAGATTTTGTAATTTGAAGCCTCAGAGGGGAAAAAGAAATCAAGTCAATTCTGAAGAACTGTTTCATGGCCTGATTTGTGAGGACGTGGGTAAATCTTTGCACCAACTTAGGCAGGGGCATAAGGGTCTTCTAACTACTGGGGGTGAAATGGGTTAGCATAGAACCTGCCTTTCTGTCTTCCTGGGCTTCCTCATACTTCAGTTCCATACTTCAGGAAATATCTAAACACTTCCAAGCTCCCTCAGCTCCTTCTCACAAGATTTGTGCTCCAGACCCTTCCCCAGCTCTGTTGCCCTTCTCTGGACGTGGTCCAGACCCTCAATGTCTTCCTTGTATTGAGGAGCCCAAAAACTGAACACAGGATTCAAGGTGCAGCCTCACCAGTGCTGATTACATGGGGACAATCACTCCCTGGTCCTGCTGGCCACACAATTGCTGATCCAGGCCAGGATGCCATTGGCCTTCTTGGCCACCTGGGCACAGCTGGCTCATGTTCACCTGCTGTTGACCAACACCTCCAGCTCCTTTTCTACTGGGCAGCTTTCCAGTCGCTCTTCCCCCAGCCTGTAGTGGTTGTTTTGCAGGACCTGGCATTTCACCTGATAGAAGTTCATACATTTGGCCCAGGCCCCTCAGTAGAGCTTTTCCAAATCCCCCTGTGGAGCCTTCCTGCCCTCCATCAGATCAACACTCCTACTCAACTCATCACTTGCAAACTGATTGAGGGGGCACTCAACTGTCTCATTCCAATCATCAGTAAGGGTACTAAACAGGACTGGCCCCAACACCATGCCTTGGGGGAACACTATCTGTTTGACTGAGTCTGTGAAGTTGCTGTCTGCTCTGAAATTGGATACTTTAATGTTTTTACAAGGCACAAGACAGAAAATCTTGTTGATTTGTAGACAGTTTAATAAATTAGTTCTATAGAAGACTTGATTTCTGAAAGAGAGTACAATGTACCTTCTCAATATAAAGATGCATGAAAATATTTATCAATTTCTAGATTGTATTACTCTTTCTAGGATAGTGAGAAAGTTTCTTAAAATTTGAGAGACACGAAGAAAATAAGTGTTATTTGGTTTACTCTATAAGCCATTCCCTGAAAACTTTGCTTTGATACATTAGTGATGGAAACGACACTGACACAAGTTAGTGACAGCTGTAAAATAGGCATTAAAAAAGCCTAGGTGCAGCTGGTAAAGTTGCCATTACACTTATTTTAAGCAGTTACGTTGGAGAGCTACTCCTGCAGTTTGAAAGGGGTAGGAGAATCATTTGCATAAAATTGTCAGGACTTGTAAAGTTCTTTAATATCTTTGGAAGTGAAGAATCCCACATATATTTTTATAGTTGCTACTTTAGCATTGTATACAGTCACCATTTAAGCTTCCCACAAAGAAAAAAAACACCACCAAAATAATCTACTTGGAAATTAGTGCCTTGAGACTAAAGAATTTGATTCTTAAAAGTCAAACACAGAAGATACTCTACAAGGACTCCTTAAAAGCAATGATGGTAAAATCTTCCATAAAGAAGTTCATCCTCCTGTGACACCTCTCAGCATACACAGGAGGGCTTCTGTGGCTCCCTGGAGCTGGGAGAAGAAGACCTGGGCACTGAGGACAACCTTGGTACAGGCTGGACTTTCATTCACCAAGGCATGCAGCATCCAAGCTGGGTGCCAAAAGACAGGTCCATTGACAGCCTCAGGCCAGGAGCAGCAGAGCAAAAACACATAGCAAGCCTAAAGTTCATCCAGGGAAGAGGCAGAGCCAAAGCTAAGCACACCTTCACCATGTCTCAGGAAGGGAAGGTGTAGCACTCCTCAGCTTAAATGATATCCAGGGCCTATGGGCAGCGGACAAGGATCCCAGGTGAGACTGCTCAATGCAAATATGGAATCTTGGTCCTTATCAGCAGTAGTGGGAAGTTTGGTCCTTCTCTCTGCATGTTTGCCCTGAGCTTTCCTTCCACCTCCAGGAAAAAAATGAAATAATTGACAAAATTATTTCCTAGAAACTAAAGTAACACACATAAGGCCAGATACTTATACCTCTCAGGTAGATTACTTTTTCTAGCTGCCTACCTGAGCATATCACCTCATTTACCTGTCAGTTGCCTTCCACCAAAACTGATGGCATCCAAGTGACAGTCACCATTGACAGGTAAGACTCAAGAGAGGCAAAAAGTTCATATCTCTTTGATTATTCCATCTCTGCCCATGTCTATACCTGCTTCTCACTCCTGGTCTATAGGCACACCAGTAATTTTTGAAAGACTTGCATGTGCAGCATTCATTTAAAACAAAGAAATACTAAAGATAGGTTCAGACTGGTTTATTAGACATATAAGGTCCTACAGAATATCTATGACAGGGAGGGGGCATGAATGTGGCTGGGAAGGGACATGACCATATCACTTCCCAAGCAGTAGATCAAGATCCTGAAAAATAAGCCATCTCCTTTTAATATTGGGATTTTTTATTATTTATTGCTGTGAGATAAAACCAGTCTGAGTGATTACGTTTCACTTGCTGTTTGATTGAAGCTACAGCTCTTTAGGTTTGCCTTAAAATTATCTGTGATACTTATGATGAGTTTCTGTCTTGGGAGACTCATAGATGAGCTCAAAACTGTAAAGCAATGTATTTATTTGGCTGAAGTTCAGATGCTACTACTTTCCATACCCTTTACCAAAATGTCAGCTTAAATATTGCCCTAAATACCAAGATTAGCCTTTTAAAGAAGGAGGATTGCCAAAACGTAGGACGATATACCAGGTGAAACCAAAATTATCCTTTCTAACCATTTTTGAAAAGATGGTTAACATTTCACTGCCTGAACTTTTAATCTACACAGTAAGAAAAATGCAGCTTGCCTGTAGCGTGTGTGCCTCTCCATGACTACCATGACTACAGTGAACAGAATAGGAGAAGACTGATACTTTTGGTATTTCCTTTACTAAGGAAAATAAGAGGAAACTGGAAATTTCTAGGATTTGCTTTGTACTAGCAAATTCTTTGTAAGAGAGCCCTACAGTAAACTGTGAGGAGGACTGTGCTGGAGGGGGATCAGCCCTTGCTCAGTTGCTTGGTTTGTAGGTGGAGTCCTGTATTTGATAGCAATACTGTGCACCATAATAACTCCACATTGTTCTTTATAGAGTCCATTTTCAAAGAAAAAAATACTCCCCATGTTCCAGTATAAATCAAATTTCCCAAGCTTGGCTTTGGAGATACAGCAGTGTGCATGCAACAGTCATACATGTCAGCTAAAACAGCACTGTGCTGAGGGGCATTAACTTTGCAACAGCTTTGCAGCCTGTTTGACTAGCACAGTGTTTGTTCCACTGGTATAAGTCACTGTGAGCCAGCACAGAGAGGAATTTTGTGATCAGCGTTCATTCTCTGGGTTTGGGGTGGAAAGAGTTACAGTGAGAATTCTGTTTTACCCTCTGTGATCATTTGCCTGTCCTTTTATAATATCTTTTTGTATTTATTAGCCAATTTCAATAAAATATGACAAAAGGGGTGAGGTCTAATTGGGATTCTGTTCCTGATCTCCTGAGAGACAGAAAATACAAAAAAAGTTCTTTTCATTCAGATATCAGCCAGCTGATTAAGAGCCTCATGCCTACCCACTGTGAATAATTCTAACCCAGTCTCAGCACAACTCAGGGAAAGATAAATAAGGTACAAGAGAGGAAGCAGAGGATCCTGGGATGAAGCTGAGGAAAGGTGACAATAGGCATCAGAAGGTGACCTGAGATATTTATTTCCTTTAAATGAGAGGAAAGTTACAAGTTACAAATCTGTTGGAAATTCAGCTCCGTTAGTTCCCCCACTCAAAACCAGCTTGTTTTCCATGAAATGAATTACAAAATATTCCCATCACAATTAAGAATTAAATTTCAATTAACTATTGAAAAAATGTCCTTTCCTACAATGTAGCTACATGCAGATTATTTTTATTGAGACAGATTATCTCACAGTGGAAATGCAAGGGAATTTAATACTGATATTAATTTGTGCTGCTGCAATAATGTATGGGGGTTTTGTATGTTCATGATAACCCCTCTTGCAATTAGTACCTTCTGTAAAGATGGATGGAAAAAGTCCAAATGACTAATCTTTCCTCTCTTACTCATTGCAAATGAGAATTGCAGGCAGTTATCTGCTGTAACCTTGTTGTGACAAAGATTGTCACTCAGAGATACACAGATCCTTCTGGATAGAGTGCTTTAAACAGAGTCTGCTCAAATAAATGACAGGAGTCTCAGAGGTTTTCATACCCATCAGTTTTATCAGTGCTCCAGCCTTAAGGCTAAAGATATTTTCTACAATTCCCTTGCTTTTGATAATATTAAGGATGTGGAAACAGAATGAAGAGACAATTTTATAAAATGTGCTTTCAATACCACTGATGTAGGTGTTTTTCAAAATGGTGTGAAAAACTAAACACAGAGTGGAAAGACTAAATGACATCATGCTTTTCTATACAGTATTGTTATGCATAGCTGGTAGGATAGCAAATTCTGCAATTTTCTCAGGAAAGTTGGAAACTCAAAAAAATAATACAAATCCCCTGCTTTATTTGAATTGCTAATATTTGGAAATATTAGCCCCGTGATCCTGGCTGGCAGACTTTTCTGCAGGGACAATAGGCACAATTTCTGAGTGGAAAATAAAAATCAAGTTTACTCATATCTACAGAACTGGTAATTTTTTTGTTGTTGTTATTGTCTTATATGGTTCTTGGAAAGTCTATCCTTTTGCTTACCTAAAATATGTGTATACTTTACACAATATTTATTGCCCATATTCTTTACCAAATACAACCATCAAATATTTTCTCCTCTGGATAAACATCTAATTATGCAGCATCTTAAAAATTACAAGTGAAGGAACAAAATTAAACTCTTAAATGTAACCAGCATCCCCTTGGCAGGTCCAGTATCAGCTATAAATTTAAAAGAAATCTCTTTTTTGTAAATAGAGAGTTTGGGGGGGTCTTTATAGTCTGTTCATAGTTTGACTATCCAGTCTTATAAATGTGCAATAAGGAGGCTCCATCACTTCTTATGTCACTGCATTCCTCTCCCTTGATTTCTCTGGGGTTTGTAGACGTGTACTGGATAGAATCCTAGTGAAGAAATATAATTTTGAGGCATAGTTCTTTATTTCCATTCACTTTTTGTAAAAATAAGTAGAAAAGTGAATGAAAAGAAGTTTAAAGCCACCAGTGTTAGTAGGAACTAATTTTGCTCAGATTCTTCATGTTCCAGATATGCTACTGGAGGTCAAGTGATGAGGCATGCTGCTGAGTTGCCCAACTTCATTTAAACTTCCATATAATGATATTTGAAATTTCATTACTATATTTTTATATAATTTTCTTTTGGTTTTCCTTCCTGGTTTTTTTTTTTTTGTTTGTTTGTTTGGTTGGTTTTTTTTATAAGAGTGGGAGGAGTGATCTGGATATTTATATTTTTTCTGTTTAGGATCCTTGCACAGTGCATGGTACCTGTTATTTACAGTAAGTTGTAGCTCATTTGAGGTCAGTGAAATTCAGGAGCCAAGTAACCATAAAATCCTTTAGAAATGATCAAGTATTCAAAACGGTGTATTGTCCTCTTCATTTACAGATCTTTTTGAGTAAATATCTATATCCCATTGAATTCTGTCTTTTGTGGCCATAGAGAAGGGAAATTGTTTTCAATTCCCATGCCTGATATGTCCCAAGATTGAAAGTTTTGAAGATTTAACTTACCTTCTGTCTGGGACTCTCAAATTTCTCGTTCATGTTCTTTGTTCTTTGAAACTCCTCCAGAGTCCCATGGGACAGGTTGACTCCTTGAAGAACAGCAGCAGTAATATTTCCAGTAAAATAAAAACAAAAAACATTTTCCCAGAGTCATCAGACATCATTATCCCTCTTTTACATATTGCAAAATTACAGCATATATATTAATGACCAGCCTAAGACTATAAAAAATTCAGAGGCTGACTTGAAATAAAGTCTGACTATTGTAATTTCCAGGCACCTGCCCTTTACAGTGAGCCATTCATCTACATGAATTCAGGTCTGGGCTTTTGTTTTTTGTTTTTTTTTTTTTTTACTAACATGAACATGAGTTGCATAACATGATGTTAAATTCAGTGTATTGTATAAAGAAACTAATTACAGTAAGGCTTATTGTTGTGCATAGAAAGAGTTATTACTTTAGACTCAGCCATGCATTGCACATGGATTGTATATTAGATTCATTTCCAATAGATGAGTGATATTTAATGGAGCTGTTTTACATTAAATGTAGCTTTGGGGGGTCTAATGAACAGTTACAGCAGACTCAATGGGAATTTTGAGACAGAGAGCAGAAGTAACAGATGCTGCATGGTTCAAAAAAGATATTTTAATCAAATGTGATTTTCGTTGTGCAACAATGGTGAGGCTCATTATAGAAAAAAATCTGGCTGGTTAACAGGCAATATACATAAGTACCAAATATGCAGAGTATATACGTAAGTACATAAATATGTATCATACAGAAATTCTATATACACTCTCAGATATTTGACCCATAGGTTCTATAAATTGCTTTATTCCAAGGAAACTTGAGACTGGGATACTTAAGTCAGCTAACAGCATAGCTAAAAATAACATGCCTCTTTCTTTTTTCTTTCTGTTTGTTAATTCAGACCTCTGCATTATCAATTTAGACATCTACATTCAAGAAAAATGAAACTTTTTCTGCATATGCAATTGTTTCCTCATTTCATTCCTTAGGGCAGAAGGCAGCTGTGTTCTGTAAGCTATGATCACTCTTTAGTTTCTGACTTCAGTATCCAAAATACTGTAGTAAAAGACCTGAGAAGATCAAGTTCTGAGTAATGGGTTTTTATAGACCTGTGCAACAGTTTGTTTTTACTATGTTTCAGATATATATTTGAACTTCAGCAAATAAATCTCAAAGTCTGATAGCAGTGACCTTCAATTTTAGTGTGGACTGATGAACTATTTGCTTTCCCTAGGCTGTTGCCATAAAATACAACACTTCTGGCAGAAAAATACAGTAGCTGCTAATGAGGACACAAACCTAGGTCTAGTTGAGTGCCAGCCTAATAAGCAAGAGAAATAAAACTTTGCCTTTCCAATGTCAAATATTTGCCTCTTACAAAGAAAATAAAATAAAAATCTGGTTATAAATTATTATTTCTTTTGGTCCTTATCAAAACAGAGGAGGCTTGAGGAAGGTCTTTATCTTCTTTGAGTTTTTTTTTTTAAAGAGCACTACATACATACAACTGAAAGTGTTTTTCATTTGGTTAGGCTAAGAGAAAAAAGAAACATTCAGACTATAAACACACCTCAAGTTTGTAAATTTTATTTGGTGCACTGGCAATACTTTAAAATGGGTATTATTTTTATGAGTATGGCTTGCTGCTGTGTGGAAAACTAAATTGTTACTGGAAATGAATAAACACCACATGAATCTTTAAATACAATTTCAAACATACTTCAGTGAGGTAAATAAATTTCATAATTACCATGCAAGATTAGCCATAAAATCTTGTTAGGATATTATTTTATACTCTTACAGAAACCAACAGAATCAAAAGCAGTTTTCAGAGACTTTATGGAAATCTAGTTTCCATAACCACTTGCATTCTGAGCAATAGGTGGAAAGTGGGTGAAAATAATTTTCATCTGATATTTACACTAACAAAATGGGGTGGTCTCCAAGAATCATGCAATGTTATGGAAATGCAGTGCTTCCTGAGTTACACATGGCTCTGAGACACAGGCACTGATACAGAGCTCTCAATGGAAAGTGGCTTTAAAACAACTAACTAATGCAGCAAACTGAGAATTAAGAAAATAGGTCATTGTACAATTTAATGCTTTGTTTCACTATAGTGGCCACTGAATGATGCCTTCAATGCTGCTACAACATCTTTCCATGAGGAAAAATGGGCAAATGCAAAAAGCTTGCTAAGATTAAAAGTTAATACACAAGAATCATATAATGGTTTGTGTTGGAAGGGACCATGGAGATCAAATAGTTCCAGCCCCGCTGCCATGGACAGGGAATCTTCCACTAGACCATGTTGTTCAGAGCCCCATCAAGGCTGGACTGGAATGCTTCCAGGGGTGGGGCATGCACAGTTTCTCTGGGCAACCTGTGCCTCACCACCCTCACAGTAAAGAATTTCTTCCAGTACCTCTTTACACCTCTAATGCTTTCAGCTTATAGCCATTCCCTCTTGTCCTATCACTGCTTGCCCTTGTTAAACCTCTCTCCCCTGTAGGCCTTCCTGCAGCCCCCCTTTATGTATTAGAAGACTGCTATGCTTTCTCCCCAAACCCTTCCCTTCTCCAGGCAGAGCAGCCTCAACTCAGCCTGTCTTCACAGGAGAGGTGTTCCAGCCCTCTTACCATTTTTCTTGCTCTTTATGGACTTCCTCCAAGAGGCCCATGGCTTTCCTGTGTTGAGGCCCCCAGTGCTGGATGCAGTGCTTCCAGGCAGGGTCTCATGAAGACGGAGCAGAGGGGCAGAATCACCTCCCTGGACCTGCTGGCCACTCTGCTTTGGATGCATCCCAGGACATGGTTGGTTTTCTCTGCTTGCTCTCAGTCCATGCTCTTCGCAGCCTGAACTTGTGCTCAGGATTGCCTCAACCCTTCCACTTGGCCTTATTAAACTTCATGAGCTCTGCACAGGTTTACCTCTCAAGCCTGTCCAGGTCTCTCTGGATGGCTTCAATTTCTTTATGTCTCTTAAGATTTCTCTTGTGCTCTTCTGAGAACGTTCAACTATTTCCCAAATATCTTTAGGTGTTGACAGCTTAAATTTCAGAAGCCATGAATGGCTGCATTTCTCACATTTCTTTTCAGCAGGTAGCTGCTCTTTGCAGGTTTTAGCATTCTTCTTTGAGATACATGATTCTCATGGAGACTTAATACTGGCTTATGTATTCCTCTTAAAGTAGAGGGGGAAACAGGTGTTTAAAATACTATTCTATTTTAAAATTCTATATTATCTCTCTAAAATTTCAGCAATCTATACCCCACTTTTAAATTAAGTTTGGGCTTCTCTCTGTAAAATTAACTGTATGTAAAATTTCTTCTAAAAATTGCTTTAAATGCCAAGTGTTGCTATGGTGCTTGTGTATCAGAAAGAATTATACAAACCATTAAAATCTGTATTGTAAAGTTAACAAAACCCCTTATTGAGCATCTGAGTTTAATCTCTGTATGCTGTTTATTACCATTTTAATTTTACTACTTTCAAGATCATTAAGTAATAACAATGATAAATTAAATAAAGTAAAGCTGTTATGACTCATTGACTCAACTTGCAGAGATATTGACTCTTTAACTGGCTCTAAATTTCAAGAAATGTGAAGAAACAGATCAAAAATATAAATATCAAGAGAGATCTTGAGAGGATCTTGCAAAACATCTTGGAAATATAAACATAAAAGTTAAGGAAAAATTTTATATTTGTAGACAACATGAACTTACAGATGCTTCATAACAGTCTCTCTCTCTCTCCTCATCAGAAAGAGATCTTTTGACATCCCACACCTGACATCATGGAGGCACATGTGATGTGACCAAAATGGACTCCTCCTAAGAAATATAGTGGGAGGAAGAGTAAGGAAATTGTGATGCAAAATTTTTTCTGGATTCATCTTGGAGTTCTGCATTGTAGTCAAAGCTACACATGGTGTGTCTTGGGTTATGGAAACCAAAAATGTGTATTCCATTTCATCTGTTGAAAGCAGTTGGAGAGATGTTTTTTGGGGTTTTTTTTAATCTCTTGTAACTCTGGGAGAAGGGGTGGGACGTGGGGGGGGATGCCTTCTGATAATGGGCCAGCTGTTAAAACCACGTGGGACATTGTTTCTTATCTCTTTCACCACCTGTCCTCCCTCCAGGGGGATATTTTCTGCTGATGGACCATTAAGACACCCCTAAAAGCACACATCCGCAAACTATACCCTCCCCAAAGCAGTACATCCACATTCCATGATCCTATTGTGAGATGCTCCACCCAGTGGGGGGAGCCAACCATTCCTACCTGGATAAAACTGAGACGTAGGAACAGAAGCAATCTGGTTTTGCCCGATTCCTGGAGGAAGACTGGACCCTTCTCACCATCACTGGACCCTTCTCACCATCACTGGACCCTTTTCTACAGAATCATCTCTACTTCAACAGAACCACATCTGCCACTCCAGGAGGACTCACCTTTGGACTGCTTCCAACACCCTGACCAACAGGGTGTCAGGTTGTAGCTCTGACTCTGTCAGGGTTTTCCAGGATTGTTGTTTGTTTGTTTGCTTGCTTGTTTGTTTTACTACTACGTTCGTTAATATCCCTAGTAAAGAACTGTTATTCCTATTCCCAAATCTTTGCCTGAAAGCCCTTAATTGCAAAATTATAATTTGGCGGGGGTGAGGGGTTTACATTCTCCATTCTAAGGGAAACTCCAGCTTTTCCCTGGCAGATACCTGTCTTTTCCAAACCAAGACATGGTGGGACAAAAAGATTCCTCTGATGGCAGCACAGAATGGGGGCAAATATGTGCAAGTTCCCAAAGCCACTGCTGATAGTGCTAGCCTAAAGGAAAGGCCTTAGATTTGAAATGGCAGCTACAAGGTAAGCCAAAAGTACACCAAAGGTGGCCCAGGTAAGCCAAAATGAATGGAAATTTGACTACAAGAAACCAAAGAGGTTGCTTCAGGTACCAAAGAAACAGTAGAAACCAAAGTTGTTCTTGTAGATACTGCTCTTTCCCAGTGACACAAGGACCTGACAGGACTTGTACACATGGGGCTGCAAACGTCTTCAGAAGCATTTCCAGAACATCTCCTGCTGCACATGCACATGGTCCCACACACTCACATGTAGAACTCTGCCCTTTACATTTTGTTTAAAACCCTTTCCATCCATCCAAACAGGCAACAGTCGGGGTAACACAAGGAGTACTGTTTGACTGGAAGAGAAGTTCTCAGCTAGCTGCAGCCCAAAAAATTAATTGAAGGGTGCCCCCTCTTGAAACTGTTCCCATTGGATCATTTTATTTATTTTATTTTGTCCCCACAGAATTTACAAAAATAAACATTTTTATCATTTCTCCTAACATAATCCCATTGCAAATACCACTGATGACTGATGCAGTAGAAAAACTGCTCCCTTGAGAACAATTACGTAAATATTACCAGAAAATATTGCTTCCTCATTTTGCAATGATACTAAATAACAATGCCATGAAGACAGCAGAGGAGTATGATAACTAACTTTAGATATCTAAAGGACAATTGAAAGGAAAAAGGGTGTTATTAAGCTATTATCTATCTCTAGAGAGGGTAGGATAAGAAAAAATGGTTTTAAGCTGTGGCAAGGGACACTTGGATTAGACATTTAGGAAAAATTCCACAGGCAAATGTAGAATAACATGAGAACAGAATGCCTGGGGGTGTTGTAGAGTTGCTGTCACTTGGGGTTTTTAAGAGTAAGAGACAAACATCTGTCAGGAATGACACAGAGTATAGTTTGCTCCTGCTTTGGGGCATGGGGGAAGGACCAGAGGGCATCCTGGAAGTCCAGTCAAGATGCAGTATTTGACTATGCCTAAACAGAGGGAGAAAATATGATGTGTTCAAAATCTATTTCAAAGTATTTGAACTGAGGTTGGGTGAAATCTGGATTTGTTATTTTAATTTGGACTGTAAATGACCTACAAATTATAAAACAAAATAAATAAGCAAATACAATGTCTCCTGTCATCTACAATCAGGTTTCATCACATCAAATTCAGAATGTTTTTTGGAGGAATATGATTTTAATACAGGTTTCCTACATTTGAAGGAAAAAATACAACTTTATAATGTTAAATGCATGTGCTATACTAAATGAATTCCTATCTTTAGAAGTATTTTACTGTCACAGGGGAAAATGTGACATTCACTTTGCTTTATGCTCATAGAAGGTACTAGGAAGGATAGATGGTTCAAAAGCTTTTATAAGTATTTCACCTGTAGACAGCTCCCCTGGTAGTTAGTGTAGATGGTTCACTGACTCATTTGGAATTCACAATCTTACTTGGATATGTGGATGAACCTGCTTCATTAACACCTGGATTTTAAATGATGCATTGATCCAAGCACTACTATGAAATGCTTGCAGCTATCCTTTCAGTAAACTGGGTGTTTACAAAAACTGGTTGCATGAATCCAAGTTTTAATCTGGAATTTTTTTCATTCTCTAACTGCAATATTTTAAAAGGAGAAATACTAACTGCTTTTATTAGGTCTAGAAAAGAAAAAAGCAATGAATTTAGGTCATCCTTTAATTAGTTGGATAACCACATAATTGGTCATTGCATGAAGTTTATCTATATGGGATATCCATTATGTGTACATATACATATATATATGTATATATAACTCCATATTTCTCCTTGGTATAGGCACAACAACATTTATCTTTGGCTTTATCATACTTTGGCAAAAAAACTGACCTAGAAAATCTATCCAGAAACTGTTTTACACTTTGTTAGCTATGGTTTTACTCTAGTTATCTTCTGCCCAGTCACCTTCTATTAAACCTTGGGGTTTTTGATCCCTTTGCACAGGGTTAGATAGTGGCATTAGGAAGACAGATGTGGCACGAGCTACTGGGAGAACCTTCATATGGTATGACTGAATCTGTCTTTGGGATATGGATGGGCTGCAAAACCACTAAAAAAGATGCATAAATTGCTACAGACCTTAGTCCTCTGTCCCTTAGGTAAAAGCATGAAGGAGATGAGAACTTTCCTTTCAACCCAGAGACTCTATTTTTTTCTTATCTGAATATCTGAAAAGATATCATGCCAGACATGATCTCTTAATTGCATCAGTACTAAAACAACCCAGAGGATCTCTGACCACAATGATGCAGTCTTTCCTTTGCCAAGAAAATAATACAGAGACTAATGAGGATTACTCAGCTGCATTATCTGAGACACAGGTTCTGCTTTCCTCTATGAATAGCAGTGAAGAAAATTGCAAAAAGTCAGGAAAAGTAAGACAGAAAAAAAAGAGTAAAGAAGAGAAAAAAATAAGGGCAAAGAGAAAAAAGGCAAGAAGAGAAGAAAAAGAGAAATTAAAGGATAAATGGAAACAGAAATGTAGAAAGGTAAGGAAGAAGTGTGAGAGGGAAGAGAAGAGAAGAGAAGAGAAGAGAAGAGAAGAGAAGAGAAGAGAAGAGAAGAGAAGAGAAGAGAAGAGAAGAGAAGAGAAGAGAAGAGAAGAGAAGAGAAGAGAAGAGAAGAGAAGAGAAGAGAAGAGAAGAGAAGAGAAGAGAAGAGAGAAGAGAAGAGTTCAGCAAGGAAAAGAGAAACACAGAAAGATGAATAACAGAGAGACAGAAAGATGGGAAGGGATGAAAGAGTGGGATGAATAGGTCCCTAGATAAGAGAGAAAAGAAGGTAGGAAAAAGAAATGAAATGACCTTATTTCCAAATTTTACCCTCTCAGAAATAGAAAAGATTTTCTGTGTAAGTCAGGATGCCCTGAGCTAAAACATGAGCTTATAGTTGTATGCATTCAGAGTACCTGGAGAATTTTCTATACAGGAGCACAGTCAAGCATCACAGTGTCTTGGAAAACTGTGAGTCTGTCAGGTTAAAAATTAAATTATTGGTAATTGCTTCAGGAGAGTTCAGTTCCGTGGTAATAACTGAGTACACACTTTTAATATGGCGTAATCAGTACATTTTGGGAAGGCCAGTGAGTGAAAAATTTTCTACCAAGAAAATATACCCCTTAATTCAACTCCCCAACCAACATGAGATCCCCCTTATAACAGACAGATGCACCCTGGCTCGTGATCCTTTGCAATTATCCTGCATCTTAACAGGAGAGAATTAGAACAAGCAAGGGGCTTCTGCAGAATAAATGAATTCTGAAAATAAGACCATGGAAAACCAAAGATTTTGGATTTTTTTTTTTTTTTTAGATTTGTTTAGGGTGGGAATTAAACTGTGCTATTTGGCACTTCCTCTGTATCAGCTTTGCCAAAGTTATTATTTCTACCCATCATCTCTTCTACACCATTTAAGTGTCTCTCAAACATATTGTTAATCCAGACTGGTAACTACAAAACATCTCAATTTTCCTACTTTGCTAGAGGCCTACCTCAGCAAATATTTGATGTGCACAGAGTGTATCGTTCTTTGGCAGGTTCTAATAATGCGGTAAATTGTAGTATGCTCACAAACTTCAGAAATTCTTTATAGTACTAATAAACAACTCAAAGTTTAGGAAATCCTATAGCTATGTAAATAAAGAAAACACAGATTCTTGTAAAATTACCAAGGAACAGCATCTGTCATGAAAGTAATTCCTAATAGTGAGATTATCCTTTTTTTTCACCTTATATAAAGCAAAATATTATCATTATATGAAATACTGTTGAGGTACACACACTTTGTGTCGTAATGTGTCCCACATTTCAATGAGAATATGTCTGAATTTCAATGAGCTTTCAGATAATTAAGAAAAGGATATTTATTTGCATGCTTTCATGTTTTACAATTATTATTGTTGTGGTGGATATATAACTGTACTTTTTATATTTTCACAAAAATTTAGTAATTCTACAATGTAGCCTATGTTTGGAAACCATATATTACACTTTCTGCTTACTTAAGCATTGCCAATGGTCCTTGAAGAATTTTTTTCCAAGAAGTTGGTTGTTTTTAAAATAGCAATTGTGCTACTCTGACCATACAATTCATTGTCTTTTCAGAACAATTTGAAACATGTTATCATAGAATGTAGGACTGATGCTAACATTAGGATTTAACCCCATATAGCAATATAGCAATGATTATTAATAATTTGGGCAGCCATATTTTTTTAAAAAAACTCCCAAAATTAGTGAATGGCATGTCGTGGTGACAAAGTTATCTATTTGACAGATTTAACCCACTTGTTGCATAGTTTTTTTTCTTCATGCTTGTTTCCGTACACTTAAATTTTTGCCACTACTGGATAAATATTAATTTTGCCTCTTCTTTCCTGAATTAACAGAAAAGAAGATTAGAAGAAATGTCTGGATGAAAAAAAACAGACATTCTACAGAAAGAACTGTAGAAAATGAAGAAAAATGTTATTTCCTTATTGAGAAGAATAACATTTATCAAAACATGCAGGCCTTATTCTGTTTCCATTAGCTGTAAGGGATACCTATTAGTAAATTAGCACCACTATTCAGCTGCTTTTTTTTTCCAACTCCAAAGTCTCTTAATTCAATATGAACACAGTACACAAAGTGCTTGCTGGTTGTTCAATATAATCCCTTCTATTTGTCCACCTCCTCTCCAAACCTTCCTCAATGACTGTTTGTGTAGGGTACAAGTGGACCTGGTGGCATGACCTCCTGCAAGGTGGGCATTGATTTGCTTCAAACCTTGATAAACACTGGAATTAGAGGGAAAAAGGCTTAGCAGATAGATGAAGCGTTGCTGAGCAAAGGGAGACAAGACGTATGAAATTGAGCTATAGTATCAACATTGTCAGAAAATGAGGTGAGAGACCTACTAAAATCTCTCCAAATCACAAAAAAGATCCAGCTGAGCACATGATGTGATATCAATATGAAACAGGGATCTGCTTGTCTATACAGAGAGACTCTTTTTGATCCATTTCTGCCTGAACAGTTTGAAGGGTTTTTTTTCCCTGTGTACATGCTCTTCACAAAAGCCTCTCTGGGTGCCAGGCCAACAGCAGGAATACTATCTGGATGCAAAGTCCAGTGGAGCTGATGTGCCTTGAGCAGAGCAGGCTAAAATAAGAGAAAAAATATCTTAGTAGCAGCAGTGCATTTCACAAAGCACCCCTTGCTTCTGTTCACTACAAACACTTATCTTTTTGATTTATATTAAAATCAAACAAGATGTATGGAAAGCAGATAACTGTGATGTTGATATCGTTATTATTACAAAGATATTTACTAGTGCCTGATTTTTAGTTCAATGGGAATAAGAGATAATGTCAACGAAAATCTGTGAATTATAGTAAATTTTCATGTGTAGCTATAAAAGGTACCTGTTTTCTTAAACCATTTTACTCGAGGAATACAATACAGCTTTTGAATATTCTGACCCCTAAGCAGTGAAAGCAAAACACTTTCATGCTTGTGAAGCATTACACTGTACATCTTGCCATTTTTGTATTTGTCCTTAGGCATCACTACAGACAGTGTTAGAGACAAGATGTTGTGTTAGATGTGCATTTGTTCTGATTCAATACTGATGTATGTCCTTATGTCATTTTGACATTCCTAACTTTGAACATCTGGAACATGAAAAAGCAGAGGAAAATTTGCGAAGGAATGTAAAGAACTTCTCCTTTGCTTTTTGACCTGCCTTACCAACACATTTTTGTTTTTCTTTCTAAAATGCAAACAGTACAAAAGATGATCTATTTTTGTGATTCTTACAGCATATTTTGTCTGCCAACTATATTTCCTACATCCTAATGGTATGCAGGAAAAAATAGCTATTTTTCACTAAACCAATTTATTTGTTCATAAATTATTACTTGTATTTACTTCTTAATACAATAGTAATTATTCTATCAGGCTGTTTATATGTTATTGTAGTTCTACAGACTTCATTAGATATAATAGAAATGAGCTAAGGCCCTAAGGTTTAATTTTATCTCCAGCATAACATGCAGTTTTAGATAATTTTATGTAGTGTGTGGGCAGTTTTAGTTCTATGTAAAAAAATAGCCATTGCATAGCCTTTTCCCTTAAAAATAATATTTTGTACATACTCCCAGGTCTAAGACAGACAACTCTGAATTTCTCCTGAGGTCCTTATATAGGTCCCAGTGCTGAAATCTCAGTTACTATCAAGGGGCATTAGCAAAAAAATGGAAAATTTCCAATGCAAACTACTTTTTGGCAGATGATTAGTGGACAAGGCAAAGGCAAAGGCAACTTTTTTTCAGTTAGGGATATAGTCATTGAAGATATTTCATCTCCCACACATTTTGATTGATAACATTTTACAATTACACTGAGTCCGTAAACGCAACCAATAAGTACTTAATAGCCTGGAAATTCTGTTGCAAACAAGGAAATTCTCACTTTAAAAAAAACCCTCTCCCACACCAAACTAGCCAATCAACATTCTGTGTACAATGAAACTCAATTTTTAAGCTTTCAAGAAGCAAAACAGTGTCTGCTTACTTTTCTCCCACTTCCTTGTGCCTGTTTATCCTACCTTGAGCACCTTTGCTGTTGCACAGCTCCATCTATTCCAACACTCTGTCTGTCTTGCCGTGCTTTCTATAGTAACCACCAACATTGCTCCTTTGAGGATTTATGTTCTTTCTTATTTAGCAGACAAGGGAAACTTACAAGAGTTGAGAAAATGGTGGACAGACTGAGAGATCTGAGCCTGCTGCTCATGAGGAATTTGGTTAGGCTTGCACAATGTGTCACTCCCATTGCTGAGGCCTGGCAAGTTATAGGCAAATGATTTGACATTTTGTCTTTTTCTTCTTTACCTCATGTGCACTTAATTTCCAGGAACCTTTAGTCCTCTGATGTTGTGTGAATCCTTCTGCCTGTCCTGAGATTTCTAAAACACCTGGGACTCTGTCTCAAATATCTCTTACTGTGCTGGATATGAGACAGAAATGACCATACTTTTATGTCAATAACAGACAGTTCTGCAACATATCAAAAATTTGATTATAAGATCAGTTGCTGGTTCATCCTTCTCTTGCTTTTGAAACTGTGTTTGTTAAAAAATCACATTGCAGAAAGCATGAAATATTAATCTAGTCTTCCTTTCCTCTATTCAGTTTCATCTGTGAGGCTTCTGGGCAGGCTGATGTTCTCTTTGGCAGGGGTTTCATCAGCATGTGCTGGTATCCAAGTGCTGGAGAGCATGAGGGAAATGGAAGGGAGGAGATGGTGCAGACATGGCTGCCCAGGGGGCTCACATGGTTGACACAAGTGATTCCTCAGGCATCAACACACCCAGCGTACTGCCTGTCCCCTGACTCTGCTGCACACAAGCTAAGAGGAGCACAAAGACAGGTTTGTCATCACATCTTGGGTGCTCCACCCCCACCAAGAGTCCATATTCCCTCTCCAGTTGTCAGATCCTCATGGGGGTTCTTTTGGGAACAGCTGGGCCAGAGATACCTGTTCTGACTCTTTCCTGGTCACTTCTGTGGGCAGTTCCAGGTCATAAGCAAAATTTACTTCACATGTAGCACTACAGGACATGAGGTGAAGCTGCCTGAGGATGCTCCTGAGGACACTTAGGAAAGTGATAGCACTGGAGTAAGCTTGAATTTGAAAGCAAAGTCCCTGCTCTCCGTCAGCAAATTTGTGAGGTATTATATATATATATATATATATATAGTCTTATGTATTAAATAAAGCCTCTTCAACAGCAATTAAATGAGAAGTTGTAGAAATGAAAAATGTGATTGCCCTAGACCGTCCTAATCTAAACAGAGGAGGTTGTTTATATCTTAACGCTTTAATTTCTTTATCTTAATGCCAAAATGCAAAAAAGAAAGTGACAGGATAAAGAAATTAATTGAAGTCACAGTATGAGATTTTATTCACCTTTTCTTGTCAATAATGTCTAAAAGACTGAAATCTTATTTATTTCACATACATATTTTTGGAAGTTCTTTAATTGTTGCCAGAATTTTTTGCTGAAACTTGGCTTGGAAAATGGAGTAACTGCTTTGCCAGCAAGCATTCATAAATAATGCTTATACAGTGATGCTAGAACCCAGCAGATATTCTTATCGATTACATGATTGCCTTGTAAGAGTTCCAAATGCAGACAATCACAATTCCTTTATTAAGCTGAGGTTACTTGAAGTCATCATTGCAATTAATTTCTATTTAAGATTTGTTATACAAGGAGAACTAATAACTTCTCTGTTACATTTAAATCATCACTGAATCTTTTATTGTTGTGCACCAGTATTTTAAAAATAACAACAATAAAACAAATAGTTATTCCTTTAACAGAAACAATATTTTACAATACAGAATGATTAGAGAAAATTGATAGAGCAATTGTGCTTTCTTTCATGACACAAGGTAAATAGACACCACTGTTAACAGTGGTTCTGTCCTCCTTAGTTAGTCTTTCCAAAAATTGTCCAAGATTAAAATCTTTTTTCAAAGCATGTCTATACATGCTTTGGCTCTTCAAGGTATTTGAAGAGGTGGTATTATGATGGAGGTATTTATGTTCTTCTCCTATGTTTGCTTTAGCTACTTTTACCTAATGTTGACTTCATCTCCATGCTGTTTGTAGATTTGATTCTAAGACAGTGCTAAAAGTGGCAAAGACTTTTAGAGATGAGACAGAAAAATACTGCAGTGGGAATGCACAATCTGTGACTAATTGGTCTTACATGTGAACTCTCCAAGGCATCCCTGTAATTACACTAGAGATGAATCTCTGGATCTCCCCAAAGGGCTTCTCAGGCTTCCCATGAGGGAGGCAGCAGCCCACTGGCTTTTTGTCACGTGGCCTGCCTCTGCAAAAAGTAGTTTTGCATTGCTATCCAGATAAGCATGTACTATACATTGAATCCTAACTATTTAGAAATAATGAGAAGCTCAGGGCCAATCTAGTGGTGCTGATATGTGCAAAAGGTTAGCTGAAGAGCTCTGATGCAACTGGTAGACTTCTGAATGGTGTAAATTAGATTATATGCAATATATATTGCTATATAAATTTGGAGATAAACTAGGTCTAAATGAGAAAAAGGAAGTGTTTTTGATAGAGCTTATTCAGCTGTTCTTGGGAGCTTGTATGAAAGGGCAGCACAACTGTTTTGCATCAAGAGAGAACTAGACGTAATCTTAAAAGAAAAAGGAATAAGTATGTCACTTTTCTCTTGGTTCCATATTGCTCTCTTGGGTAACACATTTCACTTTTGCTGTTCCTTGAGGAATAGCAAACAACAGAGGTCAGGATTTAAATTTGCCTAAATACTTTCAAAATGCTTTTCTATTTCAAAAAGGGTAAGTGTACCAGGACACTCTTACTTATAAATGAATATATATTAGACAGCTCTCCTGTTTCTTCTGTCTTGTACCTTACACAGACAATCTGCAATTCTACTAAAAAAATTTATTTGCTCTTTAAATAGATTTTGTCACTGTTAATGAAAAAAATAAAGGTAGTGAGAGATAATTAGACATATAATAAAAAGCAGTAGTGACATATTTAGAAAGCATACCAAAATTTATGAATGCAATCTTTCCAGTGTAAATATGTGTGGAATAGCTACTGATTTATAAATGAAACTGTCAAAAATATGGTGTAGTGCTCGCTGGCAATAGTTATATTCCATCTAGCAGGGGGATGAATGTGGTCTTTAGCAATTAAATACAACTCCCTGAACATAAAAATGAAACCCAGTTTGAAGAGATTGGCCAAGTGAATGAATGACAAAATCCCAAGTGATTTCTGTTACCACCCAATATGCTTCAGAACTGATATGTGTCTGAAAAGCTGCATCCTTTCACCCCCACCCCCAGCTGCTTAGGGAGATGTTTCACCTGAGCAGCACAAGGGCAGCACTTCACAGAGGATGCCAAAGAAAAGGAAATGTCCCCCGAAGTCTGCAAGAAAATATGGAAATGCATAGAAAGAAAACATAATAATGCATGTTTCTTTATCATGTCAGAAAAGAAATAGAGTAAGAATACCACACATTTGAGCACTTTCATGCTGGAGTTAGACATGTGGCATCTGCCAATTACCTCCATATCATGAAAGGGAATTTTTACCATTGTCAAAAAACAATCATGTTCTTTCTATTATCTTTGAAACATCCCATTTTCATTCTCTTCCCTTCTCTACTCCTCCTTCTCTGTCTTTCATTTCTCTGCAGCTAAAGAAAGAGCTAGGAAATAAATAATGTATGAAAAAGATAAAAAAAAGAAAAAAGGAAAAAAAAGGAATTAGGGTTTATTTATAAGGAACAATAGCTTAATTCATGAAGAAATCTTTAAAATGCCTGAGCCTTGCAGCTGGTGGTGAGGGTAAAAACCTTATCAGTGTTAGGCATAGAGCCAATATAATAAAGACTCTAGAAGTGAGCTATCAATAAAAGAGGATTTTAAGACTCAGACACTTGCTGGGCTTGCTTTTCTCCTTCAGGCAAGCTTCCCCTTTCCTTCGTTAGCCTGACACTTCCAGTATCTCTAACCCACATAAATCCCTGCACCAGCTCCCCACCTCCTGTGTGGAAGCTTTAAAGCTTCCACATGGAGGATGTCCTATTGACACTACACCAGATATACCAGCCTGCCAGATGTTAGCCATGGAAAGAAAGCTGGTTCCCTTTCCTTTGTTGGTCACTTACATAACAGCAAAGAGCAAATGGATGCAAAAGCCATGTGTTCAGCTGACATGCATTAAGGGGTGACACACTGCAATATTTTGTGTGGCTCATGTAGATTTCTTTGCTCCATAAATTCAGTACTGCTTTACGAAATACGAATCCTAAGGGGTTGCCATCCCTTACATCCACTGAACCCCATCCTCGATGGGAAGTGACTCAACATGTGCATCTCACCTGCCAGGATATGCCAGGTGCTCAGCACACCCAAGCTTTTCCTCTCCAACCCCCAGCAACAGCTCTATATTTATACAAACCGAGGGGGAACGGTGTCAAGAATCAATTAGTGGGGAATTTCTAAATGCAGAGTTACTTGTTGCCTAGCAGCAGCCCAGCAAGCTGGGCTTGACTGTGATTCATTTAACCCCTATCTAACCTGGGTTGACAGATTATTTTTCATCATCAACTTCCCATGGTTTCTCAGTCAGTCTGGTGGGATAAAAAGCCTGGAATATTCTCTGCTGTTTTCAGGTGGGTCCTTGCCTCCATTCAGTTGACCAAAATGTATAGATAGAACATGTGGTTCTTAATTTCAAAGAAATCCTGCAGAAGACTTTCCACGATACCAAGCCTCTTTTTTGGAAGTAAGGAGTGGGAAACTCTGTCTTCCAGAGCTGGGCACTGGCCATCCAGAGCACCTCGCAGCCATGGTCTTGGGTAGACATGGCTTCAGGAGGACAGGAAGAGTCTCACCAAGTCTCAGAAAACATTGAGTTATACTTCTGCTGAAAATTCATGTCTCAGTCTCTGTTCTTCTTCCTTAATAATTAATTCAGCAGAGAAAAAAAGATTGTTCATTTGCATAACTAAATTTTTCAGTCACAGCAATCAGCCTATTAATAGAAACCCATCTATTTGTCTGTCTATCAACTTACATAAAACACTGTGTTGTCTTTTAAGAAATGATATTTTGAAGGTCAGTAGCCCATAAACAACAGATTTAGAGGCAGAGAAAGGGCTTGATGCTCAAATTCAGAATACACTAAACTGGACTTTATAAATAATATATATCAGCCATGGAGAATAAGTCTGTGCTTTACTTTTCAGCACTACATGAGGAAGAAGTCATAATGGATATTCACAATAACATCAATACCAAATGGGGAAAAATTGCAAGGAAATTTTTAAAAGCCACTGTATTATAGCTTAATAGTGAAATCAGTGCTGTTTAGTCAAGGTACTAGGCTGCCATGCTAAAACATTTTAGTAATCAATGCAATGAGTTTGTGCCGGAAGGTCCAGATACACCACTTCTATTCACAAGGTGTCTGGAGACAAACGTCTCTTTAATGCCCTGTTACCTTCACCTATATTAGGACTTGAAACAAAAATGTTTCCTCTATGACTCCATTTTCAATTACAGTTTTAAATAGTTAGCTGTTCTGCCAGAATGTAAGCTTATTCCTAAAGATGATTTAATAACATAGAAAAAAGTCTGAGCATTTCCTGTTCAGAGATCTGAAGAAATTTCCATACTATACAAATTACACATTTTCTCATTGTAAGCTTGTTTATTATCTTTCACAAGATGACATCTCTTTCTTCACTTTCACCTCCAGCAGTCTTATTTAGCTGCAGCTCTGTGTACAAGAGATCTGGTCCTATTTGGTTCAAATATACAGTAGGTTATGCTGAAAAGATGACATTCCACACAGGGAAGCACTTCCAAAAGCTACTCTGGACTCTCCGCAAAAGAATAAGCCAGATGAAACCAGCCTCTTTCCTTATTTCTGCACATCACCACCTGTCTCCTCCTCCCTTCAAAGTCAAGGATTTTGACTTGGATTACAAAGGCAAGGATTTATTTAGGTCTTTGCTATGTTCAGTCTGGCTTACGCACAAGGTGACAGACAACAGCAAAACTAACAGGATATATATAGGAAGACAGGCCAAAGCAGGAGAGATGAAATCTGAAATGTGTCAGGAACACAGCCCTGCCTAGGGAAATTTTTTAGGGGAAATAAACACAATGCAAAAGCGATTGAAAAAAATGACTACTGAACATGCCCTGAAAGCCTCTAATATGAATTTAAATTAATAAAGTCTGAAAAGCCTTTATGTAAAAAACATGATAAGATGACTGCCATTATTTAACACCATTTCTTTAGAAGAGTAAAATCAATTCACTCTTCCATGCCAGCAGGCTGAAGTCACATAGAGTGAAAGAAGTTCAAAGGAAATGGGTACAGTATGTTTGGTACAGGCATGAGAAGATTTATTTAAACACTTGGGCACAGACACTTCAAATGATTTTTTAAAATCTCTGTTATGACGTTGATCAGTCCAATTTCCCACCAATGCATATAACTTTCAGCAGTGAAACATAGACCATTGTTGCAGTAGTCTTTTGCTTTTGGTAATAAGGGATGAAACTCTGAAGTCAGAGTGAAGTTCTTGAACAAAAATGACATCATAATTTGGAGACAGCAAAGTCTGGTGCTTAGTGAAGAAGCAAGTGACTTATTCAAGTGACCTAACTTGTCATATGCATAACTCATACCTATACCAAACAGAATGACAAAATTCAGTGATTTAACAATCCAGGAATACATATTGAGCTCTTTTCAAAGGACACCTGCCTTGATGAATCATGATAGCACCTTGCTCAGTCCGATACTCTGAACAATCGAATACTACTGCAACTTAACAGCACTGTGAGAGCATCCAGGGGCTCAGCGTGGTGCCAGCAGAAATCCCAGTTTGGCAGCCTCCTAGTTCTCACTGGGGGCTTTCTGAAAAACAGCAGTAATTCAATAAACAAAACCCTCCCTGGTTTACTTCGCCAGGTACAGAATGAGGACAGCCACTAATATCAGTTTGACAGGGTTATTTGCAGGGGTATTTGCATTAACTCACTGGCATTAGTGTAGTGAAATCATAGCAATAGCTAAGAGAAATCTGTTTCTATTCAGTCTTTTAAAACAACATCTTTTAGAGAGGAATTTGAATAGTGAAGTCTATTTCCAGCTGTTAACATGTGGAAATATCATTCCTGTCCTTTGCCCACATGGGTGAGACACTCTTACTGTTTCCGAATTTGCCATAGACCCAGTGACTCAACTAATTTAATTTTCCACTTTTTTCTTCTCTCCCCATACAAAGGGGATAAGACCACTTGCAAAACCATGGTTGCAAGGATTTGTTCATTAATAACTGCATGTAGTTTGAAAACTTGGAAGTATATAAAATGCAAAGTGCTACTTAATCCCACTTCATTCTTTAATCTGCTGCCACAGCTTTCAGCAGCATGCTCTCCATGCCTTAGTGCACTCCTGTGGTGAGTGAAATAAGGCACCTAGATTTTTCCCTGCCCCAACAGAGATTCTTTTATCCTCCATCCATAAATGTCCCGATTGTTTTGCGTAATTTTCTTCACAGATGCATTTCCTGCTTTTGAATTCCTCTCCACATTTCAGAAATGTTTTGAAACTGCAAGCCCAAAGAGACAGTTCTAATTAGAATTTTCACTTTTTAACTTAAAAAAGAAAATCAGTTCTGCATTTTGCTAGTTCCCTAACTGTGTTGTATATTTGGCTTTAAAATATATCGTCTGATGAGTTTATTCTTGTTGATATGAGAACACGTAGTTTTAAGTCTAATATGAGAACAAATTCATTTGTTTCTTTAAATGTCATGAGTTTGAGTAGAAACTCTTGAAGAAGTAAAATCTGTACTGCCAATCTACAAATGTTGCTTAATTAGAGGCTTTATTTTATTTTTCCTTTTGTGATGGCTATGTTGCTCCACTAATATAGTGATTGCAATAAATGTATTTTTGTTTTTGTTAGCCATAATAAGACAATTAGAAAATTAGATTGCCAGAAAAGATAAGAATAAGAAGCTGGCAAAGAAAGTTCGGTGTTGATGATATTAATTTTCGTGTCTCTGCAAAATCTTTCCTATGGATTTGTATCTATAGCACACAGCTTTTCTCCATCAATATGTTTTTGATCTGAACGTGTGGAATTACACCCACGCTTTCTGAGTCATCTTTAAATCTAAACAGTATTAATTTCAGCTAACTTGAGGAGGACATGTGCTTATTAATGAAGCCCAAGTGCTTGCACTAAGTAATAAGTTAGCAAGAAACTTCATTCTTTTCAAGAGCTCTGGGTTCCTGGTAGGCATTTCCTGCATACTCAGCAATAAAATTTTCGATTAGCACTAGAGGGCATTGGAAAAAAAAAAATAGTATGCACTGAGATCTAAATGGTTTTAGCAGTGAAAAAGAAAAATTTCATACCAGCCTGCACCAACAACAAGCTCTTTTTTTTTTTTTTTCTGATATTTATGTTTTTAGTGAAGGCCTGAATTGTTAGCCGCAGTGTTACATTATTTATTTTCACTAATGTTTCACTAACCTGGAGCCTTGATCATCTCACTGGCAAAAGGAACAGTTGTATTTATTATCTATACATCATTTTTCTTCCTCAAAATACTTCTCACCTGTATGCATTTTAGATCAGGAGTCAAATATTAAGGGCATTCTGATGAAATCAGCCATCAGTGTATTTGCTTTCCCTGTAGTAAAATATGTGTAGACTTCTCAACAGAATTTTCAAAGGATATGTTTCTGGCTTTTATACATAATTTAACCCAGGAAGGAAGAAAAGAATACAACAGAATAAAGTTTAAGTATCTGCTAAGTATGCTTAGTAAGGAGAGTCCCATATTATGTAAGCTTAGATATATATCTAGGAGAGTTAGTGACTCACAGGATACATCTACAATAAATAATTTGGTTTAACACCCAAGATAAAGCTTTAAAAATTAATTTCCATCTGGTCATGATATATCCTGGAAGTAGGTTACAGAGTGTGCAAGTGGGAAGCAAGTTATCTATTACAGGATTAATGAATCATATGGTAATAATGCAATATACTTAAGTAGTAATAAAATTTGCAAACACCTCACATATTTTTAGTTTCTATCATAACACTTATAGAGAGTAAATGTGGGTTGAATACCACTTCCGCCTTACAGGATGGAAGAGCAAGAGACAAAGACTCTGGTAGTTTGTCAAGCAGTAAAATTGCAGTAAAAACTCGGTGCTCTCACACATTCTAACCATAACTGCTGGCACTGCAGCATGAACAGCTAAATATCTTTTAACAGCTAGTCCATTTCTGGGGGATTTCAGAGGACATAAGACAGCAATTTTGTGTTTGTCACTGCCTAGTTAGCCTGACCCATATGAGGTGCAGCAAAACTTGTATTTTGACATCCAAAGCATCCAAAGCCCTTGTCCTATTCTTAAATGGAAAGCTCATTAGATTCAATCCTTTGAATTTTGGATTATTTCATCGTGGCAACCCAGGAACATTTGGAGGGTATGTTCTAACCATCCCCATTGAGGCAAAACTTCCCCTTCATGTAGCATATTTTCAGAAATAATATGGGACCACAAAATTTAAGGAAGCTGACCTTTGTTAATCTTTAAACTGCTCACAATTATTTAATAGAAGCAATCAATATAGGTTAACATACTTTGAGTCAGTTTGGTGTACAAGTCAAAAAAAATAGAAAGGAATTCCAGTGGGACACACATGCACCAAAAGTTTCACATGTAAACACAGCAACAGGAAAAAACATCCCACAGATGATGGTCTCCTGCCTTGAGTAACTCAGCATGTGTATCATCATACATAGTGTACTCTACTGCCTGGACCTCTGATCCAGCATTTACAGGCAAATACTGATTCTGGGGTTTCCACTTGACTAGAACCTGCATAGCAAATTAGCATTAAAACTTGAGGTCACATCATCCAATTATAATGTGCTTGGATAACCAGCAGATGATTCAGGAGAACCTGTACCTTTTTCTCAGCAGCCACTGCAAGCAGATGTACCCATGACCCCTCAGGCATATCCTGAAGCTGCTCTTGCTCAGTGTTATTTCTTACAGGCAAGAGTATTGCTCAAGAAAAGCTGGACAAAATGGACTTCTGCTACAAATAGGCACACATTCTCCTGGCTCAGCCTTCTTCCTTACACTCGTTGTGTGGGTGTGCTCAGCTCCTGTCCCACATAAACCCCTCACTTTTAATGCCTGCAGGACACACCTCTGCAAGTGACTTGTGGGTAATCCAGTACACCTCAAAAGAAGAGTCTGGAGAACCTGAAGGCCACCAGAGAAAAAAACAGTGATTTTCACGCTTCACACCACCTCCCACCCTTGGGCTCTAAGGCTCTGAGAAGGAATTATGTGAGGCAGGCAGGTCCCTGACACCTGGGCCATGTGGTGCACTCAGGCTGTGAGTGGTACACAGGCACTTCAGCTGGTGTCTCAGAGGGAGCATTGGAAGAACCTTGCTGAAATATCCCTAATAGCCATGCTGGCCTGTAAAGTGGATCAAGCTGATGCCATCTGTGGGAGGAGGAATATGGGGATGTAATGAATTTGATTATACGGCTGCCTGAAGGGCAGATGCCAAAGGGCCCTCGAAGGGCCTATCCTTCAGCAAGGGCCACTTCATCTCCACTAAAGCATCCTTGCAGAGCAAACTGAGTGGAAAGAATTTCATCTAACAGAGCAGCTTTCAAAAACCTTGAGATAAATAACCATGATAGAAAAAACTCCCTGAACAGTTTGTTTTGCTGATATTTCTCTGAGGATACCTTTGCTCATTTTTATCTCTATGGAAAATATATCTTTGTATATTGTATGAAACATGTATAAAAACGTATGTATTATTTATATATAAACCTTCTTTACTGAAACTTATGGTTTATGCAGCTTTTTTGCTTCCCTGGCTTTTTCCTTAGCTTGATTTTTATTTTGCCCTTAGAAGGAAAAGCAATACTATGTTTATTGAATTTTAATCTGGATGGGATTTGTGTGTTACAATTTGCTATGTTAGAGAAAGCAGGTAATTTAGTAATTGAAAGTTTGAATAAATAAACAAAAGCATATTGCCTCTACTGAAATAAAATGAACATTATCAGTGGAACCAAACATCTTTGGTGTTAGTCTGTCTCTGAAAGAAATCCACAATAGTTTTTAGTATTCAACTGTGTTGGAAAAGATGAAGCAGCAAACTCTTGCAGAAATGGTTTATTAACAAAAAATTCTGAAAGTATAAAACCCACAGGAGAAATAGAAATGAAAGCAAGATTCGAACCATAAACAGGAGAACAATGAGGCAATCAGCCGAGGTTCCACTGGCTAAGGGACCCCACCCCCCAAACAAAAGACAGTTAAGTGGTCTCAAGTATCAGGGAGAAGGTGGTTCTTCAGGTTTTTAGTATGTAGATTAGCATGGTAATGCAATAGTCCCCATAGGCTGTATGTAAATGTTGTTGGTTTTTGTATCCTGAGGTGATTGGTTAGTACTAATTAGAATATTCATGATGGAAGGGGTTAAAATGGATTGTAACAGGTAGTCTGCCCTCTTGGCCTGCTTGGATTCCTGCCCCTCTAGACCTTTCCTGCCGCTGTTCCCTGGTCAGGCTGTCCCCCACGACTAATAAAACCACGTGTCTCGAGAACACACCGGTCTCAAGACATATCTTTGGACTCAAACAACCACGATTTTTTCTACACAACTGATTTATTTCCCTGTGATAAGGAACAAATGTAATATTTACACTTTTGACCTTGGTGGACATTCTGTCTCATTTTATAAACTTGTCTCATTATATAAATTCTAAATGTATTGCCTCCTCCTTGCACATTAACATATTATTTAACAAAATAGTTGATTGCTTATGATTTCTAAACGAGGGAAGATTACTGATATTTTTCAGATTTGGACAAGTGCCAGCTTATTAGCTTCCCCTAATGTAAACTTTTTCTACATTAATAGTTTAATCTATTTTTTCCCTTCACGTGTGTTTTGCCACTCTATTCTTTCACATGCATCTCCTTTAACATGTTTTGAACAACTTTTTCAATCAAAGCTTTTTATAAAGTCGTGTAGTTTTAAGGCTGTATGTTCATTTCAAATGCTTGAGGTGAACATCACCTCATGGCCTCTCTTCCAGGTCAATAGTACTATAAATAAAGCTATTTTAAAGAGTTCAGTTTAGATCACAATTGGCTTCATGAATACCTAGGATAAGGACATATAAAATCCTTTTTGTCCTTTAACATTCATTTACCACCTAAAGCAAGAACAATTACTTACATTTTCCTGATTTTGGACTAAGCTTCTGTTAAGAAAGTGCCACTATGATAACAAGTTACATGCCAGCATAGCTGAGGGCTGTGGAGACCTAGGAGACCTGAACATGCAGATTTGATGGCCACCTCTGTTTTCAGCTGTGGGTCTCTCCATGGTGTACTCCCAACACGGATAAATGTACATATTGCAGGAAGCCTGGCTTCCCAGTTTTTTGAATGCAGATGGTTTGCAATTCTTTGTTTTTTGGTCCTCTGGAAATTTGGTCTGAGTTCTTAATACTCTGTATTCAATCAGACATCAAATATCCAGGTCTGCTTTTTTTTACTTTGTCAAAACTCACTGCTTGAGTGAGAAATGGCAACATATTAATATATTAATTCTGTATGTTCATTATCATGTATTCAGTGAGATGAGGGATCAGGGGGTTTTGCGCCCATATCAATAATTTAGAGAAAAAAACCCAAATTTCTCTTCTTACTAAGTCTGCATTTAGTCAAAACATATTTGATATTAATAAAGACCTATGCCTATTGTGACATTTGTGCAGTAATTTGAAAAGGAATTTAAAAAATGACAAAGAATTTAATTAGCTGATAAGATTTTACAGGGAGAAGGTAGAAGTCAATCCCTTTAATTTCTCATATTTGAGAAAAATACACTGCATAGAGTCTCAAGGCATGCCCTTCATCCAGCTATACATTACAATATCCTAAGTTTTCATTGGTGCTTACATATTGAAATCCCAAAAGAGTACTTTGTAACAACACTTGAGTCTTCAGAGGGTGTGCAAGGCTGCAGAAACCACAAACTGAGTGAGAAGTGGCTGAAGATATGTGCTTGAATTTAGTCTTTGAATTTTTTTTTTTTTTTTTTTAGTCCATGGGCCAAAGAAATTTTAAATTAGGGAAAGACAGAAATACCTTACACACTACATGGTCAATTGTAATGGTCAGATTCTGTGACAGGATCTTCAAAAACAATCCACAGAACAAACACAATTGATGAGAGAGAAAATGAGTTCAGCTAGCTGGTGCATCACCATAAACAATGTTTGGGTTTAAGCTTCTTAGTTGTAAATAAACAGACGTGATCTTGCAGCCCCTGTCATATTCATCACAATATTATATATAACTGCTAGACCACAACCTTCCACAGGAGAAGATTTTTTGTTTAGAATTTGTGAGCTGTCAGTCTTATTAACAATCATGGACGTGAGCTGTTTTTTCTTCAGGCCCAACAACACATCATTGTCCTAACAAAAAATGCAGCGACATTCAATTTGTAAATGGCAAAGTGACTGTTTAAAAAGTAAACATTTTATGAAACACTAAGGTAGGAAACATCCGTTCAACAGAGGCAAAAATTTTAAATTGTTTTGAGCTAATGCAAGCTGGGGATGCAATGGTTTGAGCAGTGAGGATGGAGTGCAGGATTAGTACCAAAAAATAAGCCAAATAGTCAGACTTTTGTCTTCAGTGTTTGAGAGAAACACAAGTTTCAAATCACATATGACCTTGGTTTTACCTCAGCCCTCCTAGGTATAGGCCAGGAAACCACCAGCCTCAGCTCAACATGGTGTGAGTGGTTTTCATTGACTAGAGGAAAAAAAGCACAGTATTTGTAGGGTACCCCAGTCACACAGTAACTGAAAGATTTGCTTCCTGATAAAACACAAACTACATTGCCTCAGTCTCTAATTCCATCTCTTTAAAATGTTAATTTACAGTAATTTCTTTTAATACAGGGCTACAATGGTGACTATAACAATGACTTCATGTTTCAGCGAATACCAGCTTTGTTTTGTTCCATATTCAATCTCTCTGGATGATGTTTTATTATGCACATTGACAGAAGTCAATGTCTGTTTGTTATTTCAGTTTTATACGTTACCAAGCTTGAACACAGAGAAATTAAGTTGTTAGCTCTTTTATGATGCAGTTTGGATTTGAAAAAGAAAAGAGAAGAAAGTAAAATGAGCCAAAAAACCCACAACAAAAATATATAACGACAAGCAGTAGGAGACTGACTGTAGCTCAAAGAATGAATAACATTTGTAACACAATAGAAATGAAATGGGAGGAAGCTTTATACAGGCATTGAATTTAGAAAAAACCCCAACCATTTACAGAAGGAATTATATGTTCTGAAGAACTTCTGGGACAAAATAAAGAGGAACACTGAGTGCGAAGTCTTGTCAGATGCAGGGATGCATTCTGAAGATTTAGTTGTAAACTGAATGCTTGGGGAAAGACCTCATCAAGAGGTTCAGTCAGAAGAGTCAGCGGTGAGCCAGGCAGAAGCAGCCTGTGGAAGGACCACACTGGGAAATGCAGCAGCAGAAAGTGTACCACAAAGCTGGCACAAAGTAGTCTGTCATTGACAAAAGCCTGAGAGCCAATAGCTGGGACATACAGTCTGCAAGTGGCTCATTCAGAACAGGAATTGGAATTGCCAGGTGCTGAGCCATGGAGAATGATGTTACTCCTCCACCTGCAAGGTAAACAGGCTACACATGACTTCAGCATCCCCAAATTGTCACAGTTAGTCAACTCAATACTGCTAGATAGCAGATAGGATCACTCCAGGCAGCACTGAAATGGATTCTTTTCTTGTTTGAGAGGTTACTCACTACTTCTAGGGCATGGAACAATTTGTTGCGCAATTAAGAAAGCTGCAAACACAGTCACTTTTAAAACTAACTAACTATAGTTGTCCCTTTATAGCCTCCATATGCAAGGAATAAAATCTTTTCTCTTAATTAACCCAGTTACTTTCTGTTTTTTAACTGCAAGGGAAAACACTTGCTAAATTGGCTTAGATTATGTTGCATTTTATTGGACTTTTAAAATGTTACTTTAATAACTGTTTCTTCTAAAAACTGACTGCAATATCATCTGAAATGAATGAGGAGACGTCAATGGTATTAATTATTTTCTCTTCAAAGAACCCTGAATTTTTTCCAAACAGAAAAGTTGCTGCCCAGAGTACTGGCATGCTACTGATGGGTAAATGAGAAGCCCAACCTCTACTAAAGTGGCAAGGCAAGCAAGACACAGTATTTGCTGATGTTTACCTGCCAGGGCATCCACATTCTCTTCCCTTCAGATTCCCAGTGCTTATAGTTTTGTGAAGGAAGCATACTCAGTGCTAGTCAGAAAACTTACCTGTTCGTACATACCACATGATCAGAACAGTTATAAGTAGTAAAGATTGAGTGATATGTACTATTCTGTACATGCTTTGCAGAGATTTAACTATTTACTAAATGGCAGTGAAGGCTTCTTGATAACCAAATGTCCCTACTAACCAAGTAGACCAGCTTTTAAAATGTTGCGGAGTAAGAGGAAGAAGAGTTGTACTATGTTGTTTGCTGAAAGTCTTATTAATGGTATTCATTAATAGAGAAGGCAATAACCCATAATTTACACATTTTAAAATGCAGCTGTGGAGCCTGAGTTTATTTTTCATTCTGTCTGGTGCTTTATCAGGAAGAGAATGAAGAGGATTTGCAAATGCGCCAGTACTTCAACACATGGTAGAGGAAAAAAGCCCTCAGAAAGTGTAGATCTCTCAGGTCTCAACTGAGTTTTAGCAGACACTGGGATTTGCTGTTATAATCCAACTCCTATACCTCTGCTTAATGAACTGTTGCAGGAGATACAAGAATATCAACTATCAGATACCAATGGCATTCAAACACTACATTTATTTTCATATAATCCATTCCGTAACATACTCTCTGTTCAGTAAAGTCTCTAAAGTATAAAAGATATGGATATTGCTTATGCACCAAAATTCTGCTATATGACAGAGAAAAGTTACAGAACCACCAAAGATTTATGAAAGAGAAATAAACAAAGGAAAAATTAGCATTACTCCAAAGATTTATAAGTATCATATATTCAGTAAAGTATGTTGTAAAATAAAATGATCCAACATGAACAAAAACCAATGAAGCTCTGATACTTCTACACAAATCCTTTTTGTCTTAGGCCTTGTAGTTTGGTTTTGGTACATTTTTTAATTTCAGTGGTGTTGTCTGTTGAATCAGTCATTGAGGAAATATTTCAAAGAGCTTTTCATTTGACCTCTCAAGACCAGAATGAGCAACAGGAGCATTTTTGTGACCCATCACTTTATTTTAATAAGCACCTGCAATGATTGCTATGTTTTTCCTGGAGGTAAATGAAAAATGTCTGGAAAGACGGAGCATGGACAGGAAGCATTTTATGTAAGAGATTAATGTTTTTTTCTATTCTGACGTTCTCTATAACAACATGCAGATTAAAACCTGTATAAAGCATGCAGAGAAAATCAATTTATGCATGTAGGTAAAAGAATGTCACAAAACTGCGGTAGCTGGAGTGAGAGGTGGGTAACAATATAATAACCAGAGGTAAAAATTTTTTACTGGGTGGGTGCAGGACTCAGTGTAGGACTCCTGAAATAGGCAGCCACCCTTTCTCTTGTAGGGTCTGTGTTAGTAAGGATTTTAAGATATTTTGTCTTGCCAAGCAGCTTTCTCAAACCCAGTGTTCTCAGGCTCATATCTAATATTCATTGCTGAGGAGAGGACATTGACTGAGATATCTGCACTTGTTATGTAGGAAGAAGAAGGCAACATCTTCTTTTGGCTCTCCATTTTTGATGTTATGAAAAAAAGAAAGAGGATAGAGCTATCATGACCTTTATGGAAATTTTTCTTCTCTTAACCTGGGTGGATGGGTGTCTTATACCATATCATGCATCCACCATGACCATCCTGGGAGCCAGGGACGAGGAAGATGGGCTGCCCACTTGATATCCAAGTTGTAAACATCCAGTGCTGTGTGGGTGATCCCACATCTTCCAGCGTTTGCAGGTTCCAAATGATTGTCCAATCGGAGTGTGACCAGAACGGGGTACGTTTGGGTCCATTCATGCTTTAACTTGGGTACAAGTCAAACCGCACCCCAGACTTCATAGTTCACTACAGTGACAATTGCAAAATAAAAGTTTTCTATTCCAAACACAACATTCCCATCTTCTTTAATCCTCAGAGTAGTGTCTTCATCATATGTCAAGTTTTTATTAAAATCTGTTCTCAATTGGTTGGGTTTTTTTTTTTTGCTTTCCGCTCTCCCTTCCTCTTCTTCCCAATTTAATTTTAAGCAACTGCTATGCAAGGCTTCTGATGTGATGCTGTTTTTCTGACAGATAGAAGTCCAAAGAGAATTTTGGTAGACCTTAATAGAGGTGGATTATTGATACTGTGTTGTTCGACTGAGTCTTCTTCCAGGGCATTTATTGTGGATCTCTTTCATCACTCAGGAACAATGAAACAGATGTGCCTGAGGAGTTTTCATGGCCAAACCCCTTCAGAAGTCAGAAGAAATCCTAAGAGTCACAAATGGAGGTCTGGTGTCAGAGGATTGAACATTCACAATTTCTTTCCATGAGGACAACAAATTGATCGTGCAGGAAGGAGTGCAAAAAAACCTCTTCAAAATTCTAAAATCAAACCCAGAAAAGTCAAACCCCATATAAAAGGGAAAGTTTATGGTAATATTTAAATTTTAAAAAAACATACCAAAGGAAAAAACCATACTGCTCATAGAAGTCCAATTATTTGGCTATCACTATGGTAATGAGTTGTACATAGTAAGTAATGTTCAGTAAAATGTTGGATTAATAACTATGCTGAAAAAGAAACTGTAACTTTTGCAGCATGATCTGCAGCCCCTCTGTGTCAGTCAGTCATGAGGTTTAAGGAAACAGAACGTTCAGAAGCAGCTGCCATGAAAAATTGAAATATTGAATTGAATGTTTGAATTTGAAATGCTATCCTATACTGTAGACTGTGTGATATCATTTACATATGATTATTGAGAGATAGACAGTATAATATAATAACTACAGTAATAAAACAACAGCTATGGGAAAAATAAAAAAAAGGAAGAGTGAAAATTAAAATTTTGCAGAAATTGATATTGGTTTGCAGCAACAAATACATATTTCCTCTACTACAGCACTTGATTGAATAGTGGAAAGAGATTACATAAATCAATCAGAGAATACAGTGAAACCTTCACTGGTCCCATGATGAAGATGACTATTGACCCATAGCTACAGTGTATTATGTTTATTGCACCTTCCAGCTTTACTTGGTGGTTTGAACTTTCAGAATAGATGAATCCTGGCACAGAAGTCATTAAAAATTGACCATCTGGAAATCCACCATCATTTCAGCTGTGTGTAATGTAAGGAAAGACAGCAACCTGCTGTTTGGAATAGGTTTTCAAAGTCTGCAGAACATTTCCTCCAGAACTGTTGGCAGCTCCTGATAAAGAAATGAATGCCAGCAGAATAAAAGAAATTATGATGAGAACTGTAAGTGACACTGAAAAGAGATGGGTTTGTTTTGGCATTTAGAGTTACATGGCACTGCAGTATAAGACAAAAGCTTTTTCGTGGCACAATAGAGTTTCAGGATTCTGTAAGTCTATGGGGGTTTACTTTGGGAAGTTTAGGAGGGGAAGATACTGTGGAATAAGAACACATGTGAAATAATTCCTGAAGACTATGTTTATTTATTTATTTTTTTTCATTTATGATGGTCTATACCCTGCCTTCAGGCTTTGGAAGGAAATATATGGAAAATCTATGGATTCTGAAGTAGTAGCTCTGGGTTTGTCTTGGTCTAAAATGAGAGCAGAATTTTGTCCTCTGCCTTCAGGCATATCACTGTATCTTCATTATTTTAGTTTCCATCCCCATAATACTCTGTGAAAGCTGTATGGAGTGGCTTGAAGCTTTGAGAACTAGTTAACAATACAATACAAGAAAAAAAAAAAGTGATAAATATAAGTATGAGAGAATGGTTTCCTTTCCTTTATGTTTCTATTGTGTTTCAGAGAAGAAAGAAATTTCTTTCCACCAGGAGGGAAATTACTTTGTGACTTAAATGGTATTAGACTGTCTCCTATGAATTTTCTAAAAGCACAGAAGAGTAACAACAAGAAAGAGCAAACAAATACTGCTGTGTGAATAGATTTGAAAATAAACCTTATTTTACAGCATGTGTTTCAGTAGTTCTGGAGCCAGAAAGAATTGCTAGATATTGTTGCCTAACAACAGGCCTTGGATATTTCTTGAAGCAAATCCGTTTTAATTAAAACTTAATAACAATGACAACCCAGTCTTGACTTAAGAGTATTAACAATTCTCTAGGATCTGCTGCACTATTTCACAAGTGGTTCCAAAGTCAATTTGCTTCAAAGTCAGAACTCTCCACTTGATTTGTAGCTTGATTTGATCTAGCTTCAATTTCCAGGTACTGGATTTTTGTTTAATTTTGGATTTGAGTAAAGATTTTGATGCTGTCTCTTACAGTATCCTTCTGGACAAGATGTCCAGCACTCAGCTGGATAACTGTGTTACATGATGGGTGAGGATGGCTCATGGAACAGGCAGGAAGGTGAATGGGGTGACATCAGACTGGTGACCTGTCACTAGCGAGGTTCCACAGGACCCCTTTGTAGGGCAGTGAACTTTACTGTCTTCAGAAATTACTGGGACACTAGACTGGATGAGTTGCTGAGTTTGTCAATGATACAAAACTGGGAGGAGCTGTTGACTTGCTTGAAGGAAGAGAGGCCTTGCAGAGAAACCTGAATAAATTAGAGAGCTGGGAAATCCCCAACCATAAGAAGTTCAACAAGGGAAAGTTCTGGATTCTGCTCCTGAAACAGGGCAACCCTGGGTGTACAGACAGACTGGTGAATGAGAGGCTGGAGAGCAGCACCATGGAAAGGGACCTGGTCGATGGCAATTTGAATTTGAATCTTGGTACTCTGGCAGCCAGGAGGGCCAACCCTGTCCTGGGGGGCATCAGGCACAGCACTGCCAGCCAGGCAAGGGAGGGGATTGTCCCCTCTGCTCTGAGCTGGAGTGGCCTCACCTCCAGTCCTGGGGGCAGTTTTGAGTGCCACAATATAAGAAAGATATAAAATTATTAGAGGGTGTCCAAAGGAGGACAATGAAAATGGTGAAGGTCCTTGAGGAGAAGCCGTGTGAGTAATGACTGAGGATACTTGGTCTGTTCAACCTGGAGGAGACTGAGAGAAGAATTCATTGCAGTTACAACTTCCTCATGAGGGGAAGAGGAGGGGCAGACACTGATCTCTTCTCTGTGGTGACCAGGGACAGGACCTGAGGGAATGATTTGAAGTTGTGTCAGGGGAGGTTTAGGTTGGATATCAGGAAAAAGTTCTTCAACCAGAGGGTGATCAGGCCCCGGAACAGCTCCCCAGGCAAGTGATCACAGAACCAGCCTCAGAGAGTTCAAGAAGCATTTGGACAATTCTCTCAGGCACATGGTGTGATTCTTCAGGCTGTCCTGTGATTCTGTGACTCTGTGAAATATCATATAATTTAGTATGTAATAAACAGCATCTGCTTACTGCACCATCATATTCATACTAACAGAAACAAAAGCATCACAGTAATGGCAATCTAAGTGAAAACAATAAAGTGGGATAGAATTCAAACCATGGTCCCTACTTTTTTTTGAGAATATTGAAGAAGGTTTTAATCACCCTTCACACAGGCCTGCATGAGCTATATATAACATTTTCTAAGACATGATTAATTTTTTAAGTACACAATAAAAGCAGAGGATAAAATGCTTTACAAGGATGCCCTTGCACACAGGATGTAATTAACACAGATGAGGGAATCGGTTGTCTCTTTGAATGCCCAAACTGGGGCTCCCTGAAAACTCTAGTGTTAGCAAGGGAAAAATTAAGGTTAATATTACTTGAAGCAGAGTATTTGACTGTAGTAGATAGCTAACTCTGCCCTTGTCTATATTGATAAAAGTCCCCTGGACCTCAAAGGATCCATACAATCAAGTTCAAAGTGGATGCTGATATAAATAAGGATCCTAGACTCCTCGTGTCTATCTCCATATATGTGTCCATGACAGCACAAACACTCCAACTCATTACTGGGTTTGCCTTTTGAGTAGAAAAATGTATTTTGCAGGAAATTGATCTGTGCTTTTTAGCTGGCTGCCTTTGTCACTTTGACAAAGAACTGCATATTCAGGCTGATATATATTTGATTCTACAATGATCCTCAAGTAACGTAAAGTTTCTCTAAAATGAGATAACACTTTGGAATTCACTCTACCCAGTTCAGTCAGGAACTATTTATGTGCTTTTTATGTTGCAATCAATAAAGTAGCATTACTATAATATAGTGTTGATATGATAAGAATTAAAATAGTCAGGTCTTTGGATATACTTCCTGAACCACAAGCAAATGTACAATTGAACTACAGACAGGACATGAAATACTACACCGGACACCAAGTTCCACAAAAGACTATTCCCACACTTTCTGTTTAATTCTCATGTAAGGCAACAAGCTATTAGAGAGATGTGATCATAACTGTACTCTAGGGCTACATTATGATGAGAATCTTGTCCCAGGCAAAAGCTGACCTGGGAAAAACATGCATCAGGGGACATGGAGAGTAGTCACCTTGACAGCAATGAGAGTAAGCATAATCAGGTATAGTAAATACTGAAAGTGTCAACATAAAAGTGCTGTTCCTGAAGCTGAATGTCTACTATGGAATAAATAGAAAAAAGCACCCAACTGTTTGGTGCTATTTAGGAGAAGAATTTTATAGCAGTGTTATAGTTAACTGAAATTATCCTCTCTTACGATGTCTCAAAATGTAAGTGATAGCTCATGTACATTTTAAGTAGGCCTTTGTGTGGCAAGCTGTTATTGCAAGTAAAGCAATGTGGTTTGAACACTTCCTCTTTCATACACTTAAGGTTTCTATATTTAAGACATTTGAATGTACCTTCGGTACCATGTGATCAGCTTTGCACAGTGACTGAGGGTAAAACGCAGATGATAATCATCTCTGTCTCTCCACACTATTATGAACACCAGGGCTTTTGGAGACTTAGATGAATCCAGTACTATTAATAGGAGCAACCATTGTATACTTTGATGAGAAAATGTACTCAGGAGCACTTCTAACTTGAACTGCTGTTACCTGTGCTAGGGTGAGATGCATAATAGACCTTCCAAAGTACTCACATCCCACAATTCTATGTCAAAGGAAATGCACTACTTCAACACTTTATCTCTTGCCACTCTTTTGCACTGAGAACTGAGTCTGCCTTCTAGTTAAACAAATACGTATGGAAGCTCTTGGGCAAGATATGGTATGAGTTTGAGGAATGAGCAATTAGGAAACATAAGACTAAAATCCTGCTCGTGGATGAAGATGCTAGTTTTTCTTGTAAAAAATGTAAAGAAGGTTGTGTTCAGTTTTTTCCCATTCACCAATGATCTCTACTCCCAACAACTTGTCAAATAAGTCAAATAAGATTTTCTGTTCAGTGTCGCATTTGATATCCTTTTTGGAGAACCAAACCCAATACATTCTGCTCTTGTCCATGTCCTTCTGTTTTGACAACATCCTGTATTTTGTCCAGATAGTTTACAAAATACTTTGTAGCAGGGCAAAGCAATGGCATGAAGATACTGATCTGCAAATAGTCCTTCTGACAAGATTGAATAGCCTTGGCTGAAGCAGAAAGACAGGAATAGTTTTCACTTAGTACCTAATTTTTTACTTCTCCTCTTTCCCTTCCCTTTCTGTTAATGGATTAGTTATGCACTTTTATTGACATGATGAAATAACAGCAATGATTTGGTATCTTATCAGCATATCATAGCTTGATATCTGATTTTGTGAGTTTCTTACACTTTAAATCAAGAATTTACCTATGGATCGGTACCTTTACATGAATAAAAAGTAGAATAGATTATATGCATGAGTACGTGTTACAGTCATCGATTTAATATAAAAGTTATCTTTTACTTCTACATAAATTTATAAAATACTCTCTGTTAGTTGTCAATCAGTACTTACTTGTTTGTCAACTGCCTTTGACTGGCTTGGGTGAATGCATGAAAATGAAAAAGCTACTTTATTTGGACTGAATCACATGTCATGTTAAATTAGGAATGTGAGCTGCTATGGAGGAAACATTAATTAAATCAGGGAGAACTGTGTGCTCAAACTTTGAATGCATTTAGAACTGCTCTAGGGTAAAAAGAAAACAAAACAACAAAATGAGAAAACAATCCCATCCTAAATTATATTCAGAAAGCTGTAGCTAGAAGCAGACACAGTCACAGGCAGAAATCTGCCAGCTTGATACCAGTTAGATACCAGCATATCACTAAGTGGATTTTGTGTTCAATTCCCCAAAGTTTTTACAGTTGCTTGATTGCCAGATGTTCAGTGGGTGTTTATGGCCATATGAAAGAAAGACATAACACTATATATAGGTGTGTATATATATATGTATATTTGTAGTGGGAAGGATCAATGTATCATTTATCATTATCATAAAATACATCTTTTTTTAATACTATCAGAGAATAGAGAAACAGAAATTTCCCTAATATTTTAAGCTTTTTTTCTAGAAATAAAACTTATTTTAAAAGGAAATATCTCTGACAAATAAATCCATAGGTTCCTTTCAAAAGAAATGTTTCAACCCCATAAAAGACAAGTGTCTTGATTCCAAGCAAGTCCTTGCTGTCAGCATCATGTAAACAACATAACTCAACAGGATCAGCGTGTTATGGCCAGTGTAATGAGGAAAGACTATGATTTATGGGACATGAAGAATGAATGACTCTGTTGCTTTACAATGATACCTGTGGAATGAAACATAAAAAAGGGAGAGTACCAATACAGCTTGAGCTATTGCAAGTGTGCAACATTTAAGTTTTTTCTTAATATATGGGCACAGTTCAATTACTAAAAAGCACATCATGATGAAGGTGGGGGTAATCAAAGATTTACGTTCAAAGGCAGCATGTAATTAAATTGGAGCATTTTTTTTTTAGTAAGGGATTTTAAAAGTAAGTGTGAAAATCAGGTTTTCATTTTATTTTTTGGTGTTTTGCCAGAAAAGAATTTCAGACAATTCTTAGTGCATTGAAAAAAGATCAAACTTGTGTATCTGGAAATATATTTTAGCTGTATTAACATGCATTAAACATTTAGTTTTTTATTTATATCTCCCCCCAGGCTTTCATGAAAATTTACGATTAAATCCCAAAACCATAATTTCTCTGGTAAATAATTTGTGCATTACAGGAGTTAATTTAGTTGACTTTTTCTGAAAAGACTGTGATGCTGACAGCTTGTTTTATGCAAATTATGTCTGAAGGAACCAGTCACACAAAACTGGTCCTAAGAAGAACAGTAGAAAAATTTGGTATAGATAATTGTTCTACATTGTGGTTTTCCATATGTCCCTGGTCATTATGACTAAGAAAAAATCTCTCATGGTCCTATATTGCTAAGAACAAATTTCTCTTCCAAAGACTTACATTTGTTTATTCAACTGAACATTTCAATTTAAAAAAAATGCAGCAGATGAGACATACATATAAAGTGGTCATCTGAGAAAAATATATACTTTATACACAAAATATGAGGAAAATAACAGTACTAAATCTACATATGGATTTAGTTATGTTGCTTTACTTTCAGCATGACAATTTTATATGTTTTTGTAGAGAGGCCGTCACATAGTGTTACCAAGAGGGGTTATGGCCACTACCTGAATGGAGGGGTAACCCAGGTTCTTGTCAATGTGATCTCTTGGGATCAGAGTGGATTAGAGTGAAATGACACTGAATTATTGCTGTTTGTAAATATATGTTTGTAAGGTTAAATTTTAAAACAATATGGTTGCAATAGAAAGCAGGTATGTATCCACGTTGATGATTTATTTTTCCTATCAGAACGGGAAGGAATAAAAAGAAAAACGCATGCTGGAAAGTAAAATAGAAAATAACTGAAAAATAAAGGCTGTTCCTAAGTACAAACTGTTGAATGAAAGTAACAAATCAATGAAAAGAAGTTAGTTATCTTCAGGACTCAGGAATAGTCTAATATTTACCAAATGAAATTTCTTATTTGTAGCCTTAGGATCTGCAAATCAAGATTTCTCTCAATCTATATGTTTTTATTTCACTTCTAGAGCAATTGGAGCAGGGATTTTTACCTCGGTGAAGTATTAGGAGTTTCATCAAAAGCTTGAAATTCATCGTTTTCCTGAGTACCAAAACGGTACTTTTTGCTTCTTCATAATAAAAGCTAAGAAACAGTTAGTAAGGGGGTATTTTTTTTTAATAATTAAATCCCCTGTTAATTGAAAAATATTCCTGTGTCTATAATCCTTTTGGAAAAACTCTTGTCTGCTTCCTTCAATATTTGTTGTTCAAGATAAATGATGTAAGCCATGATAAAACTAAGCAGAGCTCGTATCTTGATTGGAGTTTACATTGTGAAGGAAGCTTTAAACAATAATACTTTGCAGATCTTACAAAGCCATGGAAATATAGTGGCACAAAGCCTCTGGCAGTAGTTGAAAAGTCCAGTGATCCCAACACCCTATGGTATAAAAAGCAGTCTGTGTAATGAGCAGAGTTTCCTCAGTTCAACAGGGAGTGAAATCAGCGCCTTGGTACTGGGAGAACATCTCTAATGCCTGCAAATCCTCTATTGCCACATTATTCATTCCCCTCCCTATAAACACTCTTACAGCTGCTTCATTCACTCTGCAGAAAGTCTCTTCTCCAGATGGTGTGGGTGGCCTACCAGAGGATGTTGCCAAATCAGATTCTGTTGCAAGAGGTCCAGGGCTGGGGAAAGCATGAAAGGAAATTCGGTCTCCTCTGAAAATGTGGAATGCCCTTGTGAAGGACACACAATTTTTATTTTTTTTTTTTTTTCAGTGGGAAAGTTACTATTCTAGTCTGGAGAATAAAAACATCAGTGAAGGGCTACAGCAGTTAATTTTCTCTTTGCTCTTATTTCTCAAAGTTTGTGTAACTACTTACTCCCACTGGGTTAGATGAACTAGACCTGAGGTAGATGGAAATTATCTTGTTTCTTCAGCATCTGTTGGTCTGTGGGGATAAAACCTTTTGCCTTCAGTAGAGATATTGAGGCCAATTCTGTGCTAACCTGTATCCTGTGCAATTGCACAGAGGCTAACCAGACCAAGCAAGGTGCGTGCTTGGGAAGACAGCGATGTGGATGCCTGGTTATGCAATAGTTGGGGAGTTTTTCCACTTGCCATAGTGCATACAGCTGGGAAGGCTATTCATTAACACTGTTTCTTTCAGAATCCCTCTGAACTCAGGATGTCTCTTCTTTTTGGAGTGGTGAAAAAACAAGTGCGCTATTATTACAGTTGTTGACACTGTCTTTTATTGGCATGAATAGAGATTATTTGGACAGCAGCAGTAAATGATGTGCAGTAAATCCATCAGGCCAAATTGGCAGAGATTATTAACTAAAGAGACAAGAGCGTTTTTCATCTGAAAATAAATGCACACAATGTGGTAGCTATTGTTGTTTGCATGGGGAGAGCCTTTTCATGGTTTTGATCCCTGAACATGAGTGGGGGAGCATTTAATTGCGGGATGCCTTTTACAGAACACACATTTTAAAACAACAAACATTTGTCCTGGTAAAACAAATGACAGTTTCTGTAATTATTTCTTCATGTGCCACTGAATGCTCAAATAAGGAGCTCCTTATTTTCTGCTACAAAATATCCATCTAGTGAATATTCCAGCTCCTAGACTTCAGGTCTTTATGTTCTTTAGTAAAACATGTAATGTCCTATAATTTGTGTATTAATCTATTGCTGGATTTTACTAATCTTTGATACAGGGGGGAATCATGCTGCAACACTGTGACTCTACTTCCAGGAGTCTCCCACAATGAAATGAAGGCACTTGGTTAAATAGAAAAGAATCTGCCAGCAACCAGGCCTATTATTCATTTAACTGAAAGAGCTGCTGGTTTTCCCTCTTTTTCTAACTTCCTCCGGGTTTGGAACCTGCTTCAAAAAACTTGCAGGTCTGCAGTTCTGCCTATCACTTGAGAATATATTAATTACATAATTTTTGGAATACTTAGGATAAAAATAAGTTTTCATTCTTTTTTCTGCACTTAAAATAGACATAGAGGAATAGTTAAATTTCACTATTAATGAGGTCAAATGTTCATGATGTACCATTACATCAGTGCAGCAACCTCACCTTGATCTTATTCCAACCACACTCTGGTTACTGACTCTCCCTCTAGAAAAAAGGAATAATTATCTTTGCAGCTTAGTCATATTTCCAAGTATAGGAAATCACAACAGAGACTTTATCGGAAATACATTTACCTTTTGTCAGTTTTTAGCTGACCACATTTTAATCAGTCATACTCTGGCAAAAGATGTACACACAGAGCAGATCTGAGGAGTTAACATTACAGCTGGGAAAAAAGTCCCCAGGGAATGGAGCTGCTTCTGGTGTACAGAGCTGATCTTTCTGCCAACAGTTTTTCTGCAGGATATAGCAAATTGCCTTCAGGAGAAAATTCAAGGAAAAAGTTTGTTTAATTATGTTTACCACCCTTAGGTAAATATATCTATATATTAGTCATTAGTAAATGTCCCAACTCTCATTATAACACACTAACCTTAAGATAAATGGTTGCTCCAGAGTCTTGATATACTACCTCATTCAGTGACTGCTCTATAAACCCTCTTTTAATTTTCCCCTGTAACTCAACTTGATAGCAATTCATTCTAAGCAATTTTCTTCAACCCATTTTCTGTTCTAGGAAACAAGTTTGTATAATGGTGTTCTTTCTTTGTGTTATTCAGACACTTGAAAATGTCAATCTGCTCATGTTCATTTTTTGTTATTAGATTCTTTTTTCTCTACCGTTTCTAATCACCAAAAATACTTCTTTCATGCAGCTCAACACCTATTTAAGTGCTACCTCTTTTATTCCTTTGGAACAGAAGGAATGAGTGATTAGGAACACGTATTAATTATCCTTGTGCGGATGAGAGGGTGAAACCAAACATAGGCTTTAGAATAGCAGGTGGAATTATATTAAGAACTTTTATCACTCATTCCTTCATTTTTAACTGCTGTCTAATACTACACTAAATAAAAATTTAAGTCGTTCAAGGCAAAGTTTTAGGTTCTTTCTTAAAATGATACTTGCTTCTAAATTTTTATGTTGTATTTTTTTTAAAAAAACTATGTTAAAGACGTTAAATATTTTATGAAGTTCAAAAAGCATCAAGTCATCCTGTGATGTTGGCCATCTCCTAGTAGAAACTCACACAATACACACAGATGTAGGTATAAACAAAAGTAAAATATCCACTTACTTCTGAACCCAAGATTCCAACAATAATTGGCTTCCTTTCATCTCAACAAAGAATAGAAGGGACAGAAAATTATTTCAAATGCAAGATCAGGTAAAAGTCATTTCCCAAGATTAAAAAGTTTCTTAGTTCCACAGTCATCAAGAATAAATACTGGAAAAATAATGTGCAAAAAACCGCTCAATAAAATTCCATTTCTCATTATCTTCCTCAGTAAAAACCCCAATAATTAAACCCACATCAAACAAATATAGTATGTAAGTCCCCACTGGTCATGAGCAGAAAATTTCAAAGAGTTTACTATATTTAAGATATCTGAGGCTGCAAAATGAGAAATATCAGCAAGCTCAGAATTTTGTGATTTTCATTTCTCTTGGGAGTGCACTACAGGAGGGGTAACCTGTAGTTTCTCCTCCACTGGCATGTGCCCAGCCTCCTAAGCTGTGTATAAGATATTTTTTCCCCATTCAAGTCTAAGCACAACTGAATGGAGAATGTAATTAATGTGTCTTCAGATATAAGAGAAGCAGTTAAGCCCACCATTGTGCCTGACTCATTACTCTAGAACTATAATTTCCAGCTAGAAAATAAAAAGCACAACACTGAAAGAAGAAGCTCTTGGTTAGAATATCTACTTTCCCTATCTGTGAACTGATGGGAATCCACAAACTGAAATTTTTAAAAGAACCTTTAGCTTTTTAAACAACTTTATTGCATTTTTATGTTTTCTTCTGTCCAAGTTTTCTAAGTAAAACAACTTACTTCCTATGAACTTTTTAAATGACCCAACTGAAATGCAGTGGGATATGTTAATTTGCAGATTTTTAATGTGAGACAAGTCAGTGAGTGGGCTCAGAAAAAGCATATCAGTTAAAAAAGGGAGAAGCTATTTCCTTAAGTAGCTCTTTCAAATGGGATGGAAAGAAGTCCTTGCAGTCTTTGTAGGAATTTTTTTTCCTAAAATGTCTGATCTTAGACATCTTTAAGGATTTTCAAGAGTCACACATGAATAAAACAATACTGGACAGAATATGAGATCATTTTTAATAATAGGTAACCTGATAGCATTATGTATCTGAGGAAGATTTAATAGATAAGAGAATGAAAATTGATGTCAACTTTAATGATGCAGAGAAAGTGCTATGTCAGCTGGAAATCAACTAATTTTTATTGTATGCTAGGAGTAACTAATTGATTGTGTGTAATTTTTTTTGTTCAGTAAATTATATATTCATCCTGGTATAAATCCAAATTTATTACCTGAACCAGGAACACTTAATTAAAAATTTATGGTAACAGATTTCTGTGTTATATGCATTTTCTGTGTTGAGGCTGTGAGATGCTTTGGGAGGATGAGGAATGAAGTGGAATGCCTCATGCCATGGATCAAAACAGCACACTCCTGCAGTTTGTCTTGAAGGACAAACCTGTTTTAATCCTTCACTATGAGCTAGACCACTGGGAATGACAGATAAAAACCTCTGAACTATCACTTTTATTTGGCAGCTCTTTTATTTGTCTACTCCAAAGACTCTAGGTGTGGACCAAGATCTAACTGCAGGAGCAGCTGTTCATCAAAACCAGAAATACACTGATATTTCTCTTAATCAACTTATCATGTAGGCAGAAGGTGAGACATGATGCACAGAATGCACTTGGGGCAATCGCAAGGACTCGACACTTCGGTTAAATAACCAATGTGTTATTTTTCACTTTACATCAAGAAACAGAAAAATGTTTGAGCCACAGTAATCTGATGAATGGTAACAAGGTGCTTTTTTTCCCCTCACATGGGAGGTACAGCCTAGGAGAGGTAGGAAAATATCATAGAAACTCAAAAACAACTTAAAATGTTCTAGTTCTTCAATGAAGGGCAATAGATACCTAACTAGAGGAGAACAGATCCCTTTGAGGGTCTTGAATGAGAATACAAGTTTCTTACATTTAAAGTAATCAGGTTTTTTCTACAAATTCTAATAAGTATGAGCAGCACAAAACTTTCATTTATGGAAGACAAAGGAAAAGGAGTTTGCTAAAAATCAAAATCGCCTGGATAGTTTTAGCTGGAAATGTGAATACTTTGCTGGAGAGACTGCTGCAGAATTTATTTGTGATTTACATGTGAGGACTACACTGTATAGGAAAGTGCCAAATTGTTGGCAGTCTTGACTCACAAATAATGAGAGAGGAAGGTATTAATAAGAAGTTGAAAATAGGTTTTTTTGGTCAAAAAAATTCAGACCTCTGGGGTGAATTTGAGCTGATGGTGAAGTTACAAGATGGGAGTGGCAGATGTGTGATTCATGCTCCTAGAGGCAATAGTTGAGATGAGCAGTGGATGAGAAATAAATTTTACAAAGACAAAAAGATCCAGGACAAAACTGAGTGAGATCCCACAGAACAGCTAGATGGGGAGCTGCTGTAATACATTCTGAAGGAGTGGTTGCATATAGGAGGAAAAGCTGCAGAAGGCCAAGGGACTGAGGATAAAGTCACTGCAGGCTGAAGAGGACGCAGAATTCTTGCACATGCCAGGCATTTTGAACAGTTCAACAGCAAGCTGTATCCTAAACATGAATACAACTAACATGGAGAAGTTCAGCTGGGAATACGGTGAACGTGAAGCCTGCATTGACAGATATGAGGAGAAATCAGCATGAGAATTTCAACAAGGATGTTTTGTACCCTAGGAAACCCTGAAATCAATAGCTGCCAATGGAGAAGTCAAGAGAAGCAAAAAGATGAAGAGAAGTGATTTCCTGGTGAATAAGGCAATTCACCAGGAAAGGCAGAGAGCTCCTGAGGAGCCATCAGTACTGGTGATGGGTGCCTGGTGCAGGGAGGACCATGAGGATGATGCAGAAACAGAACAAGCAACAGCTGGGAGCAGAGGACTGAACTGGTACCAGCTTGCTTTCCCCAGCCCAACTATACCAACCTCAGCAGGGATCCTATCTTAATCTTGCATGTGCACAGTATTAAATGAAGCTTTCCAAGGTGAAGAAGATATAAACAAAACAAAACCAACCCACCCCCCATCCCCCCCCCCCCAAAAAAAAAAAAAAAGAAAGGCAACAGGGAAGCAAAATAATAGGGCTAAATGGGGATAAGCAAGCCTGGTGTTTTTTTTTGCCAGTTTTCAAATTAATGAGATTAGAATAAAAAGCAACAATTACAAGCCAAATGGCCTAATATCATCTATAATATCATTCTTACAGGCAGAGAGTTTAGCAACAAACGACTGCAGTTGGATTTAGATATTAAAAATTGTAGCATTTCTATGATTTTCCTCTCTGTGTGCGCAAAGGTAATTTTCTTTCTTTTATATCTTTTGTTCAGGGAGTTCTCTAAATTTACTGTTATTGTTACAATTTACTCCTTCAGACACAGATATGTAGATGCATTGGATCCATAGCCAGATCCATGGATCAAATGCATCCATGATAGAATTCCTTTCCCACTGGAAGGGGGGAAAGGAGGGAGAATGGCCATGGTGGAGGGAAATGCTACTAAAAAAAGCAGTCATCACCTCTTCAGCCTGTGCTCAGATTTACTGTGTTCAGGGAGTCAGACTTACAATGCTGACTTTCTCAACTGTGCAGACTTCTGGCAGTCTTGGTTTAAATTTATTTTCACATTCGTTTTATCAGACAACATGCTTTATCATGCTTATTTCAGTGTTACTCTTTTGCTTAATATCATGGCTTTTTATTTATAAAGCCTAAGATAAATTTATTTAAAATACCCATGTATCTACACTTACACAGGGAAATACTCCACCAAATTTGTCTTGCTGAATTAATTAAATATTTCTTTGAGTTTCTCTCTTAAAAGTTTGTTAACAGACTCCTGGAAAGCTGCATACAATTTTATCTTTTTTTTTTTTTTTTTAATCTTGACAATAGCTTAGCCAAGTTTTATAGCTACTTTTCAATCTCATCTTCTCCAAAGGACTTGGATACTGAGTACTGAGGGATGGAAGTGTCAATTATGAATTCATCCTCATCCCCAAAAAACTATTTCCTCTTATTTTGTGTGTTTTCTCCATTTCTCAGGCACTAAAATGCATAGTTACACTAAATACAGTTTAGTTTAGTTTAAGAAAGGATGTTTTCAGCTGAGATCTTATTTCCTGAAATTCAGGCTTTGCAGTTCATTCTTGATGAGATGAGACCTGAAATACTGATTTTAGTTCCCATTACAGAGTTACATGGATTTAAAAGAAGAGTGACCACATCATGAGTGGAATCTTCTTAAATGAGCTGAATCCCGTTGTGAAGTACCAAATTCCCTCTGCTAAGTGTCACAGATACTTTATCTCACCTACATCTGAGCATGGCACAAGTGAAATAAAATGAATAAGCTCACGTTGCATAACATCCATCAGACATATCTTTGTAGTGTCCATATCACGCTCAGGTCTGCAGTCAGACTGATTAAAAAAATTTAAGGCCCTGTCTTCTTCTGGTTAATAGACATCCTAAAAATAGGACAAAAAGTGAAGTAACCCTCAAAATCAATACATCATTTAAATTGCCATGATGTGAAAATACCAAATGCCCAAACACAGGTATGAAGTTTATAATGTGTTAGATATTTGCATCCTGGCACGATGAATAATGGCAGGCAGATATTTAAAAACCAAAATGACAAACCCTTCTCTGGCAATTTGCCCTGTACCCAACCAACACCAGTCACCTCATACCCTTCTACAGGAAATCAAATACTCTGGGACTTGCTCTGTGGCTATATTGGAATTCCTTTATGGGCTAAGACTTCTGATATCAGTTATATATTTTTAGTGTTTGTTTATAGGGCATTTTATGAAGTCATAAAACAGACTGTGGGTACCCTGGCAAGGTTGCCAAATTTCACTGTGACAGCTAATGTTCTGCAGTATGATCCATAATTCTCTTCTGGAACAGGCTTAAAATGAGAAGGAAAAAAAATCTCTGTAGCTTAGTAGAAAGTTTTGTAAGATTAGAGTTTTATGAGACTAGAAATTTAAGTTGTACATATTCTGCTATTTAAGTTTCCAAGCCATCCATCAGAGATGACATTTAAAATATCCCCAAGCCATCATTTAAAATAGTTATTTAAAGTAATTCTCTTATTTTGCATCACGTTTCAAGTAATTCTTTAATCTTACCTCCAAAAATGTTCTCCATCAGGCAGAAGTAGTATTTATTGGAGATGAAAAATGCCATACTTTCAAGAAACAAGAGTTGTGATTTTATTGTCAAAATGAATGCCTGTTAGTGGGGCATCACTGTGCTAGAGTGGGATTTCAACTGTGGCATTAATCTGGTGCTCAATGACATAAAAAGACATAAGCCAGAAATACAAGAATGGCTAATTGATTTTCTGTGCTTTTAAGAGACACCTCTCAAAGAAAATGGCCTGCCACTTGCAAGAATAGATTTCCTTTATAGTCACCCTGACCCTATTGCAGTAAATTCATGAGGACAGAGCTGCAACAAATTAATTTTCAGGATCTTCAAAAAGTGGCGGTTGCATGTACAAAATGCAAGGGAGATCATTATTACAAACTCTACAAATGAGGTCTTCAATCACTTTTCAACCCTGTTCAGCATGAGAGGAGAGTTGGATACAGAGCAACAGCACCTGGCTGGTGTGCCTGTGTCTGTAACACAGTGAGGCTCCATCTGACACTGAGGTCCAATTACATCTTGGGAACCAAACTAAAAATTTTAAAAGATAGGAGAAGGTAATACACACACTCTCAAGGATTGAAGCTAAGAAGAGGAATTTAATTGAATCAGTTGGTATCGTGCTGCACAGTGTTGTGGTGACAGAAGGTTCACTGAATTCTCCTTTGAAACAGAGTACACATTGATGGTTGCAGTTGATGCAGGAAGGGAACTTCTAAAATTTATTTGTGAGACAGCAGGAACTTGGGTTTGCAGTTAAGACATAGGATATGATCTTCCTCCACCACCATCACCTTCTCCTCATTTTATTAATAAAAAGCCTAAATCCCGGCCTACATTATGACTAAAGAGGTGAGACAGAGTACCCTGGATGCTCCCACATGGTTACAAACATCAGCCAATCACAGAGGAAAAAACACCCTAGAAAATCCCAAGCTGGATTACAAATATATGACTACAGATAAAGAACCACAGAATTACAGAATCACATTTGGTTTGGAAGGGAACTTAAAAGTCATCTAATTCCAGCTATCTCATCATGGAGAAATGCCTTCTACCAGACCAGGTTGCTCAAAGCCCCATCCAGCCTGCCCTTGAACATTTCTAGGGATGGGGCATCCACAACTTCTCTGGGCAGCCTGTTCCAATGCCTCACCACCCTCACAGTAAATAATTTCTACCCAATATTTAACTCAAAACTGTGTTCTTTCAGTTTAAAACTTCTCTTTGTGTCCTATCACTATCTGTCTGGATAAAAAGTCGCTCTCCAGCTCTTGTAAGCCCCTGGCCACCACAAAGGCTCCCCAGAGCCTTTTCTTCTCTATGTTGAACAGCCCCAACTCTCACAATCTCATGTTCATTGGAGAGCTGCTCAAGCCCTCTGAGCATTTTCATGGCCTTCCCCCAAACTCATTCCAGCAGCACAGTGGCAGGTGAAAAGGCAGGAGCTGTTATTTGGCATAGAGTGGCCCAGGATAAGGCTTTGACTTGTGCATACATTATTTTCATTCACCTGCAGGTGTTAATTTAATGAAAGTACTGCTGGGAGGACTTCCAGACAGTCAAACCACACATCCTTCCTGTCTGTCTAACACCTCTGAGTGGGTTCCTCATCTGCTGCAGCTAGAGGCAGAGGTTTCTGCAGAGTGGTGACACCAAAAGGTATACTAAGGACTGGACATGCAGATTTCCTTAGCAGGAAATGTATGCATTTGTTACTGTGGTCCTCATCTGTGAAAGCCACAGAGCAGAGATAAAAGGGTAGTTAAAGAGAATGGTTTTCCATGAATGCCAGGATGAGGATGTTATTGGATTGTTATTGTTCATGCAAATAATTGAGCTATCTATGATCCCTTGTCAATGGTTAAGAAGTCCCATCACACTAGGTACACCTGCAGTTCCCACCAGCCAGTTACAAGCAGAGCATGTCAGAAAGTCTAGGCCCAGGAGATGTGCATAGCAATTCAAATTTCAGAGTTAACACCAGTGATTTATAGGTTAATTTATACACAAGGTGTTAGACAAAGAAATCTCAGCTGTCCTTAGATACTTCCCAGGAAAGGTGTGCCGAGCTGGTGCTGTAGATGAAGGCTTTCACACCGGGTTGGGCAATGTAGAAGTATAATTTTCCTGCATTGTTACTTTCAAATGGTGTAAATCAGAGGAAACTCACATCAAGAAGGACAGATATGGCTATGTCCTTGGTGTATGGAAGATCTAGACCATGTCCAGCAATGATGCTGGTCTGAAATTACCTGTCAGACTGAGTTATCAATAACCTGCAAATCAGTAAGCCATTTAAAAATTTCATTGCACTGCAGAGAAAATAAGCTAGATATAAAAGCTCCAATTGTTTGGCTCCAGTTTGAAAATAAATACGGTGAAAAATAAAACTGAGAAAGCTACTTAAATTCAGTTTGTATAAAACATGCATAGGCAATGAAAATTTAAGTGAGGTCTTAAACAGCATCAGCTCTTTTCTTCTCCTTTCATTACTCAGAAGTGAAATGTATTTAATGTAGCCATATACTTTCTAAGGACAAGATATGCAATGCCCAAAACAGGCCCTGAAGACTCTGAACACCTTTTGGAAAATCAGGTGTAATTCTTTTAAAAATGTTATTAGCCTTTGTTACTAAATGAAAAATACAAACATTTCAGTGTCTTATGAAATGATCTTAAAATCAAATCAATTACTTGCCATGTCCATATTTTCTTGCTGTTTCTTTTGACATATTTCATGTTTAAATGCTAGATTCTGTGTGTAGTGGGGGTTTTGAGGACTCAAGCAGCTAGCACTCAGATTGCTAAAAATAGAAATTCAGGATTTTGAGTGATAAGTAAACTTTCTTTCATTAAAATATATTATGCTTCCTTATATTTCTTTATTTATTCCTTTTCTTCAGGCACGAGCTCTTGCAAAGAAAATATTTGATCAGGATAACAATAACTTAATTTTAGACTTCACAGCTTAAAAAAAAAAAAAATAAAAGGAGGAACTCAACACATTCATCTAATTCATATCACATAATACCCTCCCTTGAAGAACTGCTTTTATGTAGATTTCTGCCAACTTCACCATTGAAAACCTACTTTTAAATTCCCGTCAGGTGCTTTCTGCTTGAAGGGCTCCAGTGTGTGGGTGGCTGTTTTTTCTTGTATGTGCCATGATGAGTCTCCTCCTCAGAGAGCTGGGGGAGGAGGGAGGAGGGAGTGTTTTTCCTCTTTTCGTTTCACACCACATTTGTAAAATGAGAGACAAAATGTCCTACCTCCTGAGAAAAACTGTCCTGGAAAATTTTAATGTTCCAGGAAAAAACCCTATCAATCTAGTTTATGTGCTGGCAATTAATATCATACTACCCATCTGCTATTAATATCTTGGTAATTTGGATTATTGTGTAAAAATCTGTAATCTGGATCTGTTTATATTTCCCTCTTCTAGATGAGATGAAAGATGGTAATTTCATCTTATCTAGCTGGAAATCACGAGGCAATATTCCCTGACTTTGGGTCTAAATGGGATGGAAAAGGTTTTAAAGAACCTATTGACAAACACGATGTTTATAAAACCAGATCACACACAGCTTTCTAAGTAATAGATGTTGTTACCTTTTTATTTGCTTTATTTTATCTTCAAAACAGATTAAAATGTCCTGGTAGCATGTTGTGTAAATTCCACTTGGCAGAAGTTTTTTGTAATAATGTACACTTTAAGGGGAGAAATCTTTATAAATGAGTGTGCAATGGAAAATATGCAATTGGAACTCTTTAAAATATTTCCCTTTCAAGCCAAGGTTCAAGTTTAGGTTCATCTCAGCCCCAGTTCAAATTCATGAGCAGTTTGTACACTGAGGCTCTGAGTGGGGAGTCACATCAGGATATCCCAGCAGCAACAAGGGTGCAGTTCAAGGACCAGCCCTATGCTCCCTTTGCACTGAATGAGGCTGTAAAGTGCCTCAGCCTGCCATTGCTCCTCACCAGGTCACTGTGCTTTATTTGATCAGTCATCAGTCAGAGAGCCCAACACTTCTAATTTGCTTCACGCATAACTCGCTGCCCACCATCCCCTTAATAACATTTTCTTCTGGTTTTCTCAATAGTAGAGAAAGCTCTGTGATATGTACTCATATCACAGTAAATGCATAACATTACTATTCCCTGTGCAGTTACATCCTAGGTTTCAAGCTAACAAGTTAATGGCGTAGAAGGAAAATGAGTCTCAAAAAAGGCAAACTTAAAAAGGTGAAAATCACATATTTTTTCAGTTCTTCTGGTTCAGAAACTGAAGCCATGTTAGTCATCCTGTGTTAACTGTGCTCCTACCTTTACCTCTGCTGACTCTGAGCAGTGGGTTCTTGCTCATCAGAGAGATGCTGTTAAGAATTGCCTGGGTGTGAAGAGCTGTCAGCACAGCAGAGGGTAAACGCACAATTCCCTTCTGCTCTTAATGACTCAGAGATGGATTTTGGGTCATAATTTTTTAAAAAAGGGAGTCTTGAGTGTCACCATAGGTAACCTACTGCTGCTGTCAAAAGAAAGTCGCCTGTGTGGGTCAGCTTAACTAAGTCTCGTTCCCACTGCATTTCACCCCATTGCTCTTTTTGTCTGACTCACTCTCTCTCTGGCAACGCCCCGGCTAGAGGGCTGGGCACTGCCTGCAACTCCTTCTTTATCCCCCTCTCCCACAGTCTGAGCTCCCTCCTGGCTTTACCAAGCACCATGTACTCTCAGCCAGGCCTTATTTATATTTTACTGTGTGTTTTGCTATTTGTTTGTAGCGTGCTTTTGAATGCCTAGGCTGTTCATGAGAATAATGAGAAGCAGCCCGTCCTCATTGTCTCTGTTCCCTAATCAGCACTGAAAAGATGCTGAAAATCTCCTGGGTTAGCTACAAGAAGCTGGGCCAGCAATGTGTGCACTTTCTTGTAGCTGGCTTGAGAGTTGGAGACATTCTCCTCCTAATTAAGAAACATAAACTCCGCTACCTTAATTACAGCAAGATGCAAACTATAAAGATGTGAGCACCTACATACTGATACAGTTGTGTACACCTGAGAGAATGCATTTATGTCATTGGATAGGGAAGAGAAAAAAATCATACCCTCTGACAAAATGTGCTGCTGCATAATCCTTCTGCAAATGAAGCCTCAGGCTCATTCTTTCCCAACAGCTGCCTCTGGCTCTCTCTGCTTGATGAAAACTGTAGCCTGTCAGTGCAAGGATTGGGTTCCCCTAGATACCACCTGCAAAGCACGAGAGTGCTGGTGGATGCATATATAGGTGACCTGAGGATGGTTATTCCTAGGTTAAGCCAAGAGAAAAACATGGAGACTTTCAAGCTTTGCTGCTCCCCAGTGCTGGGCAGGGGGGTTAATAAGGTAGGGAGCAATGAGACAGATATTAGCAATTCTGCCTTGAAGTGAGCCTAAGGGATTCACTGGAGCAGATAAAATGTTAGGTGCTTCATCCTGCTGTATGGAGGCTGCAGTTAGGGATGTTGCAGGGGCTCAGATTCAGCCATGCAGTGCTGTGTTCCTTCAATGGGAGCCACCAGACTGTGCTGGTTTGAAAGCAAAACCAGTGAGACTCCCAGTCAGAGATACAATTTAATAGGAGGAGAGGAAAAAAGGTAAAATAAAATAAATGGAATAATACAACCTAACACCCTATTGGTCAGAGTGTTTGAAGCAGTCTAAAAGTAAGTCCTCCTGGAGTGGCAGATGTGGTTCCACTGGAGCAGAGATGATCTTGAGAGAGAAGGGTCCAGTCTTCCTCCAGGAATCCAGTGGAACCAGATAACTTGTGTTCCTGTGTCTCAGTTTTTATCTAGGTAGGAATGGTTGGCTCCTCCCACCAGGTGGAGCATCTCACAATGGAATATGTTGTGCCCTTAAGTGAGCCTTAATGGCCCATTAGCAGAAAATACCCCCTGGAGGGAGGACAGGTGGTGAAAGAGATAAGAAACAATGACCCACCTGGTTTTAACAGCTGCCCCATTATCAGAGGGCATCTGCCCCCCTCCCCCCAGAGTTACAAGAGATAAAGACAAACATCTCCGCAGCTGCTTTCAGCAGATGTAATAGAATATACATCCTTGGCTCCATAACTCAAGACACAGTCCCACAGGGGAGCACTCATCCCACGCACCCCCTTTCACTGCAGGACAGCAGCTGCCTGGCATGGGCACAACCAGACTCAGGTGGCATCTGTACCTGGCCCCAGCTCAAAGGCTCAAAGCAGGGAAACCCCCCATCCCATGCAGAGATATGTGCAAGGACAATTTTCCCCAGAGTTAATACCAGTTAATGCCATGAAGGTGTGCTTGGGGAATCAAGCGCTTCCTTGCGCAGATGCTGAGGGGGCTGGAGCACCTTCTGGGCGTGCTGGGGTACACTGACAGCTTTGGTGCTCTCCTGCACTACAGCTTAACATAAAAACAAGTGGCAGCCTGCTGGTTTTGTGTCTCTCCAGGCACAGAAAGCTGCATGGGACAGGGCAAGCTGGCCACCAAGGGAATCTCATTCCCTCATTTCCACAGCTGGTTTGCCTGGGACAGCTCAAGGGATGCACAAGGGACAATATCTTGGCAGGGTCTGCTCCCACACAACTGCTGTGTTCCACATAGGCCAGCAGATATCAAACAAGGACAAGAAGAGCCCCCTTCCTTTCTAGTAGCCAAGACTTGATCAAATCCAGATATGTTCAGCACATCAGAGGATTGCACCCATGGGATGCTCAAGGTCCCAAACCTGATTTTAACTGATGTTTGTCTCTGTTTGTGGCACTGACACTCTGGGAAGGATATTTCATTTGTTCTTCCCAGCTAGAAAGGTGTCTGACAATCCCCTGTCAGGGATTTTTATACATACCTCCCCCACTATATTTTTCCAGCTGTTACATTGCAATATTGTTGCTGTAATAGCCTGGTGTTGTACCTCAGTATGTTTTGAGATGTGTCTGAAAAGTGGGTCATAGGTGACTTGTATTTTAGAAGTGTTTTCTTTAGCTACTTTCAGTTGATGATACAATATTTCTCTTACAAAAAAAAAAAAAAATAAAAATTCTCCCCTCTTCCTTTCTCATTTTCTGAATTGCCTGTTCAGAGGAAGTAGAACTCTCACACACCTCGCCAGAGCCTTATTCCGAAGTAGGAATTATCAGTGTTTTGGGATTAATGATGACAGTGAGAAACTCTATAAGCACCAACCTTTATAAAACAAATTTGGCATACTGCAAGAGGTATTCTGGCCAAGGCTTTTTCTGTAAAAAATTAATGATGTCTCACTGTGAAAAAATCAAAATGGCCACTGTTAATGGAGCAGTACTAAGAAAGCAAAGGAGGGCAGTGACAGCAGAATCTGGCACACAGGGATATGCACAGAAGTGGGCTCTTTGGGTTTTCTCAAACTAAATTTAGGAAGTTTAATCTACCTTCTTTGTTATTGCTGTTCAGGAGGATCTAAGATGGTATTAATGATGAAGCAAAGTTTCACATGGAGATATAATGTAGAGCAATAAATGTGTTCCTCACCAGGGCTATTAGACCCTTTTTGAATGTAGAAGCACATTTAAGATACATATTCCCTATTGTGATGAAGTCATCTAGTTCTGTATATTATTCACATAACTGGTTTTGAACATACACTCACAAAGAACCTCCAAAGAGAGATTTATTTGAATGTGTGGTTTCCTAGCTCAATGCTATTTCTGGAAATATGCTTAGCACATTTAATATTTATCTCAGTAAAAAACACCTTCGATATTTCAAGGCAATTCATAGATAATGTATGAAGCTGTAGTTCTTATTTTAAAGAAATATTTCACCTGATGCTTCAAGTATTAAGAATTATGCTAATAGATAGCCATGAAAATGAAACGTGTTACAGGGACTGGGCAGGTCAGCTTAAGTGTGCCAACTACAGGAATTCATTTTCTCCTCTGAGAGCTCTAGACCTGACCTCCATCCAACATGGGAGACTCACTGGTGGATGTTGGATATGATTAGGCACAGCAGATTCTGTATTACTGTGTGAGTAAGAGAGCTGTGGCACCAGACAGAGGTTAATAGTTCCTCGATTTGATCCCTCCTTGAAAAGCATAATTAAAATAGAAACCTGCCATAAATCTTGCTAGAGGAGTTTCCCCAGTGAGTTGAGTTATTGGCTTCATGTGCACATTTGCACTGTTTCTCCAGCTTTCCCAACTTATGGCAGGGTAGAGCCAGGCCTGGATTTTCACTGTTGGTTGCCTATAAGTGTTCTCTTGTGTGAAGGGGCACAGAGAGCAGGAGAATCAACCATTTCTATATTTTGCAAAGCTCAGGTCAAACAAATTCCCTTGTATTGGGATATTCCCAGCCTGACAAAGAAGCAGATATGGCATAGTCCAGGCTTCAGATCTTCTTTTTTGCTTGAATGCAAGTGAGTTTTATATAAACCAGATTTATTTTATATATTTGTATCTATATCTATATATCTATCTACACCTACATAGATAGATGCATATATACATTTACATATACATATTATTTGTGTTTATTTATCATCCATCCATCCATCCATCCATTCACATTTCTCCTCCTGAATTCTTCTTCCCCTGCAGTATAAGAGAGAAGGGGATCTGTTAAATAGCTGTTCCTGGTATGAGTGTTCAAATACCATGTTTCAAATTAAAAATCAAATAAGATTTTATTTCCCCCAGGAAGACACAGAATATCTGACCTGATATGAAACATATATCAAGGTACAAATTGCATGGCAGAACCACCTGGACTGCTAATACAAGAATTCCTACTGAAAGTCCAATTTATGTAGTTGTTACTTCAGACCTGAACGATTTCACTGCTATGATGATCCTTAACTAAACTTAACTTAATATGCTCTGGATATCTGCCATTTCCTGGCTGGTTCTCCTTTTCTGCAGTAAGAGATCTTTGGAGTAAAGTTTACCAAGCAGCCATTTAGATTAAAAACAAGTTAGGACTAAATGTTTGTGTATGCCCAGAGCTTACAAGTGTATATACTTGTAGATGCCATAAATAAGTCTGCCTCTTGGTGTATATATAAATGTAAATGTATAAAACATGTGTTTATGTACATCTTGAGATGAAAAATTCTAAAAATACTGTGAGAAGAGTGAAAGAGGAAAATAAGTTGTTACTCAGGAATCACAAGATTTTGTGCTCTCTCAGGGTGAATGTGTTGTTTGTGCAATATTTAAGGCTAACAGAGTAGTTACAAATCTGCAGTATGTTCAGAATTACAAAGAATGAGATTTATGGCTATAAATCGGTGCTCTTTAAATGCTGCCTTATTTCTAACAGGTCTCACACATCCTTTCCCTGAATCATCTCAGAACACATTCAAAAAGCTGGTATACTCTAATTAGCTAGAATTGACCGCTGGAAGATATTTCAATTTTAGAGGAGTGTTTCAAGCCAAAAACGTCAGAGGATGGAATCTAATAAATTTGTATTAGTTGGAGTATAGACTAAGTTTTATTTAAAAGCTCTTTTACACAGCAATAGACTGAATATTTCATTATCTGGAACCTCATGCTGAACCTAGGCAGATTTCCCGAAACATTATCTTAATGCTTGCACAAATGTAATTACTACTAAATCAATATTTTGTATTCAAGCCTAATTACAGTACATGAATTAGAATACTCCTAAAGAGATGTGTAGTTGGCTGCTTAGTAGACTTTAGCTGGCTGATATTTAAACTGACAAAGTATCTCAGCTTTGGCTGCCCCACTGTGAGTACACAGCGTTAGAATCAAATTTTGCTGGCTTTGACAATCGTCACATGTATAGTGCGTCTGCAGAGAGCTACCAGTCTCACAAAGCCAAAAAAGGTTCTCAAGGAAAACATGACTCCTCTTTTTCAGCTGACATTCACGCTTCTGAAAGGTACAATATTCTCCACAATATTGCAGAGGAGGATTTAGGACAACGCTTTTATTAAGGGCTGAAATTATGTCAGTGGCAAACAAGTGAACTAAGGTGTTTTAAGGACTCTTTGCTTTGACATGCTCCCTATTCTGAGTTATTTGTTCCTCTCATCGACATTGTAATGTCCCAATTATGGGATCTCAGATTTGAACTGTCAGAGAGGAAAATGCAAATTGGAAAGGCCAGGTAGGGCTCATCAAACGTCCTTTGGTCTGACACCAAAGGGCTACAAGTTCAGAGCTGCACAGAAAAATATATTGCCTTAAGAACCACACCCAAATCATTCTCTCCTACAGCTTCCAACATAACAGCCAGCAGACGTGTCACTTTCCTATCCCAAGTCCTTAAGAGTAACAAACGTGTGTTTCCTGGCCTACAAATCAGACTTCATCATAGCTAGAAATTCCATGGTGCACTATTTCCCCACTGTTTATCACCAATCTTCTCAGTATGCACAGCTCCTGCAGGGTCCTTCTCCTGATATAAAATACTCCTCTCAGAGTTTACTCTGATGGTGTGCAATGAGCATTCGTACAAAGTAACTACAGCTGCAATTTGTGCACTCCTTTCTTTGTCTTTCCCACAGAACCCAAATGTATAAGATCTACTAAAGGTGCTGTCTCGAAATGGCAGAATGGGAACATGAAGTTCCTGGTGAACCCATGCAACCTCGCTGTCTTCAGCAGATTTCTAGTGAAATGATATTGAAAATGATGGAGAAATGGAAGACACAGAGGTTTCTTTGCTTTGATTTGCTTTGCTTTTCTTTGCATCCATGTAAAAATATGAAGAAATATGAGGTATCCCACACATATTAAATTTGTGCACTGGAATTTCATTACCTGAAGAAGATCTATGAAGATCTAAGAAATGAGGTTGTTTTTATTATTGAACAAGAATGGAGAAATGGCATAATCTGTGTAAAAATCTGACACCGTTTTGAAAACGATGACAAACTAATGTATATTGTGTACAATATACAATAGAAGTACAAGACTGACCTTGAAAATGACCTTGTTCTGTCCAGTGGAAGACTAAATAAAAAACTCAAGTGAAGAGGCTTAAGAGGCAATTGGGTCATGATCCATTTGTTCCATATAAAAGAAATATATCTCACTTCAGCAGACCTTTAAATCTAGCCAATTTGAGCTATCCAAGAGGCATTTGAGTGCTTGAGTAAGGATTAGGTTGCATTTTTTAAGATTATGTTTTTGAAATGAAATTAACAAGCTGCCAGAATAGATTATAAAGGAATGTGCTAAGTTTCTGCTGAGTTGGCTCAAAATGGAAACCTCCAAAGATGGTTTCCTGGCATGCAGATCAAAAGTAAGTAATCAAAAGTTCCTCTTCACTTAAGATCTATGAGCCTATGATCTATCATCCTTCTGGACTGAGAGATATATCATTTTAGAACAAGTATAGAGGACAGTTTCCTTCTGATTTTGGACTCTAACCTCTCTTTAAAAATATATCTCATGAGATACACCAGGAAATGTGGATGAAATGTTGCTTATCTCAACAAGCACTTCTATTTCCTTGCATTTTTGTTTGGAAGGGCTGGGGAGGTGGGTGGGTGGATGTTTTTTTGGGTGTGTTGTTTTTTTTTTTTTTTTTTTTTTTTTTTTTTTGTTTTGTTTTGTTTTGTTTTGTTTTGTTTTGTTTCTTTCTGACGCAAGGAGTGGTAAGCTCATTCCTGTTTGGTTGGGTGAGTAAATGCTCTCACCCATTAGAACTTTTACTTTCTCTCACTCTTGACTGATTCATTGTCCAGTATGGAAGAAACTTAGAATATATATTAATTTGCTAAATGTCAGTAATCTGACATTCAATGGTCTATTTCTATACTTTTCTGACTTGATTATGAATCACAAAATGAAACACATGCACTGGGTATAATTTTTGCCAAAGTACTTGATATAATTTTATGCCTCTCACTAAACATGCTCTCAGGACAAAGATGATTATTAAATCTAAAATAGCTGGCTTATTCCTCTAGAAAAACTAGTGCATCCTCTTGTAGAGCACTATGGGATTTCAGGTCTTCATTTTTTACTTCATGGACTAGAAGCACTACTTGACAATTTTTCTTGCACATGCTTTTAGAGACAAACCCCTATCCTGAACTCTATTGGTTTGTTTAAAATGTATCCAGCCTGCACCATAAAGCAAAACGAAAATCCACAGAGTTGTTACGTAAAAAAAAAATCATTGTTAAAATCTATTCAGTGCACATCCAGAGTAGCCTGAAGCATCGTTTCTTCAAAAAAGCACTGATTCTGCTCATTCTGCAGTGAATAGCAGAACAGATTGGCAGCAAGAGCCTCTGGGTCCGCCCTGCAGAGCTTTCAAAATCATGTCTTTCTTGGCAATAGTATAATGAGACATCTAAGCCTCTCTTTGCCAGCTTAATATTTTTGGCAGGAACAACCACATCTAGCATAAAATACCAGTAATCAAGGTTGAGCAGCTTGGGTTTTTACACATTTCCCCTCTTCCTATTAAAAAAATAAATCAGAAGCTAATGATCAGAGACCTTAAAAATTTCTGTAATGCCAGCTCACATGTCTTGGCACAGGCCTTTCTATTTAAGATAATTTCCCTTAGACCTTCCTATTCTGCAAGTTTTATACTTCACCACATCAAGTGCATTGACTTTGGAGAGACTAAGAAAACTGGATTGTGACTCCCTACCAAGGTTATCCTCATGGACATCAGTACTAAGGCAGGGGTTACTCACATCTCATTTGTAACTTATCCAGTCAACTCAAGGTAATTTGAAAGAACATATCAAGAAAATCTCTCAGCTAGATCTGTAAAAGGTGTCTACATCTAAGATAAAATGCTTCAGCACTTTTCAGCACTTAGCACTGACTATCACCCACTCCTAGGAGCTGTTTAGGTTTATGAAGCATCTTTCACTGGGAACACCTGGCTTGGGACACAGCACAAAACATGTAAATCTGAATTAGCCTGAGCTTCAAAATGGGAAGCTCGAATCTGTCTGTAGTCATTTACATCCTATCAGTGTGAGTCTGAGTACCTTCTCAGATTACCATCCAAGCCCAGCCACTTAAGAAACATTGGCAACAACTGTGTAGTTTTGCCCCCTTAGGCATGCAGGTAGTGGGAGACCTGAATCACATTCCTCTCTCCCCTGGGGAACCCTTTCTTAGGATATGCCTTCTGCATGACTATGGCACTTTGGTGCACACCTATCTCATCCTGGCAGCTTTTCTTAGAAATCAAGGCCTGATCCACATTTAAACTCTTCAAAGCCATCACCTTTCAGAGCTGCCTAAATAAGGATGTAAAGCAAAGCCTGGTCATGTTGCATCTCTACTGTCGGTCAGGAAAGAACTGTGGGTCCAAGATACCTTCTCTAAACAATCCCTAGGTTTTGTTTCAGAGGGAGCTCTTTGGCTTGTAGATAAAAATCAGAAACGTGTGTAGGGGTTGGGCAATGAGACAATAAGAGCTCCAAAGCCAACCAGAGAATAATCCAAATTGGCTGGATATGTGCCCCTGATGCAGCTGTTCCAATTCCCATGGAGTCAACTCTCCGATGGGAAAAGCTGAAGCCTGACTGTACAAGATGACAAAAGGAGAGAAGCAGACTTGGATTTCAGTTCTTTTGCTGACTACATTGGAGTTTTCTGTCCTGTCCTTAGATCCACTGGAACAGGAGCGAGTCTAGCTTTGTTTCAGTGTTAGTCACCTACCCTCCTTCACCTACCCAGTAGCTGTTTAGCTGTTTCTTGCAAAACAGAGATGGTTTTCCAGGAGACGTTTAATTTCTGAAACTACTAGTAATGTGCAGTAAACACCAGTGATGAAAGTTTCACCTGTAGGATGAAAAAGGGATTTTTCACAAAAAAATCTAGTTTGGACAAGAAATTTTGTTTGTTGTTGTCATTTTTTTCTTTGTTTGTTTGTTTTGGTTTTGGTTTAATTAAATCACTTCCAATCACTGAACTAGGGGATAAAAGGGCACCATGTACATTTTTATCTTTTTGCAAAAAGGCTGATATAGACACCTAAATCCAGATCACACAGGACTATGAATCTGGATGAGAAAAAAGTGCATCTCTGCAGCCAGACCATGTAGGAGTGTTCCGTGCAAAGGGACCTCCTGGACTGCTGACTCCATCATCATCTTTCACACATAAAAATGCATTTTCATGGTTTTGCTAATAGTATGATGTAAAGGTGTGTTTCTGAATGCTTGAGCACTTGCTTTAGGTGATCATCTGTAAATGAGGAACTAGTGGTCCTCTGAGGGGTTGTTTCCTGTAAAAATGACTGTTCCACAACCACTCTGACCAAGGCAATGCCTGTGCAAGGTGCAGCCTTCTGACTTGACTGCCAAGAGGATCTGCTGCCCTGAAGCTAGAAAGGTTCACAATTCACCCTAAATTTATGCCTTGTCAATTTTCTCAACTTGTTTTGCTGACAGTTTGATTTTTTTTTTTGTTTGTTTGTTTTTTTAATAAGTAGCTTTTCTCCTTGGGAAGCTCTTCTCCCACTTGCATTTATTAACAACAGTCACATACGACATCAACTTTCATTTTGTTGCATTTTTTAAAGTTTTCTTCTACATGATAGATTATGAGCCTCTCAGTTCAGAAAAAGGAATTAATTAGCAACTTCTAACTAGTTTTCATAGTATAAGAATGAAGAGACAGCAAAGGAAATTAAGAGATAGCAGGCTTAAGGAAAAAAAAAGAAAAAAAAAAGAAAAAGGTGATTCTTAACAGAAGTGTTGAGTTCAGCCATGACAATTCCTGCCACAGGATATTATGGCTGCCAAAGCTGAGATGAGTTCAAAGCGATTAGATAAATTGCTTGAAAGGATATGAAATGCAAAGATATCATCTGTGTCTGAGGGAGTCCCTGATCCACAAGCTGCTGGAGGCCACACCATCACCCCAGCAAAACCCACTCTAGATGCAATCTTCAGGCTTTGCAGGGCATTCACTGTTGGACAGTGCTGGAAGAAAAACAATGGCTTTGATCTGCTGCTGTCCTAAATTTTTTTTCTAAGTGCCTTTCCTTTTATGCTGTTCAGACTTATTCCCAATCCACAAGCACATCCAGTTCTTTCACTGTCTCATTTTTATCTTAACCTCAAATCACCAAGTTAATTTCACCAGGCATTTTCCACTCCTTGTGTCAGAGTCACTATTTGTCTATAAAAATAGAACTGACCCTAATACTGATCACTGAAAAATGCACTTCTGGGCTTACTCTTCCAGTGTAAAATTTCCTTAGATAATGCCATGTGCTTTATCCAAATTCCTGCTACCAAACATCTCCTTTGCTTTAGGGAGGAAAACTCCTGCAATTTATTCACCCAACTTCTTATCAAAGCAGAACTAAAATATGCATTGACTTCATGAGTTACAACTAAACATTAATGAACAATCCCACATCTTTATGTTTGGTATTTATATATTTATACGTGAAAAAAAATTGGTCTTTAATATCTTTTGGAAAATCTACTGCAGTTTTATTTTTCTTAAACTGTTCATATGTTCTGACTCTTTCTGACCTCTCTTGAGACTTCTTCAGATAATCAGTCTCCTTACTTCGTGTGTTTCTGGTAATCTCTTCACTAATTTCAGATATCTTTCCTAGTGTGAGTATTCCAGCAGTGGGGACTGAAGCAAAAACTTTTAATAAAAATCTCTGCCAGATATAATTTCTTTACCCAAAGACATCTTGTGAACTCCTCCAAATTCAAGACTTCTCTCCTGCAAATCTAATTAGTTCCCACAGGGGACATTCCACACTGTAACAAAATGCCCCCAAACATTCCTGTGTACTTAAGCTAATGAGTGTGCAATATTCCCTGCTTATGACAGAGAACTTTCCTAGACACCAAAATGTTGTGACAACTTACTAAATGCCAAATGCTGGGAATCATCGCTGGGACATCCCCAAACCGTCCCTGGGAACTGCCTGGGAACATCCTTCATTGGCATCAGCCAAGAGCACACCAGGGATGGCTGCAGCAGCTTAATGGGATAGATGATGAGTCTGGTGCTTGGGAACATGCCAGGCACTGCTGGTTATGTGTGAGTATAGAGCCAACCTTGCTGTGTCACAGTTTGAAAGGAGGATCCTTAACTATAAGGCTCCTTTTAGTTATTCTTACCCTAAATTTGTACTGAATCAACTCACCATCATCCAGTACAAGGTCACTTTCTACAAGCTAGTATTCTCAGAGCTTTCATTACAGAAACCTTTGCACAGCAATCATCATCTAACAGTGATCCAATGATCCTGGAAATGTCCCATGGGTTTAAGGTGTTTTAATGCTAATCTGGTCATTTTTTGTTCACTAGGATAGCATTTTTGTATCCTGGACATATTTTAGCCCATGTGCATTTGAAGCCTTTTTCTTCTATCTCTTCCTGTCTCATTTCATAGTGACTGTGAAAAATAAACTCTGCAACTGTCCCAGAAGACTGCTATTTGGGGTATGCTGCGAGTCATTAGTGGCATAGACACTCCTGTAAGTAGGATATCTTGAACATCTTTATGCCAGTTTAACATTTCCCTTTGTAAAAGTCTTTTGATGAGACTTGGAAATCACCAGGGAAATCGTAATTGGTAAAGGCATGTGGAGTAAAAATCTGATAAATGGCCTATAAGAGATTTCCCCTGTTTAATACTAGGCACATCAAACATTCAAAAAAATAAGACCATTCATAGTAAAAGCTATGCAGAATGCTTTCACCAACCTGACCTGGTTTTGTAGGCTATGTCTGATGTCTGAAGTGAAATGGTGGTCTTTTTTATTCTTTTTTTCCAGCATAAGAAAATGGATGATTGTAATTTCTCTTTTTTTTTTTTTTTTTTTTTTTTTTAAAGAATGAAATGGAGAAATGGATAGACAGGAGGGTACAGGAAAAGCTACAGTTTCCAATGGGTTACTGTTGTCACCCCACACATGAGTGTTTACACTTTGGAAAAGTAATGGCCCAGCCCCAGTCCTTGTACTGCTTTTATAATCTATTATTTCATACATGGATCACTCTGCCTTTAAATCTGGTGTCTTGAAGCAGGAAATCTCTTGAAATCTGTGCCAGGACATTTTCTGCTTCAAAAAGGACTTGTGTTTATTGAGGTCCTTTATATAAAAAGTGACAGTCATCCAGCCCTGCACTATTACGTACTTAATTGTGCTTACTTGTGCAAAAGTACATTTTCCTCCAAACTGTGAATGCAGGCATTTTAAGTAAAGAACAACAGGCCTTTTCTGCAGTTCTGCATACTGTAACCCATAGACAGAAATAATTCTTCCTAATACAATGATTATTATTTTGTTAGAGATCAGGCTAGAAGTAGTTTTAAAGTGAATGTGATGCAGATTATGAAGCAGTAGAAGACACAGGTTTTTGAGCTTGTAAAACACCTTTTTGCTTACGTCAGCTTATTTTTCCCAAAGTGACATTTAGGTTGCATAGACAGCTAAATGGCCGCCATCCAACAGGAATTGCAGTACATTATCCATAATTTCTATCAACAGCTCCTCTAAAGAATATCATGATTAAAGCAGGTTTCAAGTCTGAATCAACTTGAAGGAACAACAGAAAGATTAACTCCATGTTTAGTGAATGCTACATGATTTATTCAATAAAATCTCCAAATAAGCATGGAAATTACAGGCCTGACTACAATTGAATGTATCTGAAATAAGACACGTCACATGGCTGATTGAACATGAGCACACAGACAAATGGAACTGGAAAGTTTTTTAACACAGAAAGTTTAAATTTTGTGGCTCCTACTATCATTTACAACAATCACTAACATGTAAAACAACACAAAGGGCAATCCAAATTGCAGACAACATAGAAGCTTCTAAGCTAAGTCATGGCAAGAAACTAATTTAAGAGTTAAATTTCATGCATCTAGGTATCATAGCTTGATTTCAGAACTCAAATGCTATCAGAATCTCCTCAAGTTCAGATTAGAAACAAAAAAATTCTTATTTGGCAAAGACAGAATGATTCAGCAAGTTCCAGGCACTTGCAAAATAAGCATTTTATGTCTGCAGCTGCATGTGTCTCTGATGGATGAGCTTCCAAAAAGAAATGAAGGAAATATTCCAAGCAGCAGCAATGCTATGCTAAATAAAATCAGTAGCATAACATGCTCAGAGGAAAAGGTTTTCTTTTCCCCAGTTATCACAATTAGAGTCAAAACTCATTTAGTTGGAATAAGGATCTCCAGATGGAAGTCACAATATGTGTATGTTTTTCTATACCTTACTCCATTTTTCATTAAGACAAATTAGAATCAAATTTTAAAGCCTTAGTATTAAAAATTAAGCAGAATATATGTTCACATCAACGCAACTGGCCTGCCATGTCTCACACTTTATTTTTCCTATACATTTCTTCATATATCATCCTCAGCATCCTAGCTTGCATGCTTAAATCTTCACTTTAGAGTACCATAAACAATAAATTATTTGTAAAACACTGTAAATGCCTCTAGGTTTTATATAAATTAAATGTTGTACCTGAATGGCATCATTAAATCAGTAGTTAATGACCACCGAGGAATTGCTAGAAGGTTACAAAACAGGTTTCCAACAAAAAGACATATATACAAAATCTGGAAGATTTAAATATTATCAGTCATAAAGATCTCAGAGGAATAAAGATGAGAAACAGCCAAGCACCTATAAATAAAAATGACAGTATCTGCAGAGGGTTTCAGAAATATACCTGGGGTATCCTATTCATCACCATTCTGTTCCTAAGAGGGAGAAAAACAGCATGGAGAAGGTTTCAGACAGAAAGACAATAATGGATGAAAAGTCACGTTAAAACAAATTAGTAACAGCATACTATTTCCAGTGACCAGGCAGGGAAAGGACTCTACATGATTTGGTGACACTTCTTTGCCATGAGAAGCGTCAGAGTCTATTGCACGGTCTATTATCAAAACCAATCCTTTTTCAGGCACTTCCATGACAGGACTTATGTATATGATTAATTCTTCAGAATCTGACATAAAACATGAGTTAAGCTCTTTAAGGTGCAGCCTTTGATGAGCACATCCACTGTAGATGATCTGTTCATACTAGAAATCGCAAATGGTATGTAATGGTGATGGAATTCTGCAGCAGGAGGACCCAGTGCCTTAACTCATGTGCATTTTGTACTGACCCAAAAAAAACCCCAAAACCCTGACAGTGCTAGGTTTGAAGATGTAACTGAAAGGGAAAAAAAATCATGACAGTTACTTAAAAAAAAAAAATCCTTTGTGCATCTCATTGCATTCTCAATACCAATCCTGACATCTTTAAATAGAATTCGGTCCCTTAAGAGTTGATTCTGCAAAAATACCTCTGTACACTCTTGACCTTTAGAATAGGATTTTCTACTCATGGGAATATAGTTGCAGGACACAGAGGCCACTTAGTTTTCTCCCTCGTTAAGGGATGCTCAGAGGCAAGTTAGTTTTTTAGAAATAACTTTTTTTTTTTTCTCAAGCATCTTTCTGCAGTCTTCAGGAGTCATTCTGCACTACTCTTTTAAGAAGAGCAAGTATGTATTTACTTTTTTTAATCTACTGATCTCTGTATCTGTAGCTGCACCAAAACTGTACAAAACAAGTGAACAATAACATCCACAATGAAATGAAGTCAGACAGAAGACACTTATGACTACATTGGGTAGTTCTACCATCTATCTACACAAACATGGGAATATTTTACAAGGTATCCCCAGGTTGCCAACTAATGTCATCAGAGCATGTAATAACAGAGGGGAGTTATAGAGAAAACTAATTTTTTTTTTTTTTTTACAAAAGCTGTAGTGAAAGGAAAACAAGCAAATAGTTTTTCAGAAAAACTGAACCAAACAAAATCTCACCTAAATCCTCTAGCAACAATTCCTTGCATTTTTCTACTTTGCTATTGCATGAAGTCTTACAGTATCTTCAGTATAAAATAGCCACTGTCTTAAAAAAATACTGGCTTGACTGCTAATTCACATTCCCCTTCAGTGTAAGGGAAGGGAACACTTCCCAACACTTTTAAAACCAGTTTTAATTAAAAGCTTTAAAAAAACTTGATGGTATTGTCAGCAGGAAAAGTAAAGAAAAATAAATAGCTGTTGAAATACTGCCACTAAAACATAAAGCAAGGCAGTTGAAAATAAAACAGAGACACCTCATTTGGAAAGAAAACAGTTTGCTCTCAGATTTGATACCCTAAAATCTGAATTGATGCTAGTAGGCAGAATGGGATATAGATTTAGTTAAGCAGTAGGTCAGTCTGTAAAAATTTCACAAAGTAGCCTAAAATAGAGACTATCTGGAAGTTGGTTAGGTCTAAGTTTTAAATACCAAAGGCTATAGCCAGTGTCTACACTCATTATGACGAACTCCTGATTCAACTACACCACGAAAATCTACTGAACCTCTTCTAATTTTATAACTTAAATTAAAACTAAAGTTCTAACTCAGAATTGTAGTTTTAAGTCATGGCTTCAAAATCAGATCCTACAGTCCCATGGAAGCTTGGCTTGCATTCTCTTACCAACTCTTTTATTGCCTATTCCTTCAAGGAAAACACTGGGGTCTTTTTTTTCTGCGGATATTTAAAAAAGAGAAAAAAGAATGCAGTGTAGATCATTCTATAGGTTATACTGTCACATTGAGCAATTTTGCGTCACACTTCAATAATTTGTATTTCTCCTAACTTAGGTTTGTGTAAGTGATGAAAAGATACCCTTTAAAAAAGTAAAAAAACCCCAAACCTTTAATTATACTATTTGTATGTGTGCATATATAGATATACAGTATGACACGACAGAAAACCCATATTTACACAGTATATTACAACATGCATAAGAAAGGCTGTCCACGTAATATAATCTTAGCTAGCATCTTACAAAAAAAAAACCCCAAAAAACGAACACCCCCCCCCAAAACCAAACAAACAAAAAAAACCCCACCAAACCAATCTCATGATCCTATCTATTGGGAAGTCCACATTTTATGGCAATATATGATGTCATAATCCATAAAGCAATGACTTTTTTCCCTGTGAGAAAAATCTCCATGAAATTGTTCAGCCAGCCAAGATGGCTGTGCTTATTTCTCTTGAGGGTAAATGCCAAGTTTCCTCTATGCTAAAAAGTACATGATTATTTTATATTAAAACAATTTGTTTTCTAAAGTTACATCCTGAATTTGCTGAATATGGATGGCTGTAGTTCAGGGAAGGAAAAACTTTTCAGATAAGGGAAGGAAGGGGAGAGCTCTCTCCCCCCCACTCTGGCATCATGTTGAGAGCAGAGAAATACTTTTTGCATCTTGACCATGCTAACAATTCTGTTTTGCTAGCATGACTGCCAAGTGTGGTGATGCCTGGGGACATCACTGCGTGACTGCACACAGACAGGTGGCAGGAACAGGCTTGGTCCTGACACCCCAGATTCCCTGGACTCCAGCAAGGCAGGGTCTGACTGAAGCATATTAATTACTTTGGTCTCCTCAGAGCAGTCTTTGTCCCTGCTGTTTGAGAAAGATCCTTTAAGAGGTGTGAGTCACGGGACATACTTATCAGCTGAATCACTTTGAAGGACTTAGCATCTTACATCAGCAAGCAGGGTATGCAATGCTACTTTTTTCCTCAATGTGCTAAAATGTCTCCAATGACAAAAGATCAAAAAGGAGATTACAAGCATGAAAGGACAAAGTTCTCCTATTGAAAGCAGCTTATAAGGTGGACTAGGCAGAACTGATGAACAAGTCCCAATATAATTTTGGATCTATAATGATTTAAAAAAACTTACGTATTTTTAAGTCTCCTAGAATAAACAAGTACCTTAGGCAAGTATACCCATCAGGAGAAAGAAAACATGTCAAGCAGAATCCTGCTCTCACTAAGAATAATGGCTTTATAAAAACAGTTAATCACATTTTTCTAATATATTCAGAAGGTGCAGATTTAAAACGTGGTAATGCCACAGATAAAACCAATCAAAAAAAATTGCCTATAAATTGCCTGTCAAGCCTACACCATATGAGTTATTTCCTACAGCTTATACTACTCATTTGTCTATGCAAGTAAGAAGAAAAAAAAAATAACAAAACAAAAAAAACCCCAACAAAACAATATAAAATGTGGACAGAATTCCACCACAGCACCATAGCAGTGTATTTTATTGCACAATGTTCAAAGTAGGTAGCATAGTATCCAGCCCTGTCAATGCCCAGCATTTTGTTCTCAAGACATTAAGTCTTACAGAAGTTTTGGTTTAGAAAATCCAGTAATAGCTGCAAAGCTATTAGCTCTGTTTTGTTTGTCCATGTAATGTCAGATTTAACTAAACCTGAGCTTCTTGGATCCACCATTTGGATTTTTAAATAGCAAAGACTGCAGTTGGAGAAACTAAGCATATACATGCATATACATAAACCCACCAAGCTTACTGTGGAAGTGAGAGGCAATGACACATGCAACAGCTTTCGTTTGACCTTTCTGTGTAGGCCAAAGGTAGTGTGGAAGAGCCTGTTTATCTCACAGGAGTTCCATAGAACTTAATCCCATCAGTGAGATGGATTACAGGAGTTACCCCAGATTTTGAAGTTATAGGATTTGCTGTTGAGTCCCATGGGGACTCATATTGTTCTATGGAAATGCAAAATTCCATATTTATTCAAACAAGAGGTGGTAAGGCACTTGCTTATGAACCTTCCTGTTGCTACTGGCCCTAATGTGAATTATTGCTGTGGCTGTCATCGCTCTTGACTATGGCCTTATCAAAATCAGCACTAGTTTTACTATTGCATTGTGTAGGGATATGTATACATACATATACACTGGAACACCCACAATCTTCATTTTCATATATTAGTATCTCTGTCTATCTATTCACACGAAGTAGCTGAAGCTGAATTAAGAATTCCACCTACAAGTAACTTGGGTAAGCTGCCAAGACACTCTAGTTCCAAATTCATGAAAATATTAATCTAACAATCATGTGAAATTATTAAAAACAACAGTAAGCTACACAAAGGCAAACACCTAAGTAAAAATCGTGTTGCTTTTATTGTATCTTTAGCCATTGTGACAGTATAAAAAAATCTTCTCAATCAAAACCAGAAAAAAAACTTCAGTGGATATTCTGCTATTTATGAGTATGAGTTAACCCAAAATGTGTTTGCCTTTCATAGTGAAACTCCTAAGGAAAGCAACTGCTGAAAAATACTATGTTACTTGTAAAGAATACTATTCATTGAAAGAACTATAGCTTGACCTCTCTAATTACATTTTTCTTTAAACTCACAGGATGTGGTGCTGAAGGGTAGGCAGTAACAACAGAACTTGAAAATTGGGTTAAAAGTTGTTATATAATAGCCTCCAGTACATTTTTAACAAGATGCTCTTGATGCTTCAGTAAAGCATCAACATGCCAGAAGTACTCTAGGCTGTCTCCTTCTAAGAAGCTTGAAACCTGGCCTAGGGGGAGGTGTTCCTGCCCACAGCAGGGGGTTGGAATTTTAAGGTGATCTTTAAGGTCCTTCCAACCCACAGTCTTCTATGATCCTATGATTACTAACAGTAAAGGCTCTGAAGGAGATTTTACTCCCCAATTTTAAGATCTATTTAGCATAAACTGAAACATGATATTATCATTTCAAAACTGCACAAACAGTGAATTTTTAGAAAAAAATACTCTATTTGTTATTTCTATCCTTAGAAAACGGGTATAAATCCTCTCCAGTGTCTCTTTTGAAGAGACCTTCACATTAAAGGATTGAGGAGGGACAGAAGAATGACATAAATCTACCTCTCTAAGTCCTGTTTCAGCTTTTTCCACCTGCTTGCCTTACGTGCATGGAAAGATGTAAAGGAATGGTCCTGCACAGCTCATGGGATCCACTGGAATCCCTTTACTTGTGGTTCCCACACCTCCAGATAGGAACTAGCTGAGGAAAATTCCAAGGGGATGGTCTAGGCACTAGTTTAGCAGCCCTTTCATACTGTATAATAAGATACATTTTCAAAATCAGGTTTGGGACATTTAAAGCAAAGAAATAAAACCTATTTTAATTTAAACATGTATTTTAAATCTCATTCTGCAGTTGGAAGACTAGCAGGATTAAATACTTTATTTCACAGATGAGTCAGCCTTGAAAAGTTAGTGTTTGTTAAAAATGATAACAAATTACATGTAAACTTTTTCTCTATGCCCAGCATGTAGTAATGGTCCTTTCTTGTTGAGTGGGAGTTTCAAGTGTAAAGGGAGGAAGAACTTTGGGCAAATGCTACAAAGTCATTCACTGGACAATTTCATGAAATTAAGTGCTTTTCTGCTGTGTATAAAGAATTTTCTCATCACTGAGGTAAGTAAAGCACTGAGCTGTTTACGGAGGTAGCTAAATTTTCAATTGCAGTAAGAGCTGTATAAAGGAGACTGACAGAAGAACTAGTTCAGTGGATGCCACTTGGATAAAGGGTTTAGCTTAGATAACCTTTCCTATCTTTATCATCACTGCTGCTGTAATACAGAGACTTATGACATGACCTCTAAAAAACATTTGTAATGACTGCCAACTCAATTATAGCAAGTATTATATATGGTAATTAAATTTCCCAGCAGCCTACCAAGCTAAGAAAGTATGCATTAGAACTAACTGCATGTAGTGGGGGAAGAGGAAAAAAAGAAAGAAACCACATAATCTAATATGCCCTAACAATAAGATTAGGGGCTGGCCTCATGACACATGAAAGCTGCAGGGCAGTTAGAGCTATAATTCTCAGATTTCTTGTATTTTATCTTAATTGGTTCCATTTTTTTTGCCACTTGTTTACAAAAAAAAAATTCTTTTATTCAATTCTCTGTTATATCTCACAGAGACATAGTCTATATGTCACAAGTCTATAGTGTTCTCTACTACCTACAGAAATTGATGTAAGGGAAAATGTTCCAAATTAAGTCCACAGCTAAGTCACTTGCTTAATTTCATTCTAAGTGCTTAATATGAATTCCTAAGATAATTTAGATCTGATGGATCTCTCACAGCAAATTTTTGTGATCCCTTGACAACTTACATGAAAAGATTTAATAAATAATAAGCTTTGATGCTGTGAAAACAGATCTGAGTAGCCTCCAGGAATACCATGTGGAACATCTGCTGCTGATTCTATTTTGCTGGTGACCGCTGTATTGCTGTAACTAACTGCACCAAATGATAGCTGAAACTATCTATTTGAATTTTAAAATACAATTATTGGTGCAAGGTTTCATGTAAAGATATTGTCTACACCAACCAGCCAAAGAGGAGGCTGACATTGCAGAAACACACTCTGTTAATAGGTACGTGTTTACATGAAAATGTTGAACCTTTCATATTGTGAGCCTCTTCACACTCTGTTTGCCATTACAGTAACCTCTCTGCTGTGCTAGATCTCTTTGAGTGGCCCCTGAAGTACTTGCCATTTCTCAGTTTCTTTCTCTGCTTTGGACACATCAACAATCTGTTCAATTAAAAATGTACTGGTTTAAACTCAAAAATTTTAGGTAGTGTTACTGAATTGATACTTAACCTCCTATCTTTATGAACCTATCACACTGCCATTGTAACTATGATCAGGAAGGTTACAGTCCAGAGATACAATTATATTGTTGGAAAAAAGTTTCATTACTTCATTTAATTATGAAAACTACAGTAAATCTATCCTTGAGTGACAAGATGATCTGGGAGAAGATTTATACTCTTCATTGCAACTTCATTCAAGAAAAGAAGAAACTTCATAAACTCTTCAAGGAAATTTCATGTCTGTGGGGACAAACAGGTTTGCTCTATGTACAATCTTAGAAAAATACATTTATAATAAATAAGAAACCAGATTTCAATAATACTAAGCAGACATTAAAGGTCTTTTACCTTTTTTGAGAAGATTTTTTATGTATGATTGAAGTTTATACAACACTCCAGAAAAGCCATGTGTTAGATTGAAAAATAAAATCAGAAGCATTTTCTGTCATATAAGTATACATGAAAAAACGAGAAAGTTAATGTCTTAGAAAGTGTATGTCCAGCTTTGTACTGTTACTCATTTAACAAAGCAGAAAATAAGATACTGTACTGTAAACAAAAAGCTACAGTAAAAGGACATTTTGAAATTTACACAAGTTTGAGTTCATAAACATTTTGGTTGCTCCATAACAGTTTTCATAAAAAAAGGAATAAAAAACCCTTGGACAGCTTTCATCACTCTTGACTACTTTTCACTTAAATGCACACAGACATACTTTATATAGCAATATACTGATGTACTGTTAACATGGATATTAAACTATCATAACTGTTTTTTAACTGAGATGTGTATTATCCAATCAATATTATCTGAATTGAAATACTCATACATTATGTATTCCCATCATGTTGTTAAGTATAAAAACATGAAAATATAACTTTACATTGTTTCAGATATATACATCAGATCAGGCTTGACAAAGATTTTTTTTTATGCTATGATTTTCAGAGGAATAAGCCCAGAGGTACAATAAATAGCTTTCCACTGTATACAGTAATGCATTTCTACTTTTTTTAAAAAAATTATATTACCATATGAATATTATTTTAGTTTGGTCATTCTAGCATTGAACATTAAAAATCCGAATGCATTCCCCAACATTCCTGATGAGGAGTAATGCACAGAACACCTATGAATTACCGATGTGTCAAGAAATGATTTAGTTTAATTCAGGGGAAGTATTGTTAAGACAGACATTGAAAACACTGTATACACCCCTTTTGCTGACCACACTGAGAGTATACACTCTGTTCACATGCTTGCAGAAACAGGCTCAGAGTTTGTAGCACAAGAAGGGACTTCAAGTTTCCGATAAATGCTCTGCCTTCTCCAATGCTCAGCAAACATTATACTTGAGTCTAAGAAATGGATTCCAACTAAAACTGCAAGTCATATTTAAAATTTTATTTAATTCCAAAATAAAAGCGATTTACCGATACTGCATGAGGCAATGTATCCACAATGCAGAAAAATGTAAGCTTTTCAACCAAATGTACAGAATTGTATCTACAGGGAAAGCTAGAGAAACACGATGTTACTTTGATTTGCATTAGCATTTAAATTAATATTATTGCACCCCTCCTAGGATTCCTTTTTGCTTTTTAAGTAGTTATTGTTTTTAAATACACACAATTAAAAAGTATGGTAACTTCAGCTAGCAAAGAATATTCATAATGATTAAGATTCAGGAAAGTTTCCATCAGTACAGACTCGCATCTAATTCGAGTTATCAATCTTAATTCAAAAAGACATTGCCAAGGTTTTGGGTTTTTCTTTTCATAAAAGCTTCACTAGCTACTGCTTAGAATTACCTTTTAACAGTTTAAAAACTGCTTCCTTAAAGAAACAATTTGACAACTTTTTTGCATTCTTTCAAAAAAATACTTAACACTGTTTTACTGCTTGCCATTTATCTGCTTTTATCAATACTCTTCTCTCTCTGTACACGTATTTATTGTATTTACTCCCTCTGTACTGAACTCAATTGTACAAAAGT